>CP045892.1:19522299-19537492 GCA_013387185.1 Caligus rogercresseyi
CCCTTCTCTTGAATAAAAAAAATCACCATCATGAATGGTTTATTTTAGTGTTTATTATTTTCTGTGTTCTCCTTCTCTTTCTTCATAGTTGATAATTGGAGCAAGATTGCCAATTATTTAAAAAGCAGAGGCTTTAAACTGTAGTATAAAATAACTTTCAGATATTCCATAATATTACTTTGCCGAAGTCACAGACAATGATTAATGGATCATCACTCTGACTATCAGACGTAGAAAAATATGAATACAGCGTAATATAAAAGCCTGTTTTTGGCTTGCGAAAACACTTTTATGTTATCCCTACCATATCCCTTTATTATAAAACATAAAATATTATGACCGTAAGATTTTTTTGATAATATTTTTTATTCTGTTCTGTTAGGCCTGTTATGAAGTCCTATTACTTTCCCTTTTCCTTTTTTCAATTTTTGGCTTGGTTGAGTTTACGAATACAACCTTTTTGTTGTTCCTTTAAATAATGTTTCTTCAGAAAGAAAGAGGGAATACTTTTATATAATATGTCCATCAAACGTGGGATTTCCTTTGTTTGGTTGACTAATACTGACCTTTCAACTCTGTGAATTCAAGCCTAGACCCTCAGGATCGATAGTAATTATTATTATATATATAGGTATACATATATATATGAGAATATGAATTGAAATTACTGGTAATTTTATTATTTAAGAAATTATTTTATTTGTAGAAAGTATTTAACAATTTAACAAGTATTCTACCTTTTAAGAATGTATTTTACAATTTAGACAGTGATTTACAAGTTAAGAGAGTATTTTACAAATTAAGACAGTATTTTACAATTTAAGAAATCAGTACATATCAAGTATTCGCCTTTTTTTAACTTGTTACAGACTTGTTGATTTGTCGTTCGTTTGTAATCGTTCGTCGTTTGCGAACGACGAAAGACAAAAATTTTGACGAACGACAAAAAAAACCTATCGTTCGCCGTTCGATTTTGGCGCCAAAAAAAAGAAAATGATGTACGACAACAACGACGACGAACGATTCAATCATAAAACGAAGGATTAACGACGGACGACGAACGATAACTTTGGTGAACGACAAACGAACGACGAAATACAATTTTTCGCGAACGTCAACAAGTCTGAATTATAACTATGTCTCTGGTCAATGTATATAACTGTTTGAAGTGCTTGATCCATTCGTGTCACGCATCATATCTATGTTTTACCAGGATACTATTATGGGCAATGACGTCACTGGGTATTTTTCGTCATTTATTCCTCTTCTCTTTAGACCGTGGTATTTGCACATATTCATTGTGTTGGGATACCTTTAAATAATAAATGATTAGTATTTATAATATCCCAGAGTCGTCGCCAATTAGGTTGCACGGCAAGAACAAATATTAAAGAACGACACGTGTGAGAGGGTCATGACTTGAAGGATACTTATTATAGCAGTAGGAAAAAGAAGGAATACATATACACGGAAGAGGAAAGAGTGAGGCACAGTAGACATGACGTCAGGTGTCTTGCGACGTGACGCCAGGGACATGACACCTTCCTTCTTCTTATCGTTTCAACGACTTTAAACGATATATCATCCTTAATTATTGTTATAATTTATGCTTACTGACGCCCACAGTTTTTTAAATAAATATTTACCCCTCCTTTGTGCATCCAATTATAATATAGGCCGGGTCATAGAGCACTTATATTTAATAGCCATATGAAAAAGATATTCACATAATTATAAATATTATAAAGCAATATTTTATCACTAAGGATTTATTCCTAAAACTGCATATACCATTTACTCTCTCAGACAGAGTCCAATAAAATCCAATGCCTTATTTTAATTATTCATTTTATTTATTGATTTTTTATTTTACAAATTTTATTTATCCTTAACACTGATTATTTAAAGAATAAGGACGAGAAAATGTTCTCACAACACCAAAATCATAATTAATCTTTTTTGAAAGAGTGACCTACATCTCCAAAAATGGAAATATATTCCGTTGACGAATATACATATATTCCTTCTCCCTCTAAAAAAAAGGTAGCTTTGAAGAGTTATTATAATTCTTCTTTTTCCTTCAAGAACTACTTTTTTTCACTCTCACAACCAAACAGGTTTTTGCAACTGACCATGAACAAAGAGATCCCTCGCTCTCTCTCTCTCTCTGTATTCATTGATGTTATTTAACTTTTTTTCATGAGTGTTGAAGCATACACAGGGCCTAACATGGGCATATGTACTTTGAAGTCCATGAAATGAATATGACTGGGAGTTGTTATTATTAGTGTAATGGGGCCAGTTACTCAGATTTGTATCCCATTTCAAATGGGTGAAAAGTGATCCTTATGTGCAATGGATCCCTTGTTCTGTACAAGGGGTCATGGAAGCTTTTTTAAATACATGCCTACCCATAAGAATTGATAAGGAATCCTTCATATGATTAGACGACATCCCCCTCATAAGCTAAGTTACTCCAAATTATTTTTTTTGAAGAATATATTATTGATATTTTCTGCTAAAATGTTTCGAGATGAATAAATACTTTACTTTTAATAATCTGCATCAAAAGGATACTCTTTACTCAATTCAGTTTTCGTTTTTTATAATCCTTGACGTATAACCGTTATATTCCGTCACGTAATATCTATATTAATAAATTGTTTTAAGGGATTTACTTTTCTTTGGTTGATATCGCTATACTTTAGATCAGCGGGTCTCAACCTTGTCCTAATCAGGAGCCGAATTGACGAAAAAGTAGTTTTGCAAAGCCCTGTAGCGCCACAATTTGTAATAATTTGATAAATTTTCACCTCATTGTGGGACTTAAACGAGCCGCAACTAGTCTAAAGGAGCCGCGGGTTGAGTATTGTTGCTCAAGATGTAAAAAAGGATTCTTTAGTTGGAGTTGAGTTTCATTAATTGACATAATTTTCTTATTCAACAAACTATAAAACAGACTATATAAACAAATAAATTAGAGATTTAATTTTTCCGTTCTAATCAAATATATTGAATGATAGAAATACACGTATTCGAAGATTTGTTTTATCTTAAGTTGTTTATTGTTTTAATACTAATTATATAATAATACAATATGAAAAATAAAGAAATTACAAGTGGTCTTTCGGCCAAAGAATATTTATATACTTCTTTTGAATATTTTCAGTTATCGATATACATTAAATAACAGTTTAAAAGATATTTTTTATTTCTATTAACAGAAAAAATATATTTATATATATATATATATATTTTTTTTGCCTATATGGTTCGATAGAATTGCATCCGATAGGATATAAATAAGCATTATAGCATTATAATTAGTCTATCGAACCTAGGATCTTATCAATGAGGTAGACCAAAAATGACCATCCCCTCTCGGGATTCGAACCTGCGCCCCCAACATTGAGAGTTGAACACGCCTTAACACGCACGGCTATCGAGCTCCCTTCTTTTTTTTTTTGCCTATATGTTCAATAGAATTGCATCCGATAGGATATAAATAAGCATTATAGCGTTAAAATTAGTCTATCGAACCTAGGATCTTATCAATGAGGTAGACCAAATATGACCATCCCCTCTCGGGATTCGAACCTGCGCTCCCAACATTGAGAGTTGAACACGCCTTAGCACGCACGGCTATCGAGCTCCCTTTTATATTTTTTATTTTTATTTAATATCAAAATATTAAAAAAAATATGAACTAAAATATTTTATCCATCAAAAGATAAATTATGTTATTATCAGTGATATTTATTTAAGAATCTAATTTTACCGCATGGTTGAAAAAATAAATCAGAATTTTTTTTCATTTTTTTTCTTTATTGTTTATTTTAGTCATTTAATTATTATCAAAGTGTGTGTACGTGTAATCGAAGAATATTTCATAAAACGCATAAGTTAAAGGTATGTGTCTTAGTGTCGATAATTGATAGATACAAGAATTGTTGAGAAAGTTAAAAATTAGAATAAACTATGCAACTTGAATCTTAATATTCATCATGTAATTATTTTCCTCTTGTAGTAGATAATAAATGACACGGGCTATGAGTCAAAGGCATTTCATCTCACATTACGTTCACATAACTTTGAAGTTTTTGAGCGTATGACTCAAACCTCTCTTCTATTTTTGTTTATTCGTCATACACATTCTAGAATAAGCGTAAATATCCAGATTCCTGGAAATGCATAGCATATAATAAATAATTAAGGCTCGTTTAAAATACTTTCCTCCATATCAAATGCATCTAAGTTTCCATCTTAAACTTCTTTTTATGTTTTTCTATTTCTCGTGAAGCCAGGTTTTTATTAAATTAAATATATATATATAATTTAGAAAGATTGTTTTTTGCTAGATATTTTCTTTTTATTGGCATCACAGTTTGTTCAAGATTCTTGTTCGTCCATTTCTTCTTTTCGCTTTAATGCCTCACAGATGACCATATAATATGTCATGCTAAATACTTCCTGAAGATCAAAATATGTATGAAGCTATAGATTTTTGTTGTCTCACGTACACAGTACACTTTAGATAATAATTATAATAATAGTTATTATGATAAAACGGACACTACATTATATAAAAGGATAGCGTGAAAAAGTATTGAAGTAGTTGAATTAAATTTAGATTATCATATTTAGTTATTATTATTTGCCTATTTGGTTCGATAGAATTACATTCGACTGGATATACATAGATAAGCATACTAGCGTGTAAGATAGTCTATTTAAACATAGGATCTTATCAATGAGGTTCACCAAAAATGATTGTCCCCGCTCGGGATTCGAACATTGAGAGTCGAGCACGCCTTAACAGACTGAGCTATTGCAATCCCTTAATATTGCTTTTACTACACAATCAATTGATCAAAACTCAAATATTTTAAATTGTTAATACGTCACTATAGAAATATTTTTTTACTATTTCCATTATTACTAAATATTTAAAAAGGACATGGATAAGTTTTTATTAAAGGCTACAAATTAATAAAAAAGCAGCAAGAAATTTAATGAACCATAGAAATTACATCAATTTTTAAATGTGTATGTATTGATAAATATTTCAAATTCTAAATTTTTTGTCTCTTTTTGGTTTTTGATATGTAAAAATATTGAAATAAAGTTATTTTGTTTGTGTTATTGCATAGAAAGCAATGTAAGAAATGCGATAGTCGTGCTTGTTAAGGGGTTTTCAACTCTCAATGTTGGGGGCGCAGGTTCGAATCCCGAGAGGGGATGATCATTTTGGTCTACCTCATTGATAAGATCCTAGGTTCGATAGACTAATTTTAATGCTTTAATGCTTATTTGTATCCTGTCGGATGCAATTCTATCGAACCATATTGGCAAAAAATACATTTTATATTTTATATAATAAAAGATAATGAGAGTCATCATAAATAAGAAAAGAAACTAAAATATATTAAAAATACATCAGTGTAAACCGTTGAAGGTTCCCTAGCAATTCGCTTAGTTTTTACAAGAGACTTGGCATTTCACAACTTTTGGAGCCGCGTTCTATATATTTTTGTTGTCAGCACGACAATGTTCCTTGAGATGGACTTTACAAGAACGAATTCTCTCACCCCTCATTCTTCCATCAAGAGAAACGGTAAGTAGCGGATGGTTACCTAGTCTGCGGCATAGGATTTCCACCCAGCAACAGTAGACTGCCTCACAACCCTCTTTTTGACTTAAAGTTATTGGGTTTTTTTTCGCCAAAAAAAGTATCTCGCTTTTAAACATATTCTAAATTATTTTAGAACAGTCTATTGTAAATAAGTTAGGCGTTTTATCCGAAACCCAAAAAACTAAGCAAATCCTTGCTTCTATTCAATTAATATTTTATCTGAAACCTTTGATATGCTGTTACATAAAAAGGTGTATCTTTTAATTCTTGTAACTAACTCGCCGATGAGCAATTTTTTTATAACGCAAGATTTAAGGAGAATTAAAACATAACTTATTATCTGTCGCAGCACGATATGCCCCACTGAATAAAGATCCCCGGAGTTAGGCCGGATTCATGGAAATATGCAATCGACTTGGTTCCGTACTTGATACCTTCTTCGAGCCGTCACCTCACCTTGCTGAGAAGATACTCCTTCGATAGCTCCGTTTTTATAAACCCTTGTGATTTGATTTTTATAGTTTTGTTTTATATTTCCATATTATTTCCGTTTAGTTGAGTTTGAGTCTTTTTAGGTAGTTAATATGAAACTATACTTTCTATTTATGTATTTTTTACGCAATTCTACCTACTTTTTTTAAGTGTATTTTATGTAATACAATTTTAAATAAAAACTTAACTGACATCTTGCTTGCAAGAGACTCGAATTCGAATAAGAGATTATTAATTTAATCGATATGTTTAATAGTAAAACAAAGAAGAAATGTCTGTATTGCTACTAGAGTATCTTACAATCAATTAGGACAATATGAAACCATGGGTTTAATTCCAGATATGCAATTATCCTTAATTAATCTCTTTTGTGTATGATGCATTCCATTGAACCACTGAAACAAAAAAGTAATAAGAGTGTCATCGTGTTAAAATACTAGGACACGATTCGGAATTTCCCATCCCTTCTTACATAAAAAACATCCATGACTATATAGAGAGATCATTCATTGCAAGGGATATGTCCATAGAATTAGAATCTTACCTTCAATGTTTGAAAAGTGGCATATATGTACATGGACATGAGATTTTCTGTGATAGTAAAACATAACATTAGCAATAATAATAATAATACATTTTAGTTTGAATATAATAACTATTATTAAACTAAATAATAAACCAAAAAAGTATATTTCTCGATTTATGATGACAATTTATTCATAAAAAAAAAACCATCTAGCATATTAGAGATTTTTTTATACCTTGCCTCTATTGAAAGAACCACTCCTTCACCAAACCTAGGACACTATGTAATATTTCAAGGGGTCTATAAAAACAGGTCAACAGAGCTGGAAAACTGCGAGTCATATTACTTGTTCAATAAATGAAATGTTTTTTTAGGTTAATGTGAGGCCCTACACAGTGATAATTATTTGTGCTATGTCTAACCATTGAATCGGATAATCTTATGATCCGTGAAAGAGGTTCTTTTGGAGAGAGTGACAACGGGATTCTCGTTCAAGGTCTTAAGACTGTGTCGTGAGGAGCAGGGTCTTAAGGACTACCGACTGACCCATGTAGGGTTTTCACGGATCCCAAATAACTCACAGCACATTATAGATAAGAAGACTTTATATATTTTATTCTTAATATGAGAGAAAGATATTATGAGGCAGGGGGAAGCACATGGGGCTCTCGTGTCGTCAGTGGCGAAGGACGTTAGTGCTAGTGACGTTATTGTAGAGGAGGTCTCCTCACAGTTGCTGCCAAAATAAAAACTTGGTTCCAATAAGTCCGAGCTACAAAAACAAATAGTATGTATGTTTGTATTTTTACCATTTATTGATTAATATCTTTAAGTTATTTATATCTTGAGTTCATAGAAGTATTTTACATTAAATGCCCGTATTTATAAAGTGAACGAGACAGTAAGTCGTCATGTTTAAATAACATATCGCCTTTGCGCTAAATGCTCTCTGAACTTAATAAACAATTTCGTTATAAAAATGGTATTTATAAGTGGTAGTCCGTCATCCAAGTCCCTGCAGTTTCTAAAACAAGCACATATTGATCAGATATAACCATAAATAATATAGAGTACCGAAGTTACATATGGTAGCGTTAAATATCAACGTATTTTCTATATTTCCTTCTTGGGAAAGACCGTGACACAAAGAGCTAGAGTGAAACATATTTTATAGTGATGTGACATCACTGATGTCATTGCACTCCCTATTTCATGGAAAATATTATACATATGAAGTCTCACTCTCCCTTTGGTTCTTTGTGTGTTGCCTTCATTCCCCATCAATGGAGATCATTACAAATAAGCAGGCTTGTTGATCGGAGTTTTTTCTGATCGGCAATCAATAGCGATATAGCGATATTTGATCTCTGATCGGATCGCAAAAGGTCCTGATCTTTATATCTTTGGATCGTAAAAATCACTAAAAATAGCGATCCGATCACTTTGTATAAAATAACTAAAAAAGAAAAAATGTTTGTAATAAGGATTTTTGATACAACCCCTACATTTCTTAAACTTAACTAGTTGTTACATTGACCAAAATCCACCACCACTAATATTTGTTTAGAAAACACAAAATATAGACTAATACTAATGGAAAAAGCCAGTTTGTGCTATCCTGATATATTTTTGTCCTAAATATACAGACAGGCGACTAAGTAGAAGTCATTGTTTTGAGCTCAAGGCTATGGAAACATTTATTCTGGCATCTCCTGTCTTAAAGTATGCAGACATATGTCAATTGTGGAGCCAGAGTGTTGGAGCTCATAAGCTATGAGAAACAATCATTCTGATATTTTTGTCCTCAAATATACAGACAGGCGCCAATGGAGAGGTCGTTATTTTGAGCTCATAGGCTATGAGAAACAACCTTCCATTGCCATATAAAGATGAATGGTTTATAAAGGTTTTGACTGTATATACATTTAAATTTTACTTAGAATTAGTATTACATAAGTAATTTTTTTGTTGATCGCAATTAAATGATCGGATCGCTGATCAGAAAATCCCTAATCGTTATATCGCTATATCCCAAACAATTCTGATCGCTATTTTTGACCGGATCGCTCACAAGCCTGCAAATAAGTAAGTATTCAGTAATATCATTTGCAGCATTGGCACTCAGTAATTTATATGTATAAAATCTACCCACTACTTCCACATTGATTTCTTCCGGTTGAAAACGAATGTAAGGACTGAATACAAACCATTAAAATCATATTATCATCTTCATATTTCTTCTCTTCCTCTAAAAGCTCCAGTCTAAAGGTCCTCACGATTCCAAGACATGGGCAGATAAAGTATATCTATAATTGTTATTACTTTGCCGGGCAACAATTAAAATCATGGCTCTTTTTTATCTTTTATATTTAAGAATAACAAAGTTCATCTTCTTCCTCCTATTTACTTCAAGGATAAGCGTGTTTAAATACAGCCCTATGTGTATGTATTTATGCTTAGAAGGATGTTGTTTACCTGTTTTCACAAACACACACAGGAGGTTTCATAATATCTTATATCCAACCAATGCTCTGCTTCTACCTACTACATGTACATATTATGTTTAGACGGGAAATGAAAATCGATTGCGCAATTACTCAATCATGCTCTAATCCGATTATGTCTGCCTATAATGAGGGAGTTGGAAGAAAGGGAAATGAAATGGAAATACCATTTATAGCGGCCATAGAAGTCCCGTTCTTTGATGGGAAAAATAGTATTATATGATGAAAATTATGCGTATATTTATGTTCTATAAATGAGGCATCAGTTATAAATCATTTGAAGTTACAAATGATTAATTGTTTTTTAATTCTTTGAGTTGACTTAATTCGGTATTAGTCAGTTGTATAGTGACCTTTTACGAAGATTTTGTTCCTTGTTAGTTTTCTAGATTAAGATCAATGAATAATAGACACATGGTTTAAATTTGAAAACAAATTATTTCATTTATTTTGGTCCACATCAGAAACAAATATATTTTATAAGAACAAAAAATAAATTTTACATAACTAAATTTAGATCAATAATGTAGAAGAAGAATTGTTGAAATAATTTGAAGAAGTCTCCATTTTTGAATTATATAAATGGTAATCCATTTAATGTACTTGTTCTATAACTTGAAATAAATAGTGTTGTACGACGTGCAATACAAATACTAGAATCTGATGAGAAGACCTTATAGATAGTTATGAACAGTGATGACCAAACATAATGATTATCAGCACTCCTCTTTATCCAATGTTTATGGTTGTTATAGCTATTACTTCTCGCACTCTTACAATGGGACACTCGATATAATTTGATGAAACATTTTTTTGTATCACCTATTATATAATCACGTTTTATTAATCAGATTTTTTTTTTGTTTCATCAATATATAATCATATTTATTAATAGTCTTATATAATGTAAAATGAACAATTGTATAAATGACGCCACTGGATAATTGCTCTCATTTATAATATATATATATATATATAATATATATATTGTTGATAGAAAATCAACTATGATAGAAAATATTTAAAAAACCTTTGTTTACGTAGTTGCCTCCTTCCAGTTGTCTAATATTTCTTTTCCGCATACAAAATTAATACACTGGCATTGTTTGGGAACCAATGGCTATTCAACTAGGTTTTCATAAAGGTACCAATAAAATAAGTGACAAACAATAAAACAACATCCTGGTTGAACGATGATTTTTCAAAAAAGAAGAATATAATAAAAACATATTTTAGAAATACAGAGGAAAGACCAGTGTTTAAGAGCGTTACTGGTAACAACATCGAGTATCCAGTTATTCATTTATTTTTCAATGAAAGAAAAGAATGAAGGAATAAGAAATGTGTTTATATTCTAACTGTATGAAATGTTGCTATCTTGAAAATATCATTATTATAGTTGTATGTTTTTTAAAACTTCCGTTTAACTCTATGATACCAGGAATAAACATTCATTTAAAAATAATATGTATTATATGTGGGTAGGTTGAATGTATTTTTATAAATATGTATTACTCAAAGAAATAATTGGATCATTGTAAAAATATGAGCTAAAGTATTTTCCAGAAAACCCTATGTCCATTTTAAATCTATCAAGAAATTGTTAAGATTTCATAAGATTATGTTCATAACGAGTTCAAACTGAAGCTTTATTTTTTAACATTTTAAAAAGATATTTTCATTTAATGATATATTTAGATTTAAGATATTTAATATTTACAGATTTGCTTTGCAGATTTTCCCCCTCAACCAAAGAATATCGACCTTATTGTTTTCTACCAATAACCCGTTTCCGAAAAAGTCCTCCCAAAAGGGCCTATTAGGCGATTAACAAGCCAACCACCCAATCAAGAGCGTCGTGCCAATGACTAACGGTCTCAAGGGAACTGCAAAAGGGACATATCTTCCTAAGGACGATCTCAATAGACATTTCGATACCTCTCCGACATATACGTGTACGACATCTCCAAAGCAAGGAGTATCTGATTCTTCGGATCCTATCCAATGATCTCAATCTGAAAAACAAAGTTTTTATGTGGATGGTAAATATAGTTTTTTTAAATTGTTAAATATTTTTTTCTGTTATTCCAAAGATTAATACAATGTGCAATAAAAAATACGCTAAAAACTCTTAGATAACATAAGAAATCAAACTGGTCAGTTGCGTAAAAACAACCTCAATGACAATATAGTTCAAAATAACTGTCCAAAATAAAAACCATGTATTCTAAATCCTCTTGATGCCGTTCCAATAGAATTTTCAACGGTTTGATAAAATTTAATGAGGTATCCGGCCCACTTCCATGTTGACGCTCCCAAATCAGGAATTTTAACTTCAAATACAGAGTGGTGGGTAAGCAGCACCAATGAGGATAGGTATATAAAGTTTGAACATATAATTTTAGGGTTATTTGCCGATATTTCTTTTAGAATACCACAACTATTATATTATTGGCTAAGAAATGTACTTGTCATTTTATGAATTAGAGTACATACAATATTTTGCAACAGTAATCTTTTTATTTAAGACGTATAACTTTAATTACTAGATGGGAAAGGGCAAAAGTTCAATTTGCCAACTCTGCCATGAGGACGACCAAACCCCTCCCCATCTCATTGCGACCGAATCTCACGAATAACTCGCTCGATATTTGCTTAATGCATATATTGTTGTTGGTTTATCCACAAACACTTTTGCTTTTACGTAGCCCCAAAGCAAAAAGTCCCCTGGTGTGATACCAAATGATCTCGGTAACCAATTCACTCGAACAAAACGTGAAATCAATTTCTTACTTAAATGATGTCACAAAAAGTGATTGTTACGAGCGCTGTGGGCCAGTGGCACAGTCTTGTTGGAACCAAATATCGTGGGACAAAAATGTCTCGAGTTGAGGTACAAAAGTTGGTTACCTCTAAATACGACAAGCCAAGTAGTTGAGAGTTGTGGCAAATCGATTCTTCACGATTATAATATCGGCTACAATCACAATTTTTGTAGTTGTACATGCTGTTTTCACACGTTCTCTGAGTTACCTTTTCCCCCTTGTCTGTGATGAACATACTTTTGGACTTTCGTTTAAATATATCCAGACTCCATTGTCGTCATAAATCCATGTTGCATATGTTTTTTTTTTACCCCAAAAAACATTTGCAACATTTTTGGAAAACCAAGATTGAATTCTGAATTGAGTCTCAAGCACTTAGTTAATTATGTTAATGTTTTTCTCTCCAACCGAGAGCTTATTAATGAACCGATATTCAGTGCTACATCATACGTTGCATCGAACCTCTATTATATTTATTTATTTCACTCAATGTATTTCTTTCCTGTATCTCATCGTTTTATAAATATTGAGCGTATTCGGCTTCAATGCCGAGAAATGTTAAGCACATAAATACAGCATCTGAAGCTACAGTCAGTTGAAAAGTTTTATCTTGGATTGTTATGAATGCTGTCATAACGTACAAAAAGGTTCATCAATATCGGTTGGTATCAAAATCTCTCATATTTAGGAAATTTGAGAAGCAACCCTTATAAAATATTTTTTAAATATTTTCGAACTGAGTGACTTCGTCATTAAAAAGGACAAAGAGTTTGAGTTGATTTTGTTTTTTCAAAGAACATTATCGACTTGTATGCAGATGATATGATGATAAGGACACGGAAATTATTAAATTTAGCGTATTGAAGTGTAACGAACCACTTCAATTTTTTTAAAAAAAAGAACGATACTAAAAACAAAAAAAAAAAACATCAATCTTTGTAATGGGCAAGTGAAACCCTGAGAAAAACTTACAAATTACAGGTGTTCCGTCAAGGAAATCCTGGAAATGTTAAGACACTCATGGGACTCCACGAGCCTCTAAATCGAATTGGCTAAAATAAAAATTCAAATCAGTCTCTCCAAATTCCACGCTGAAGAAACTTTACCTACAGAATGAGCCTCTACCACTTCTAGATTGTACCAGCTGTTATATATAAAGCATCATATATTCCTTGGATTGCTGAGGCGCACATAGTAGAAGACATTAGTCACCTTTTTTTGTTAGAGCAATTTAAGTGCCCTCAAGAAAGCAGAATCCTCAATAGGCGAAGGACATAGTTTTACTTCCAAAAAATCATACTTAAATTTATCCAAGAGTGTTATCAATCTATCAATTCATCCACAGACTGAATGGCGGTCTGTTGTTTACTTCAAGTCCTGCACTTGTCCGCTAATGTTTGGAACGGATTTTATAAATAAAAACAAGAAGCCTTGTTTCCTTCTTTAGCGTCCCTCCAAGATTAATTTGTGAAAGTAAACCTTTGTTTTCTTCAACGTCTACAATTGATATAATTCGTCAATTGTCAAACATTTTTACTTCCAAAATATGTTAGAACTGAAAGAGTTGGAACAAATTTTATCGATTCATGATTCGAAGCCAGAGTCAATGTTTTAACGCGGAAATTTTCGTTTCCTTGAAAAAGCTGCATTGAGACTCAGGTCTGATCCATGGCTGTCTATGCATGAAATTCCAAAAAGGCCGAAAAAATTTGTGACCATTTCCTCAAAATTACATCTCCCCACAACTTGGAAACCTAGAATCCTTCGCTCTATTTCAAAAGCTCATGATTCACAAAACAGTTACCAAATATCATCAGGCACTATTTTCTTTAATGCTCCTTGCAAGACTGTGGACTTTGTAGAATAAAATTTATCATGCTTTACAAACTGTCCTGCTCTGAGCATTTTGAAGGAATTTATCTCTTTAAACATCAAAGGGTAACTAAAATATTATTCCTGGTATCTGGTATCCTTCTCTTTTGGGTTGATTCAATCCCAGAAGTTCACCAAAAAGCGTCCTATGGAAATAGCTTTTGAGCTGTGAAGCTATATCGCACATAAACTAGTAGGTGATAACTTTGTTGTAAGGAGAATTTTCGAGCCATCTTGATATCAACCACTGCGCGTTACTCGGCTCTTAAATTATAAATTCCAGACTCAATAGTGACACTATGGAAGTATAAAACAATTAGGTGGTATTTATCATCTTGTGCGTCGAAAATTTATTTTTTTGAACATCGAATAAATGTCATAATATTTAAAGGGAAGTGCCGTGGCGCTAAGGCATGTTTTCGTCAATGTTGGGGCCCAGGTTCGAACCCGAGAGGGGGTAGTCATTTTTGCTACCTTATTGATAAGATCCTAGGTTCTATTTTTAATGCTACAATCCTTATGTATAATCCAGTCAAATGCAATTATATCTAGGCACAAAATAAATAAAAAAGGTTTTATGCTAGTTTTCTTTTTATGTTGAGGTGGGTGTGGAATTCATCTGAATTATCTTTGGTTTGGGCTGTAAATCAACCGCCCAAATTGTAATTTGTCATGCCTTTTATATTTATCATGTTTATATTGTCGATTATAATGTTATTGACTAAGGTTTTTTTAAAGAAGAGTATTTCTTTTTTTGTTTAAATTATGTTTTATATTATTCACTCATTTTTATTTTGTTAACTTTTAACTTGTGTGTAGAAGCTGTAATTTTAAAATAAAATTTGTATTTACATAGTTCTATGGAGTAATTTCTCAAAAAAGACTAAAACATTTCAACAAAGAGTCAATGTTGTACAAAATATAAGGATTAAGTTGTTTTAATGATATCTCTAATTCTTCGGTTTTCCCCCTATTTAATAACAACACTTTAAACAGTTAAAATTTACCCCAATTCAATTTTTTCCTTTATTCTCCTTTGCAACAAATAAAATGTTTTAATTTTATATCCATGTTCCTCTTCTTTACCTCTAGCAAAATCCTTTCCTTCTCTTCAAGTGAAACTTCCAATTTTCGACTGCCTAACCTTCAACAACAAATATAGAAGCATTCCCACAGAGTACATGAAACTTCCCATGACTGAAAATAAGTTATTCTCAGAGTTGAAGAAAAAAATCAAATACACCTAGGCCCATGCTACATTTTTTTAATACATGCAACAAAGTCAGCGATATTGAAGAAAAACTAAGGAAATGCTTTATTTTATATATTTACTCACTAAATC
>CP045892.1:19537592-19562846 GCA_013387185.1 Caligus rogercresseyi
GGGACAAAGGTTACACTCCTTTCGAATTGGATACATAAACATATGGTTTCTGAAATAACCATTGTATTTATGCTTTCTGGCTATGAATCATTTCATTCATTAGAAATAAAGCCTGCAAATGGACTTAAATTTGACCGTCATTTTGGCTTGAGACAAATTACATGTTAATACAAAAGCAAAGCCGAACTTAGTTCTTTCTATCATCATCAGGGTTGAAAAGTAGCCGAAACAGTAAGGAACGGTCCAGAACGCCGTACCGCAAAAAGATTTCAAAATCATTACGGCGTTACCTAAAAGATATGTGATAAGTCAAACGATATTCGAAGAAACTTATTTTGGAATAAGAATAAAATACATTCAATATGTCTAATAATTTGATGTATGTAGTCAAACGTTACCTTTCTTTTTTAAATATTTTCATATTTTTATAAAAGCCATGCAACCTTATCCAATGACACTCAACAACGAAATATTTACAAACATGTATTAAATAAGGGAAAACTAGCATGCGTATACCCATTAATATGTGTATCCATTTTATTAACACATATCCATGATAAAAGAAAGTGCTCAATAGCAGTGAATGTTTTTGTTGTTTGTGCCTTCGGCAAATTACAAAAAAAGTTTTTGAAAGTATGTTGGCGCACCCTTTTTTGCTCCATGAACTTATGTATGTTTGTATTTTATAATTATAATAATAACCATCACAGCTTGTCATCAAAAAATCTCTTGTATAACCTAAATAACTTGAGTTCTAGCGACTGAGGTTTGTTTAATGTTTTTGTTTGCATTTTCGCAATTATATATATATATTATATATATATATATATATTGAAAAGTGGGGCATTGTTATACAAATGTTTTGCAAGACAAAAACACCCATTGTGTGACGGTTGATCACACTATTCCAAGCTTCCTGAGCCTTATAAATGTTGTGGTTCTCCCAAACTAGATGATGAATCGGATTTCATTTATTCAAATCTCCTTTATTATTTAGAATGTTATATAAAAAGTATATATAAAGAAAATAAACATTATAGTTAATAATAAATATCTAAATAAAAGGCGTTACAATAAAAACATCACAAGAGCTGATTAATTAAAATGTTTCATTATTCTTTTCAAAATTTTAAAATATCTCTTCGACTTTGAAGGGTAAAACTTGATGATGTTTCCAGCACTTATCCATGAATCATCGGAGTCGGATGGAATCTTGAGGCTGAAGGCGGTATATCGGGCGGCAGCAGAAATCATCGCGGAACGAAGGATTTTGGGGTTTAAGCTTTCCCTTTTTGATAAACAACTCGCAATGTAGGCTTTGAATCGGATTTCATTGAGGTGAAGAAAAAATTGAACTTGAAACAGGGATTCTTCTTCGAGATTTCAGTTGATGGTACTATTGGTGTTAGATGTATTTTGTTGATACCTATATTTTTCTCAAGAAAGATATCAAATAGCAATACCAATAGCATTTTTAATGTAAATTCGTAGCGGAACTCTTTCATCCAAATCTTGATTTTCTCTAAATTAATTAAATGTATCCTCCATTTGCAGATAAGTTTATTAGAATTTGGATTTCTTGAAAATACAAAAATCATCCATCCACCCTCATAGACGATTTTTTATTTAATGAATATACATATGCCCTCAATCAGTAAATTTGTGACAAAATCACTGATAACGATTGACACAATTTTACTAATGCCGGTGGTTGTTTTTTTCTGTCGAATCCAAGCTTTGAAACAAGAATACTTTGTAAGAATATACCAAGAAAACGGAAAGTTAAGTCTAAAACTGAAATTTGGTAAATATACAACAATTCAAAAGATCACGTTTGGTTCAGAGTCAACCAGTTATAATGATCTTAATTATAAATAATGTTTGAATAAAAATGAAATAGTAATATTACATATTGTTATTGGATTGCGAACTAGTATAATCGAGAATAAAAAACAAACAAAGGAACCTTTCGAAGATGAATGAGTAAGCTTCCAGGTAATCAATTAGTTATAAGAGGGGCAATTATAATCCTAAAAATATTCTTTCAAATGATAAAATAAAGACATGAAGCTTTAAGGAACGAATGAAATATGTTTATATCCCATGATTGATCCATCGTGAACAAAGACAGTTCTCGAAGGAGGAAAATCAATCAAGAAATGAACAATCTCCTTAACTTAATGTGAACATGCTTAAAGGAGGAAGGAAGGAAGTATCTACGGGAAAAAGTACGATGTAGAATACATGCTTAGGAGGTGGGAGAATATAAAATATTATTACCATCCTAATGTTAATTCAAATAATAATAGTTATTATACTTCTAATTGAATAGATTAATAATGCGGAATATTTTCATTCTCTCATATGAGTAAAAATTTCCTCGATTATCAATTATGACTAACCTCATTAAAAGACTTGGAGATGATTAATTACCTCCGCCGAAGGAGGTATTGTTTTCATGGTGTTGGTTTGTTGGTTGGTCAGCAGGATAACTCAAAAAGTACAGAACGGATTCGGATGAAATATGGGAGTTGTTGAAAATGCCAAAAGAAAACAGTGATTAAATTTTGACATCTCTGAGTGCAGAATTAAGATGCAAAATGAGCTAAGTACTAATAAATATTTCAAGTTAGCCTACTCTGCCAATAGATGTCGCTGTGCTGTGAAATCGGGTGCCGGGAGCGTCTTCTCTCGGAATTTCCGTCGAGGGGAACCCTCCCCCGTCCCTTACGCCTCCCCAGTCGTGAAAAATTCGCCTCGGAAGGCTCATAAGGACCCCGTGACGGCGGAGGTTTGCACTCTCTGAGAGTATATATATGCCTCTAGTTAATCTTAATTCTGAATCTCTATATATTAAAATACAAAACATCAATTTGTCATAACTTTCTTAGATAACATTGTCGCTCTCTCATTAATAAGCATCCTTTTAAGTCAGTAGGGTGAGGAGGCATCGTATCACTGTAGGCTTAGAGTAATTTATTTGTGTTTAAAAAAATTATTGCTGAAGAAAGAATTACCAGCAATTTTCAGAGTAAAGCAGATTTCGTTAATATTGATTACCTTTTTTACTACTCTCAAAGTTGAATGGCATTATAAGAATGGTGTTTTAGAGGATGTATACAAAATAGTTTACTACTTTCCGCTTGAGTCAAGGAATCAAATATAATTATACTCTCAAACAAAACACAAACAAAAAAATGTGAGATATAATAATATAAAAATTGTCCCAGAGGCAATTATGATGGTTTTATTATGTTTAAAATTAGTGTCCATTTTACTAAGTTAGTAAACAATCTATAAGCGAACATGGACGTAAATATTGATGTGTGTTGTACCAATTGCCTTCCTCGTGGTTTTCTCACTAGATATTGAAGCCAATGTTTAATTGGACTTGTCTCCAAAGCCTTTTAAAAGAACATAATAAGAATAATGAGTTATATTTCCACTTTCTATAACAAACAATGCGTGGCACTACCAGGGCTACCCATTTTTTATGTACATGCACTATTTAAGTAATGGATATAACTTGATACACTATTTTTGAGATCCCCATTGCGTCTGCAAATTCGAAAGTACTTAACATTCAACCATGTTTGGTTGGAATAGGTTATCCAAGAAGTAAAAAAGGATATAAAAAAGGTCATGGGCACATGATGAGATTTATGTATAGCATAGAAGGTTTTCATACATTTTAGGTGTAGAAGGGAATTTCAATCATAATGCCAAAAATGATTGAGATTGTATGGAGAGGAATGAAGATTGTTAAGGAAGAAAAAAAATGATTTTAATATTAAATGTATATTCTATTTATTTTCAAAAGAGTTTCCTTATTTTAATATTTTTTTTTTTTTGCGTAAGTGAAATTAATTATGCATTATAAAGGTAAAATTAATCTATCTAACTTAAGGTATATTCCCTGAGTTTGTCCAATATTGACCTTCCCCTTTCGAGAGGCAAACCCGACTTGAACACGCCACAATGCGCTGAACTATCAGACTTCCTTTCCTTAATTATTTTCATTGTTCAATATTCAATTAATGTTCATGTAATAAAATCCTCACTGATGATATAAAAAAATGGTTTGCATTCCTAACATACTATTGGCACTAAAAAGTACGATAGTTGGATGTAAAGTAGGCCAAATGGATTTTTAGTGACATATAATCCAATCCGATTAAGACACAGATTACGGTATCAGCCCGATACTGTAAAAAATCAATTTAACACTATAGGAAATGAACATGCTCACATTATCTGCAATAGTTTTATCCGACAATATAATATAAAAAGTAAATGTACATCGAAATTAAAGTAATAAACACTAAAATTATATCTATATAATACATAAAAGTCGAAATCAGTTTCTGAGTAATAAATACTAATAAATAGATATATGCGAGCAGGAAACGAAAGTTCTTTCTTTCTCTAATGAAAGAGGGCTGCAACTGAAAAATGGAGCTAATAAAGCAGTGGAATATAGCGATTTGCCACTATCAGAGCCAAGTTTATCCCATTCCCATAGTTTATAAAACGTCCTATGAGAGCTGATTAATCCGCCGATCTCGGGTGAATAGTCACTGATTCATGAACAATGAATATAAAACTTATTTTTAACATTTCGCTGCGTTCATTAATTCCTTTGACTAACAGGAGCATCGTTCAATTTTTAGTTCATTTATAAACTAGACACCTAAGTGTCAGATTTCCCCCCTACCACCTTTCAGCTCAAATTAAACACTTTCCAATAAAATAAATTGTTTACCAATTTTAAGATTCCGTTATCAAGCCGTGATATTTTAGAGGAACACAAAACACATGTACCCTAAGTATTTATATATCTCATAATTGATGTGATGAATTGGAAAGTTTTGAAGCGATTGTAGGAATGAAATTAAAAGTCGAATTCGAACATTGGGACTTTTTCTTTTCTTTTAATTAAAGCTTGAAACACAATTATATCCTATATTAATGGAGGTTAAAAAAGGGGATGATGACCACTTTAAAAGGTATAAAATATAAGTACTAGAGTTAAGGAATGTTTTGTTTTTATAACTTGAGGAATTTGAGTAAGGAATGACTGCGTTATCAATTGAAAGGATAATTGTATTGAAAAGGATATTATTTATATGGATTTAAAAGATCCATGCTACTACAACTTAAGTAATACTACTTAGACTATGTCTACTTGCATATTGTTATTTATTAAAGATGAGCAGTAGCGGCAAGCCACTATTTCAATATTTTATAAGCAGACATGTTTTGTAACCACCTCAATAGTCTTGACCAATCCCAATAAATTCCTATTCAAGGGAATTTCAAATACCTGTCCTTCAAAACGAATGAGCATTCATTCGTTTGCAAGACTATTATTTTTAAATACATGTACATCCGCCTTTTTGATATATCATATTTTTTATGAGTAACTTCAGACATTAAATTATGATTATAACAAGGAATTGAATACTTATTAAGCGAGGATTAAGATTTCACTCATACACATTTCCAGATAGTAAAGAACACCCACTATTTATTAATATTAGGAGGAAATACACTATGTTTAAACACAACTTAGTAATAATACCCATGATATTAAAGGCCAAATATCATGCAACATGGAACTTTTTATATGATAAAAAATCTTTAAAAATATTAATGTCATAAAACCAATAATGATGAGCAAGGTAATAATTTAACTCTAAAAAGTCCACTCATAAATGAGGAAACAAAGCTAATTTTCTGGAAAACTATTGTATATAATATTACACCTGCGACAATTATCCCATTAATAGAAGCTTTATATATAATGTGCTTAACTAAAAGACAAATAACAAACATTGCAATTTTTATGTTTTTGTAACCAGTACTTTGGCTAGAGTCACATAATATTTTCTGACCGTTAGAAATATATAAATGGCTAGATTGTGATAAATGACGCTGAATCGATTATAATTCAGAATTGTTCAGGCTATGCTTACAGCCATTCATTACACTGAATAACAAATTTCAAATTATTTTTTTACTGGAGATGTGAAAAATGATTTAGACTAATTTGGGTACGCTGATTTCAAAAATCATAACCATTTTGCTGTATCACGTCAGGATTTTCAGTTACAGAAATACTCTGCTTTCAGTGTCGTCTGCGCGTCTGTGTCTGCTTTCAGTGCCCACGAGATACCGGCGTGAGAGGTGGTGTAGTGTTTAGCTGAGGCTTTATACTGAACACATCGCACTGGATTGTGAAAATTTGAAGTAAAGCTGGCAAAACAACTTAAGCAGGTATATTATAAAGTCCAATTTCCTTTTATGGTAATAAAATATATTTGTATGCCCACGATATATATATATATATATATATACAGGGGCAGAGTGGCCACCGGGAGTACCGGGGCTATTCCGGTGGGCCACTGGCCTCAAGAAACATAAAAGGCCGTTGACAGCCTACCAATGGTATTTTTGGGCCTGTATAAGGCCGGCGAAAGCATAGTTATCCCGCTGGATAAATTCTTCCCAATCCGTTCTTATATATATATATACATATTATAATATAACATATAACTTAATATAATACCTAACAAATTTCTTAAATTCAAGACGAAACAAAAATACTTCTAAAACATAAAGATTACGTTTTGCTCGTAATTATCATAAACCAAAAAACTCATAACCATGAAATAACCGACAACTCTAAACCCAAAGAGCTGGCAGCGTTGGGAAGCTTCAAAGCTATGACAGACAAGTTCTTGGGGAACGAGCGCGCGGACAACTATGAAGAAATAGTGCAGCAGCTGCTGGAGTCCTTCAGGGAACTTGGGTCCAGGATGTCCCTGAAAATCCATTTCTTACACCAGCACCTGAACTTCTTCCCTGACAACTTGGAGCTGTCTCGGACGAGCACGGCGAGCGATTCCACCAAGAGATTTTACTCATAGAGACACGTTACCAAGGGCGGCACAACCCCGAATTTGATGGGCGACTTCTGCTGGTTCCTGCATCGTGAAACTGACACAGAGGAGCACAAACGCCAAGCCAAATGCCTAAAGCATTTTTAATTACATTTTAATGGCGTTTTTCGGCAATTTCTATAATTTTGAAGCATTCATGATGTAATAAAAGAATAAATGAATTTTTGTAAATTTCATTGAAATCTCTAGGCACTGGGAATATTTCTGTAACTGAAAATCCTGACGTGATACAGCAAAACGGTTATGATTTTTGAAATCAGCGTACCCAAATTAGTCTAAATCATTTTTCACATCTCCAGTAAAAAAAACTTGTTGTTCAGTGTTATTCAACAATACCACGGACTATATTATAAATAGATACAAATATGATAAATGTAGAGAAATATACAGCTCCTTAAATGGTTGGAGGTTCCAAATGTAGAGTAAAATATGACATTCAATATAAGTTATCTAAAAAATACTATTTGCAAAATAAATATTTTGTATTTTGGTTCACGAACACCAACCTATGCACATAACAAACGGATATTCGAGAGTAAAGAAAAATGTAATTGATTTGTCAACTGTTGTTTGATGGTGTGAAAGTATACCTAAAATGGCTGCCCACTAGATAAATTGCATCCATCAGTTGCATTTTAAATATTTTTTTATTTTCTACATGAATGAAGTTCATAGTGGGGGATTTATATGCATCCATCTCCAAAAAGAAACACTGAGTGGCTTTCAGGAGTAATAATTGATTAATCAAATGATGATCTTTCCCTTATAAGATAACAGTCGAGTCATCAGTATTTGTCAAAAAATATATAACTATGCGTGTATAACATTTCCTTGCTTCAAATGACTTGAGCAGAGGCCTTCCGTCTTTCTCTCTCCAGCACTGCCTGGGCAAAAAAGGAAAAACCTTAGACCTACATTTTATATAGTGTATCAAGACTTATCCACACAGGCTTCGGAGGTAGAAGAAGCCATTCACAGCCTGCAGGAGGAAAATGTAGTTTCTCACACCCTGTGGTTTGAAGCCAAGCAGTAGTTATCGACTTGCTGAAAATGCACCGCAGTCTTAATGAGTTTTAACATATTTTTAAAGGCAGATAATAGAGAGAGAGAAAGAGACGAAAGGAGATGAAACGTGATTTGCATGAATACAGAATGACTATTATATTTTTTTTGTTTGTTTGTCTGAGGGTAGGATCCAAGAGTACGAATTGAAGTCGAGTCTTGAGTCCAGGGCGGAATCGAATTTGCGATCTTAGCCCATTCCCTAGAACACACAACCTCTTTAACCATGTTGACTATTATATTATCTGGCTATCACTTTCTTTGATATCACCAGTCATTGTCGAGCAATATCTGGTTTGTGGGTGTCATGAGTAATGAGACGTATACTTACTTGTTGGCTGAATGTGATTTTATTCGTCTATATAGCCATTATGTCTCAAAAAGTATTTATCCAACAGATAAAGCAAATACCAGTCATTTTCTGGAGTTGTAATTTTGGTTATCTCTTTTGCCCCTTCCTGAGCTAGAAGGAATACATAAAATAGTTCAAGTGATTTTGTGCAATAGGGTTAGGGCTAAGATCGCTTAAATTGATTCCAGCTTGGATCAAAGACTCGACCTCAATTCGTACTTTGGGACTAGCCCTCAAACAAGCAAACAAAATAATGACGTTGTGATATGTTTCGATGGGAGAGGTTGAGAGTAAAGTCGTGCTTAAGTATGGGTAGCAGAAGATATCGGGTTTTTTATTTTTGTCTCTACTTTATGATTGACCTAAACCACAACGAGTTCATGGATGACTTGTACAACGTTTTATGAAGCAGTCAATGTTTTTCCTTCAAAGGTATAAATAAGATGCCAATCCCCCACCATCTTTATTAACTCTTCTGACCGATTTTTTAAATGCTCTTTTTGTCACTATTTTCTAATAATAAAATATTCTATAAGATATTTATAATATTTTAAAAAAAATTATATCTTACATGAAATGATCAATATATATATATATATATATATATATATAATTATACGTTTTCGAGTTGTGGATAATAGCATAAATCAGTTTCTACAGTTCCTGTTATTCGGGAGAAATCATCTTCTTAATTTGATTATAAACCTGCTATAAAAATAAATATGTAAATAGCATTATGAGGCAAAGCTTTACATTGCCTAATTTTCAAATGTAGTTATTTTGCCTCTTGAAAAAGGAAGATTTAATACCTACTGCATTATTTTAACGTTTCAACTTTTAATAATCCCACTATTATTCATGTCTAAGAAATAATATATAACCTTGTTTTTTGTATGGTTTCTTTGATTTTTATATTTATAAATAATTTTTAAACAAACTTGAATATATGAAACATGATTTTGGATTTAGTTATTATTATTATTTACAAACTTTTATTAGCTCAAACTATTTATCACCTTTGTGATTATGACTTTTTTGTAGTTTATATGTAATGATAACCAGGATATCAGAAAAATGAAATAATAAATTATACTAATAAAGAATAAATATATAAAAACGCATATTCTTTTAGAGCCTCCAACTTTTATACCCGTTGCAAAATCCATTTATTAATGAGCAAAATGATTAATTTAATTCGCAATTGCCTCCCTTTTCAACTGGAAAGGAATCCCACCCTTCTCAAACCCAGTAAAGAATTCGGCAACACAGCAATCCCCGATCTTTATGTTTTTATTATAAACTCCAAGATCCGAGAATGACTCACTTCTAGATCATCCCTTATAATGATCGGAAACTCCGGAAAGTTGTAGATGATCGGATGGGACACTATTGAGAGGGCGCCTGAAGTATATGTAATTTCCATTTTATATGGATTCCTTCTAATAGTTTCCACAAACTCTCCAATAAACTTCCTTTTTCACTTGACGACTCAAATCAAATTTATTTTCATCCACACAATATGTGAGTATCCTTTTATCACCAGATATGATAAAAGATATTAATTTTATACCTGAGTATGAGCAATAACTTTATTAAATCAATGTTATTATGTAATATTGAAGGAATCTATTTAAAGGGTTTACGAATGATCATGATGTGGACCCATGAAGAAGTGACAATTCGTGTTTTTCAGGACGATATTATTCTCTCTGATTCACACAGCCGCGAGTAAAGTGATACATTATTGCATACTAAAGAACGCTTTTGATATAATTCAGTTTTCTTTTTTTAACCAATCATGTGCAAGAATGAGTCCCTATTAGACATTCTAATTTATTAATGTACGTATATATATATATATATATATATATATATATATATATATATATATATATATATATATATATAATATATATCCCTATTTTTATAATTATACTAGATAATAAAAATATTAATCATTTGTATATGTTTATTCCCTAGAAATAAGATATCCTTATTTTGTGTTTTCATCTATGTAATACATAATATTTCAATATATTTTATACGTTAAGTCCTAGCTTTAAATAAATAAAAAAGCCGGGTGTAGAATGATTGGAGACTAATAAACAAACATTGTATATAATATATTATAGGAGGTACATTTAGAAAGTGAAATTCCTTCCCTGACCAAATAGGAGTAGGAGGTTGTAGGAAGAGAGTTCGGCTAGGGAAGGCAGCAATTACGCAAGAGGGGTTCTATCTCCATGGGTGCAACAGTGCAGAAGTTGCATAGAGGAAGAAAAAGTTAGGCACACATACTGTAGGAATAAAAAAATGAGTTTATGTAGAAAATAAGTCAAACTGAAGCAATGGAAACCCACATTAAGGAACTACGAAGTCAGTAATATTGAATAACGTGTTTTTTTTTAGTTACGCAAAAGAGTTAAAATAGAAAATGAATCAAGGGAAAACTATTGGCAAAAAAGATTATTAACATGTGTTAACATGAGCTTAGAAGGCTTAACCCTTAGATGCATAAGTGGGTCAAAAATGACCCGGTGAGGTTGTTTTCTTGAAATATCTTCGTAATGAAAAAAATGTTTTATTTCATATTCCAGGTATTCCTCAAAAAACATGTTTTGATATAATGCCATTTACATTTTTAATTTACCTTTTATACATTTTAAGAAATTGTAGTTTTTGTATTACAGGTTGTTTGTCTGAACTGCATACAGTGATGAGACAAGACACATTTTTCTATTGCTGTTCTGGGTAATTTTCTTTTTCAAAAATGTTAAAAAGTGAAAAATAAAGATATTTCAAACATGAAATCATTCTTGTGTGGTCCTAAAATTATACAAGTGATTATTCTTAACGAAAATGACATAAATGGCATAAAAACACATTGATTCTATCATGGGTCAGTTTTTGACCCACTTATGGAAGAGTTTAGGGTCCAGTCACTCATACATCTAAGGGTTAAAGAATTATGAAATATAAACAATCATTTTTAAAGCTACCTACAAATGGAATTACACGATTTATTACAACTAAATGAACCACAATTTCCAAATATGATTAAAAAATATGTAATCTATATTTTCGACAACAGGAAACAGTTTAAACATAGGGCACATAAATTAAATAATTGAGGCTTAAAATATTTGAAATCATTATTGAAAGTTTAACAACATAATATTCTTATATGCTACATTGGTTCACCTCAAAAAATATATTTATACTTGATTGATGTGTACGTTTAAAACTTAAATGTTTGATTAAGTTACTTGTTTTACAATCATTTATTTCTCTTTTAAGTATATTTATTCATAATATCATCAACTATGACAATTAAAAACAACACACGGAAAAAATATTACAGGTGTTTTAGTAAGTTGGATTAATATGTTTTCATTAATTTTGTAATAAAACTTCTATACGAACATGCAACGAAAGTGTTCATTTAATAGTGACTGTTTTACTTCATTTCCAACTATTTTGTTCGATAGAATTGCATCCTTGTTGATATACATAATAATACTAGCGGGTATCAATTTAGCCTGGGATCTTATCAATGATGTCGGCCAAAACTAATCTTCCCCTCTCGAGATTCGAACCTACGCCCTCATATTGAGAGTAGAACTCGCCTTAACGCATTCAGTTATCGCGGAAAGATAAGCAATAAACTCAAAGAAGGATTGTATTTTTGGTCGCCATAATAAAAAAGTGTTCCATTATTTACAAAACTCTAGCTTCTCCATTTTTCCATTCATAAAGAAAATCAAAATATATGTTTCTCATTACGATATCCATCTGTTTATTTGAGACGAACAAAACCACAGTGTTTCCGATAGACTTGAGGTCCATAACTTAAGAGTTCATGAATGTATGTATCATTTAATACGAAAATTATACGAATGAATGTGTCCCGTAGCTAGGGATAGAGAAAAGGTGCAACGTGATTGGTTGTAAGAAAAAGAAGAGGGGAAAATTCAAAAAGTAGTTGGCATTATGCTATCACTTCACTCGTAGCTGTGAGAAGAATACCATCCTTAAAAATGTTTTTTCTTCATGGGCCTACATCCATGTCATTTCCTTCCATATGATTTATTAATATTAATCGAATAAAGCCACTGCGATTATTCAAGAGAAAATATAATATTATTTGCCGATAAATGGATCATCACTCCCACTATCGGCCGTAGAAAAAGTTTGAAAATAGGGTACTCAAATAAAAAGCTAAGCCTATTGTTCAGCTTATGAAAATAGTCTTTTTTTATCCCTTGCCTTGATTTAAATTCATAAAACATGATGGCTGTAAGATTTTATAACAGTTTTTTTAATATGAACGTCTTGATATCAAGCAATGGTGTTTCACATATCTTTAAACCTTTTTAAGCTTTTGGTGGGTTAATTCCTATCCGTTATGGTTCCGGGACTTTTATGTTAAATAAATGTCTCAATACACAATACAAAATAATATATGGGTTGTTTCTTTGATCACAATTTAATATTTTTATCGATACCTTTTTTCATTTATCGCATGTTAAGTTTACTTTTTTCAACGCTTATTGTAAGACAAAAACAAATGTATCATTTATCGTTATGGCATGTTGAAAAAAGTCTACAAGGAAATCACTGAATCTTCAATATAAAGAGTGGAAAAAAAAATCTTGGATACGTTTGTGTTTTATTTTAGCTTTAAATGCAGATATTTGAGTTGAACAACTGACAGCATTTGTCATGAGCCGAATGTGTTGTAACTCTTTATTATGGATAGTGATTTAATTTCTGGATGTAAAAGCTTTTTTAATATTTTAGGAAGTTTTTTCAATATTTTATATTGAAATAATTTTGATCCCTAAACTCTAGGGACTAAATAATTCTTAAGCATACTTTTGCCTTCAAACAAATACATATGCTAAATAAAGATAAGGTGAAAATAAGCAATACCTATTTTAGCTTTATATACAGATTATTGTGGTGGTTCAAAGGTGAATTTAGAAATAATGTTTTTATATTATGGATTTTTTTTTACGCGGGAGAAGAGGGGACCATATCAACGCATTATTACAAAAACACAGTTTTTTATTTATGCAATAAAAGCAAAAAAGGAAATTTTATGTGATTCAGTGATAAATATTACAAAAAACTATCTGAATTGTTTAAAAAATCTTAAAGCATAATTGTTTTTAGTACGTGTTTTAACATATTTTAATTTTTGTTACTTAAATTTTCAATCTTATGCTAATTTTTATTACTTGTTTTTCTGTGTTTGTTTTGAAATGAAAAATAAATGCTTATAGTCTGCGGACAATCAAAAAAAAAATGGATAATTCATTGAATTTACATTTGTTGTTACACAATATTAACATATCAAGTATATGTTTCTTCGATTTGCATAAACACAACAAAATATTATCTAAAATAGAGGCTAAATCTTCAGGTAATTATATTAAAGGGGATTTGCATTTATGTAAGATTAATTACATGTATGTATAATCATATTGGGCACGCCCAAAAATAATTATCCTTATTACTTATCAAAAATAAACTATATAAGTCAAAAATTTCAACTCAAGAAGCTCTGGGAACATTGTTACGACGTGCTTGCAGCCGGAGGAGATCATATTTTCTAATTTAGAAGTTTGTATTAAAATGGGATCTAAATCCAGACTTTTTCATGATTGGATCAGTCTAATACCCTATAAAAAAATTGTACTATTAAGAGATTTAACAGGTTAAAAAACAATTGTAATCATAAATCCAAAGTGAATTAAAGCAACACAAGACTAAGATTCCTTCTTGACCCATATGTACATTCTAAGCCAAACACACACACAATTATATATATATATATATATATTATATATATATATATTATATACTATATATATATATATATATATATATATTATATATATATATATATATATATATATATATATATATATACATATATATATATAACTTCTGATGAAAACATGTGATGTGAGAGCGTGCAGCTTACCTGGGGAATCCATCTTTGTAAGGTGAAGGAGCACCTTTTTCAATACTATATAGGTATTATTACTATTATTGTTATTACATAGTATTATTATTATATGAAACGATGAATCTCCGTCTTATGGCTGGTCCTGGAGGCAGGCATAATGGCAATTCTAGCTACAAGATACACACAGAGAAATATGACGATGGTTGCGGGCAAGCTCTTTTTCTCTCTCCCTTTTGGTTCATTCAACGACTTCTTAGCCACAATCTTATTATTATGCTTATATATTATTATGACTACAATGGATCTACCTGTGGTGCGGAATGGCTTCTTAGCCTACCTACCTATCAACCTAGCAAGCTATCCAAGCCAGGGAAGAAGGTAGTTGCCGTGTTTGCGAGAGAGAGAGAGAGAGATGGAGTGAGAGTGAGGGGTGCGTGCAGGTAGTAGTGGTAGTGGCTCGAGGAACTGTAAGAATCCCTGGATTCCTTCTTCTTCTTTAGTGGAAGAAAAGATTTCTTAGGGAGAGGGTGACAAGCATCGAATCCCCCATTGTGTGTTTACTTCTACACCTACCTCTACGATTTGATAGTCCCCCTGCGGAACATGCTTCAATAAACTAGATCGGTTTCAGACCTGAAGGATAAAATTGTGCACGTGTTAAGTGGCTCCATTTGTGTATTAAGAGTGGTATTCTCGTGATATCATGTCTTTTTGTAGTGCAGTGACCCTGTGCTTCGCCTCAGTGTTTGCCCTGGTGGCAGCTGGACTCCTGGCTCTCACTTTCTCCACAGATAACTGGCAAGTGATCAAAGTGGATCGCGATGCAATTTGGGTAAGGCTTCTTTCTGTTTCATCTACTCTGTTAGCTCTCCATGTGTGGGGGACTCGACTCATTCGGTACTCAAAATATGAGGAGGGGAGGGGGGAGAAAGGAATTGAAAAGAGCGTTGAGGAAAGAAGGAGGGGTGAGGTGGAGATGAACGAGACGATACGATGTCTTAGAGAAACCTTGATTTCTTGAAGCTAAGCTACGAATGAAAAGAATGAAAGATAGCTACCTAGAATGAATGAAGTAGACTAATTGCTGACTGACTCACAAGAGATGGCTTATTATTTAAAAAATAAATAATATTCACTTCAGAGAGAGATTATTCATGAATGAGATAATTACTTATAATAATCTAATAAAGACTACTCAATAGGAAAAGAAGAAGCTGCTGCACGTTGCTTAATTGAATAAAATAATATGCTCAAATAGTTACGATGGATATGAAGAGAATGTGATCTACAGTATTTTGGACCAGCATGTGGAACATTATACTGAAAGGAAAAGCTTCTTTATGCATGCAAAACAATGAAACAAAGAACTACATAAAGTTATTTTTATAAACGTGTTGTAGAATGGAAGATTTTTAGAAAATGCTTTAGGTATTATTTCAATATTTTCTTTCTTGATTATTTTTGAATATGGAGTTCATAGTTTATCTATATTAATATCCAATTCGGATTTTTTTCATTTTATCTTATGAAAGGGAAAATCCCAAGTTGATATTTATTTAATTTTGAACGCGACTAAATCAATATACTTTTGGAAAAGCTTTATGTGGGTAATATAGTGCCTTGCTTCACTTAATTATCCTCCATTGTATATCAACCCCCTCATTTTTTTCTTATTTTTTCAGACGCATAATCAACAAAATCCTGTGGAGGATATAACTAATAAATTCAATAGCAGTCCCCTGTTTTATACCCGATCTCGAGGACTCTTCCGAGAATGCTTCGACAAAAAGGACGAAGCCCCAGTATAGGTATGGATATACATATATATATAAATATTTATTAATATAATTATCATTATGTTTGACATATGGCGTGGGACATTTCCCTGATCTGGAGCCTTATGAGAAGGAAATATCTATTTTTTATAATAAAGTTCCTTGCATCATCACCATTTGTAAATAGACATATGGTTTGCCCTTGGAATGGATATATTTATTTATATACATACCATTTAAACATGCGTGACCGTATATGTATTTCTTTATTTTCAGAGTTGTACAGCTCTCCAGTGGAGACCTGGTGTCACAATATTAACTACTATTTCCCAGATGAGAAAGGAGAGACCAAAACTTCTCATGGGACAACATGACTCGCATCCGTAAGTTACTCCTCCACTCATGACGACTAAATAAATCATTAGTTGGAAGCACCACACACCCAATTTATGTATACTTAATTGTAATTACGCCTCCTATTTTTAAAGCTTCTACTTTGTTGTTCTTTTTGTCGGATTGAACAAAGAGATTCCACAATTGTGGAGCTTAAAAAGACTGGAGGTATTCAACTAAAATTAAAAAGATCCGTTGAAAACCCCCCACATCAAAACACCATAAGCTTAAGTCGTGATGCCAAGCATCATAAATACAGATATTTGATTGGATGTGTGTGATGGCTTTACCCTCATGTAATTGGTTAGATAGGTCGGAGCCTTTAAAACTAAAAAAAATATGCGCCGGATAAAATGTAAACATCCCCTCAAAATTTAAGATTCCTTACTATTTAAATGGTTATAGATGTGGGACCGCAGTCCGCCAATTAAGGGCCCCTGGTAGCATTGATACTTTTTTGTTCATTTAAATCATAGTACTATTTAGGCGCTATGCCTCTTTAATGGCGCTCTTGACTCTCAAACTTTGATTGGATGAGTCTAAACATATTTTTCATTAATTTAAACAGCATGGTATTTGAGAGTTATATCTCTTTTGAGAGCAATATCAACTCTCAATTTGGAAGCCTAAGAAGACTTTTAATCAGCCAGCTTGTGATGTAAGAGCGATGTCTATCTTTATAGCATGCTTGATTCTCCATTTTAAACCTGGCAATACATCAAGCAAACCATCAATATGACCAGCAACATTTCACTCCAGAGTGAAGAAGGTCTAAGTTCTACTGAGGTTGATACCTCAGTACCAAAAAAAAATATTGTTTGATAGATGCATTATTACATCATGATTTTCATTCTTTCAAAACATTCATTAAAAACGTGATTTCTGAGTCTCCATACTCACTTATATCTTCACCGTGTTATTTTTAGTGCATAAGGAGTAGAATCAATGTAGTGATCAAACATATATCCACTGCAGTTTAACGCTCTGGGCCTTCTCCGTGTGTAAATAATTTATAAAGCTTGCATAGATTGTATCCTGCGAGCTTAATCACATTTTATAGGTCTTTGATGATTTGTTAATATTCCATTCTAAAGAGTTAATAATAGCAAAATCTGAACAGACATGAGACCACACTCTTTAGTCAAGCCAGCATGTTACTTGAGAGTTGCTCTTTGGCTCCTATGTTACATGGACTTGTGTTATGTCTCTTGCATTTTTGTTCATTATTTATGATAATGCATTACGGACACTCAAATGTCATGTTGACTTATACATTGTTGATTTATTTTCTTCTTTGTTTCAGATATGGGTAGGGCCATGATTGCTCTCTTCATTGTCTCATTCTTCTTCATCGGCGTATCCTCAACCACAGGAATCGTTGGATGTTGGAGGCCTCCCCATCAAATATCACGGCTTCGGCAGTCATGATGCTTGTTGCTTGTAAGAATCCTCTTTATTGTCTAAGTAATATCTAATTTTAAGTCTATCAGTGATCAGAAAATGAATATGAAACAATTATAATTGAAGGAACCATCGTTTTTAGAAAAATATTAAAGATCTTAAAGAGAGAAGATTGAAAATTTAATAAACAATACCAGTTTTCAAATAATAGGAGAATGGCAAAAGAAGGGTCCCAACCTCGCAAAAGTAGAACTTCATAACAAATGAATACAAAGGAAGTGATTTTATCACATTTAATGACCTATCATACCTTTACCATTGATAACGTTTTTAAAAAATCACTCAACTAACTTTTGGCCAACTTTTCTGATATATGTATCAGAAAATATGTTATTAGAATATAGCGTCTCAAGAATTGTTAAGAGTATTTTAATTTATGACGTAATGAATATTTCAAAGGGACCCATTTACCGCTGTCCAATGAAAAATTGAGTATGTATTTTTAGGGTAGTATTGTCTACTCTCTCCCTAGCGATCTTTAGAGAATATGGATATTACACATATTGAACTGGTACTTGAATCAGCTGATTTTATATCAGCTATCGTTTTGAAGAGATACCAGTGTCAATAAAATGGACAACATAGAAAAATGTAAACATAAATCCGTGAAGGAGTATACGAATATATATATATATATATCACGTATATACGTTAATTCCTTCATTTACTTCCCATATATTTTTAATTATAACTAGACATATTTACACAACCATTGCATGAGTTAGCAAATGTGAAAAAATATTCATCTAATCAATAATGTATATTGTTATCTGACTCGCTAATGACAAAAGATGTGAAGGAAAGAGATCGTAGCAGCGTTTAAAATTCATTCTCAGGACATGAAATGAAACAAATACAATATGCTCAAATATGAATTAAATATTAAAAGTAGGCTAGTAAGGGCCTTAAAATTATTTTGACTCTCTTCTCAAAGCCAATACCTAGAGATAATGAGAGTGACAGAAGGAGAAAACATTATATACTGAGCAAACAAAGGCGTTATTTTATGTTGTATTGGAAGAGTAAAGCTATGTTGAATCAAGGGCACCAAATAGTTAATGGTTTTGTTATATGATTCTTTGTGGTTTAATTCGTGACGAAAACACTTATATACTTGAATATAACTTTGAAAGGGTTTAAGAAAGAAGTTATATTTTTGTCAAATGTGTTTAATAAGTGGACGCCTTTATCTATTCAATGATAAAAATATAATCGCTCTCTTTCTCTCTATATATGTCATATATAAATACCACTTTTCTTTAGGCCTTTTTGCCGCGGGAGGAATGGGTCTCTGGCACTCCGTGGAACACTACGAGAAGATGAAAATCACAGATCGATCTGATACAGAGTTGTTCGTCAAGACCTGGCCCCAGGTTCTCATCGACAACACGGAATTTAAATACGACTGGTCCTACATCCTTTGCTGGATCGGAATCGGACTTGCCCTCGTTTCTTCCATTCTCTTCTCCCTCGCAGCAGTCTGCCTCAAGAACGATAAAGAAAGAGAAGATGCCATGAACATGCAGTACTTAATGCCCGGTAAGTTGAACTCAGAGGCCATAACGCGCGCAACCTTCTTTTTTACATGCGCAAGACCATACATGTAATAACTCACGCAATCTTCTTTTTCTGTTACAGTCTATCCTCAAAAACAACAGCCCTACGGTCCATATGGCTACGCGCCTATCCCGGTCCAGCGGCCCAATACTATGGTTCTCAATATGGTTTAGCCTATAATCAATACTAAGGACTCATTTTCCGTTAGCAATCTTTTTGATACAAAAAGTATAATGTAAATGTATTATAAACTGCTCAATTTTCTCGTCCTGTAGTTGAATTTCCTGTATGCATAAATGTATTAGTCTGTTCTCGCATTATGAATCACACCCCCCCCCCCTCCTATAATTTTCCCTTGCCCCTCATTCTGTCTTTAACCCCCCCCCCCCCCCCCCCCACCCCTTTCAAAAACAAAATCCTATCTCAGTCTTTTTAAACTATTACTACGATACTTCCTTCTCTGTTATTCAAATCACTCCCCTCCCCTTCGTTCTTAGAAAGACATTAATGGGTAAAAATCTCACTCTCTACATAACTTGTAGATTCATCATGCTTCTGATGGTTTTTGTCTGTCTTTTTTTACATTTTTTCAACGAAAAAAACAAACACTGTGTTCTCTATGCCTATTGTAAAAAAATATTATTACACTATATACATATCCTTGTTGCGTTCTTATGAGACAAAATATATTTTAAAAATAAGTTTTATTTGTACAGAGCTGGGATTCGGTAGATAAATCTGCCGCGGTTCGATATTCGGTATATACCATCTACCGATCGATATCGGTATTCGGTAGATTTATATATATCTACAGTATCGATCGATATTCGGTACGGTAGATTAAATAAATAAATTTATTATGTATCTCCTTTTACTTCTTCATATGCGTCGTTGCTGTCTCTTATTGTCCGATATTAAATGCACTTCAGGACTCTAGTATTCAATGCATATCATAAGCTTATATTGAATATCTATTTATGTATCTGCTCTATAATACTATAAGTTGTAGTTATTTATTTATTTTCGGTACGGTATTCGGTATTTTCTACCGAATATCGTTTAATCGGTTTGATACTTGAAATCTACCGTCGGTAGTATCGAATACCGATTTATATTCGGTAGTCGCAGCTCTTATTTGTGTGATGAAAGTTATTGATAAACTCTTATTTGAGTAGTCATCATTGGGCTTAATTCACGTCAATGCTTTAACCATAATTAAAGTGGTTTGAAATCCAGGTGCCTATTAATGGCTGAAACATATTTTCCTTCTGCAAGGAAATAATAAATGGAATTCTTTTTATTATGTTTGTTCATGTGAGTATTAATGAAAATTATGGAAATGTAGTTTGTAACGATATGGATCTTTTGCAACAATGAAATCAGTGTTAAAGTACTAATATTGATCGCTGATTAAAAAAATCTCTCAAGCCTTCTAAATTATTCACGAGAATTATTAGTAATAAAATCTAATTGAACCTGAAGGTGTATTTAATCGTCCTTAAAAGCCTTTATACAACGGAAAATATATGCAAAGGTATGATTATAACGTTTTCTAAATATATGAAAAAAACAATGAGGTAGATCCCGCAAATTCACTTATATTTTTTTCAATTCGTATCTGATCTGTCTTTTTTCTAAGTCTGAGTGATGATCCATTTTTTGCCAGATAGGGATGAAACTCGTGATGGTCACGAGTAAAACTCGTTTTTTTAATACTCGAGTTTTATTTATTAAGTAAAATAAGTCTTCAAATACTCGACTCGTGCATGAAATCGACGAGTTTTTACTCGTTACCCTGGGGGAAACTCGCTACTAGGAGAAAAACTCGTTACTCGGAGAAAACTCGTTAATCACGTGGAAATTTCTTACGCAACGAAAAGCTCGTCCCTTCAAATAATACGTCTGGACGACCAATCAAGAGCCTCAAAAGTAATTGATTTTTAATAAAAATTAGTAATGAGACGGTCTTATTAAGGTTATTATGGACTGAGTAGGTATTGTTTTTAAATACCATTTTACCGTTTCTTTACAAATATACTAGCTTCATAAAAATAAATATACACAATATATAATCTATAAGTCCAAAACAATTTTTATAGTACTTACTCTTCTTGTCTTCATTAAACTATGTACCATGTGACAACGGAAATCAGCTCAGAGAAAAAAGGAACATCCTCCAAAATAATTCCCCTTCCATAACTTTATTAAGCAAGTACAAATAATTTCTGAGGTTAGTCGATTTCCTGCCACTCTGTAGTCGGGATCCATGACTTGTATTGGAAATAGACAAGCAATTTTCTGAAATAGAAACTTCAGAAGAATTGTGTGAGGCCACACTTCTTGATCCACGTTTTAAGGATTACTCAAAAAGCTTTCGCAATTTGAAACCAGCAGAACATTTCAAAATGAAAATTATGAGGAGTGCCAAAAGATTATGAATAATCCTTTAAATCATCCGTTCCCAAATTATGATATGCGTACCCCTAGGGTACGCAACGTGATTCTAAGGGGTTAGTTAATTAATTATTTATTGCTGTTTTATCATAGTACATACAAATATTACAAATATACATTTATATAAGCAAATACATATATACTGATTGTAAAAGTTTTGGAAGCACTGCTTTAAATGAAAACGACCAATCAATGACCTAAAAATAATTCTCTCAAACAGCCTCAATCTAGTGCTTGGGGAGATTTCTTTTTACATTCACTATTCTAAATCAAGACAATTTTGTTCAAAATGTTCAAAGAGAATGGAATAAGTATTTAAACGAACCAAAAGTTGGAGTAAATCACTCTTTCATGCGTAGTTTTTAAATATTTGATTGTACAAGGAACATCATATATTTTCTACTATGTAGAAAATTCTAACTAATCGTCGTAATACATAGCTCACAGATGTTCATGCTGAACAATTGTTCAAATTGAACGCCAATCTACGTTAGTCATTCTAGGCTTGTGAGCGATCATAAAAAAAATAGCGATCCGATCAAAAATAGCGATCAGAAATTCTTTGCGATATAGCGATATAACGATCAGGGATTTTTACGATCAGCGATCCGATCAATTAATTGCGATCAACAAAAAAATAACCTATGTAATACTAATTCTAAGTTAAATTTAAATGTATATAAAGTCAAATCTTTATAAGTATTCATCTTTATATGGCAATGGAATGATTGTTTCCATAGCCTATGAGCTCAAAATAACGACTTCGCCATAGGTGCTGTCTGTATATTTTAGGACAAAAATATCAGAATGATTTTTTCTCATAGCTATGAGCTCCAACACTCTGGCTCCACAATTGGCATATGTCTGCATATTTTAAGACAGGAGATGTCAGAATAAATTTTCCATAGCCTATGAGCTCCAAAACAATGACTTTTCCATAGACGCCTGTCTGTATATTTTAGGACAAAAAATATATCAGGATAGCACACACTGGCTTTTCCATTAGTGGCTGTCTGTATTTTGTGTTTTCTAACAAATATTAGTTGTTGGAATGGATTTTGGTCAATGTGACAGCTAGTTAAGTTTTAGAAATGTAGGGGTTGTCTCAAAAATCCTTATTAAAAATTTTCGTTTTTTGTTATTTTATACAAATTGATCGGATCGCTATTTTTAGTGATTTTCTTACGATCAAAAGATAAAAGATCAGACCTTTTGCGATACTCCGATCAGCGATCAAATATCGCTATATCGCTATTGATCGCCGATCAGAAAAAACTCCGATCAACAAGCCTGGTATTCTAGATTGCCTAAAAAATTATAAAACAATTTTTTATTTCAAAAAAGTTGTATAAACTATAAGTTGTATTTTTATGTTATATATCTGGAAATATCGCATTTAAAATATATTCCTTGTGTTACCTTATTTATCTGTGTTTATTATTATCGTTTCTTTTGTAACATCTGAAATGTCAAGGATCCCAAAATATTGCTGGTTGACACGGGAAAGTATATGTAAATAAATAAAAATATTTGAGACTATTTGTTTTAAGGACTAAATGTTGATTTAGACTTTGATATTAAGTAAATTTATTATAAATATTACTTCTAGTAAAAAAAAAGCTATAAATCGGTTACATATTACTAACAACAATTTATCAATTATTCTAAAAATGACCTCCAGGACTAAAATGTTAGAATTTTACTAAATGAAGAAGCCCTTAAGCTCATTTTGACTTTTATAAAATTAAGCACAAAAAATTCCGAAACTGCATAGAATTATGATCATTTCACATCAATTTGGATCTAAAAAAAATCTAAAAAGCACGAGTATTCCTGGGAGTATCAGTTGTTCACGAGTAACTTCCTTTTTGATATATATTAAAAAGAAATGAGCTATTTAAAGTAACGAATTTTTTTAAGAGTTTTAATTTTATACGAGTTACGAGTAAAAACTCGTAAATATCGAGTATTTTTCTTATACTCGCCTAAGCTAGAGTAGTAAATTAAAATCGTTGACCCATCACTAGATGAAACCAAAGAAATAATCCTTCAGAATAACTAATTGCTTTATTCAATTAATATTATTTGGGATATGGGGTAGAGTCAATTAAAGGATTCTTAAACTGCATGGATGGATCATTGAAGAACTTAGTGGTATTATACAAGATGGTATTCTTCTTTCTGAATGATGATTGCTACTAAACAATCGCACCGGGAAGTGATACTTGTTGCGAAATGCCCATTGGTTTTATTATTCTCTCTCTGTTTTTCCACCAATCACGTTTCAAAAAGATTCCTTTTTCACTTCAATTGGTTCTGACGTCATCACTTGCAAGCCCATCGAAGCAATAAAGCTAGAACGCAAACGGTATTTTTATTGTGACGTATTCCTCCAATTTAACTGTTTGGAATCGGTTAATCATTTAATAATTATCATGGCTGTTGATCGGAGTTTTGTCTGATCGGCGATCAATAGCGATATAGCGATATGTGATCGCTGATCGGAGTATCGCAAAAGGGTCCTGATCTTTAGATCTTTTGATCGTAAGAAAAATCACTAAAAAAGAGCGATCCGCTCAATTGGTATAAAATAGACAAAAAAAGAAAAAAATGTTTCTAATAAGGATTTGAGACAACCCCACATTCTTAAAACTTAAACTAGCTGTCACATGACCAAAATCCATTCCAACGAATAATATTTGTCGAGGAAAACACAAAATAAAGGACTACTACTAATGGAAAAAAGCCAGTATGTGCTATCCTGGTATTTTTTTGTCCTAAATTATACAGCCCGCGACTATGTAGAAGTCATTGTTTGGAGATCATAGGTATGGGAAACATTTATCTGGCATTTCCTGTATTAAAATATGCAGACAAATGTCGATTGTGGAGCCAGAGTGTTGGAGCTCACGGCTATGAGAAACAATCATTCTGATATTTTGTCCTAAATATACAGAAAACGCCTATGAGAAGTCGTATTTTGGAGTAATAGTCATCCATGCCATATAAAGAGGAATACTTAAAAGGTTTGACTGTATTACATTTAATTTTTTAACATAATTAGTATTACATAGGTAATTTTTTTGGTGGATCGCAATAAATTGATCGGAGCGCTGATCGGAAAAAATCCCGATCGTTATATCGCTAATATCGCAAGAATTTTGATCGCTATTTTGATCGGATCGCTATTTTTGTCCTGATCGCTCACAAGCCTGATAAGTATTAATATATATAATATAATGGATTCCGTGTACATACTCATAT
>CP045892.1:19562946-19577315 GCA_013387185.1 Caligus rogercresseyi
AACTGGGGCTATAGATTTTTTTGATGTTTTAACATTACCACTTATGAAGAAGTGTGCAATAAATCAAATATTATCCATGTAGGTACATATCCATGATAATCAATACAAATGGACGAACTACATGATTAATGTGCCAAATCTAACAACAGTGGATGCCATTGGTTGTTTATGACGCTATGAAAATTTCATTTTACAAAACTCTTGAAGTACAAATATCTATATTATAATGTTACAGCAGAAAAATATCTTCTTTGACTCACCAAACAAATTTAAGATTATGCATTATTTATAACGGTCAGGACATCTATAAGATTAATCTAAGTCCCCAAATATGGAGCATACAATGCAAAACTAGAATTGTTAAAACCAGTGGGTTTGTTATCAGGTAATATAAAGTAATAGCAAAGCTTTATAGTTGCCAATATATTAATAAGTCGAGTTTTGAGAGTATTTAATTGATGTGCAATCCATCTAATAATACAAAGACATATATTGTGCATTTACAATTGTTTTTATTAAGTATTTAAATAGTAATAATAATTGAATTATGAACTGTGTTCTAATTAGCTATAAGAATGTAAATATTACTAAAAGACATTTGTACTCCGATATCATTAGAGACAGTTATCTTAATATGAACAAAAACCGTTGCTATTTCAGAAACGGTTGGATAATAATTATGCTCATGCTAATTGAGTTAATTGTTTTTTAAGTTGTATACTTTATATTACGGAGTCTTTTTAATTATTTCAGAGTCCATGAACTTTTTTTAAATAATTAATAATAATAATTCAGTAATTATATCAGTGACACAGTGTTCTACGAAATTATAAATTTGAATAATAAAATTACATACACTAACAATTTTTAAATTAAATCCATTTTAACATTAATGACAATTCACAACTATATACTTAAATCAATAAAACTGATCAAAAATTTTGCAACTCTTAATTTAAGGTTGCAATGGACCTTTCTCCAATGGAAAAACTATTACAAAGTTTTATATTATACTTTTATTATATATTGCTTTTTGAGTTGATAATTCTTATGATAAACCTTTATATACATTTCATTCTTAAAGAATAGTATCTTTTTCCGATAAACATAAAATACTGCTTTAACTCTGTAATAGTTTGTTTCTCTATCCAATATTGCTTCGAAGCTTCAATAGATAAGGAAAGTATCTCTTTGATAAACCTCAATAGTATCCACAAGATTCATATGCTTATTTTTTCCCAGTAGGCACTACAATTTAATTGTGTAAGTTATACACAGATGAAAACAATTGATCAAATAATGATAGATTGTCATGTTAAATATAAATTTTGTATGTTTAGCTCCTAGAATAAGCACCCCCTCACCGGAACTTAATCCGGTATCAGTCGGTAGTGATATATATCTAAGAGCTATTGTCTTTATTGAGAAAAATATCATTAAAAGTGCATAAAATTTAAAAATATATAAATTAGATAAAGTAAATTAGATATTTAAGATTACAATGAAATGAGTGTTAAAAATTATATATTTTCTTGTCACTATAGAACCAACAAAAAAACTCTCTGTAGAAGATAATTAATCTATGAAAAATATAGAGGTCTCTCTATAAAATCTCATTTTGAGCAGAGTTGAGAGCACATACTTTGTATGAGAGAACTAAGAATTTGAAGTCAATGAAGAAATTCTGCATCTCAAGATTTTAAGGAGAATATTCAACTCCCAAATGGAAGAAACTTTGATGAATGTAATTACAATAATTAAAGGTAATATTCGCTGAAAATTATATATTATATATATTTGTTTATAATCACAATGAATACTAACAAACCAAACTAGTAAATGATTTCCCAAAATGCAATTTAGAAGTGTGTCATAGGTATTTGATTAATTATTCTATTAAAATACACTACGAAAAGTCATGACGGTTGGATATAAGTATAACCTTTAAAATAAATAAAATTTGATGATTCATCTCCTCATGAAAAATTCACTTCATAATTTATAGATTAGATAGTTTTGTATAAATACAAATGATCTAAAATAGCAATTCGATTTGACATTCAAAATGCATCAATATTGTCTAATGCCTCAGCAAATTAAGAACGTAATAATCTCTACACCTTGTGAATTGATCGTCTTTAGCAAATCACATTTATTAAAATCCCAATACTTAAGACTGCTATGCATTTCATGAATGAAGCGTTAGGAAATGCAGATGGAAGGAGGTATCCCTTGAGCCTTTAATCGGCTCTAGTATAAGACGATTAGCCTTGAATGGTTCAATACGCATAAAAAATGCTTAAACTTGTAGTTTATACATTATAGGGTTAAAACTCTGGAACCTTCTGTTCGAACGTGATTGATAAAGAGAAAAGGAGTTTGTATAAACAAGAATTCTGTTGGCAGATTGAAATAAAGGGTCAATTTATTCCTGGTTATTTATGTATGCACAACGACTCAGAAATGAAAAAAAATTTAAAAAAACCAATAACAATTCTTTACAGACCTCAATTATGTATTTTACTAATCCTAAGAATAGACTATTGAAATATTACACATTCATATGAAATTCTTGAAGCAACTCATACTCCTAAGAGAATAAATGGAATTTTTATGCTTCAACAATTTATCTATAAATGGATCATCACTTTGACTATAAGACGTAGACAATTGAATTGCCAACTGAAGAAAAAAAATGTAAATAAGTGAGCTTTTTGGTACAACCATAATGGTTTTTTATTTATTCATTTTAAACTTTTTGTATACTAGTAGGTAGATGCCAAAATAGTAACAATGTTGAACAAAAATTATATATCTACTTGTACTCCAGCTACTTCAGAGATGCACGATTTGCGGCTTAAATACATTACTATAGCTTTGGCTTTAAATACAAGTAGGATTCATTCAAACATGTATTAAAATCTCAGCTCTTTTGATTTACTGCTCGATTTAAAACATATGCTCCTGGATGAAAGTCTTTTAAAGCTTGAGTATCTATGTACAATCCGTGCTCGGTTTATATAGACAAATCATTACTTTGATTGAAAATTTTGTGTAAAATAACACAGGCCAACAAAAATCAACATTTTTTTTAGTCGGACTAATTTTCACAAATTCTTTATTTATTTGTCTTACAAAAAGTGCTAATATAAGCTCTGAACAACAATTTATTCATCTTGCTATTGGGTTTAGTGCAATTGCAACCTTGTTGATAGGAATTCGCATTACATAATTATATTTTGTAAATCGATCTTTTCTCGGAGATTAAACATGTGATCTCAATATTAAGAGTCAAGCACACTTCACTAAACAAGCTTACAGCTTTATAACTTACACCAATTTCGTTAGGAAGCATTACACTGGCCAACAGCCAAATTTAGGTCGGACTAATTTTCACTAATTCTTATAGAGTTTTATCCACTGATTCCGAATATGGTATTCATTTTTCAAAGTTAGTGATAAATTCAGAGCTAAATGGATTTCAAATTTTTCAGCACTTTTTCGATTCAGAGCCATTATTGACATACAAGGACTGAAGTATAGACAAAATAAATAGCAATGATTTGATAGAGCTTAGATCAAAGTACTCATTTCAATTTTTACTTCGTCTCTGGCACATTTAAACTTTAAAATATATGTCATTTTGTACGAAAAATGAAGGGTTTTTCTTAGAGACTCACTGTTCCTCACTGCTCCTCACTCAAAGGTCTTACATGATTAAAAATTGATATGAATATGAAGAAAAAATATCAAGCTTTAATTTGATATGCTTAATATTCCATAAAATGCCTTATTTTAATCAAAATTAGCAAATGAATATTTTTTAAATCCTCTCCATTTTGCCCTTTTTTAGAGAAATTCATAAGTCACCCAGTGAGATAGAAACAGAGAGAGAAACTGACGTCACAACGTATGTAAACAATAAAGAGTAATTTTCCTTCTTTCATTGGAATTTGAGTGTTTTTTCCCGGAAATCTTCCGAGGATCCAGGATTCCTAATGAGTGGCCTGCCGGCTGTGCCGTCGTACACAACATTTGTGAGAAGAATTCATCGTGACACAGCCTCGGATCAAGCATGGAGCAAGGAGTGGAAGCTTAGGAGGACATGACTCCCCAGAGGGTGCTTAGCCTATTCTCTTTGCATCAAAGAGGATGATGAGTCGGAGACAGACAGACAGACCCTCAAGGACATTACCCCCCCCCCCCCCCTCCTCTCTCTTCCTTAAGGCTGGTTGGCTGGCTCATTCCGTCTGCTCAAAGAAGATGACGTGTCGGGCACCCCGGAGGGAGGGAGGAATGGACTCCCGTGAGAGAGAGAGAGAGAGTCATTGCCTTTGTCCTGTCTACCTACTAGCCTATTCTATCGGGGAGTCTCCTTTTCAAGTGAATCCATCGTTTTTTGCAGCAGAAAAATGAATTACTTACGTTTTCGTTTGCAAAATTCACCTTTTATTAACTATGCAAAAGATACAGCGGGACGACCTCCCTTCCAGTCACCCACCCACGTCCTTCAAACTCATAGCCGCCGCCCCGAGGAGCCCAAGAGTGTACTTCCAAGATAAAAACAAGACATCCAACAACACAATCCTTTCAACAGCCACAAATCACAATGATACACATAATTCATTTATGAAACGCGCAGTTGTCTGCCCACCGATCCGTCGCCGTCCTTTATTCCGGGGGGGGGGGGGGTCCACCTGCCCTACATCCTCTCATACTGAAACAGAGCACCATTTCAACAGTAGCCGCCGGGCATGCCATGAAGATACCACACAAGCGACCCTGCATGGACCTGGGGAGAGACTCCCATCCCCCACACACTCTAGAAGGCGGACCAAACACCACCACGCCCTCGCCTGCATTGGCTTCACTCTTCACGTCACTCTAAATCCATTCTTGGGAACTAAGCAAAGACTTTCCAACACTCTCAGGTGGAAGCCATCTCCCCCATGGGGCCCGAGTCCTCTACGGAGCGCTATGGCATCCGCTTCACCAAGGACGACCTCCTCCAGATGATTTAAAAGTGGACAGGGACATCGCAAAGGCCGAGTCACAAATCGTCAATCTAACCCTTCCCAATAAGCATTCCATTTACATTATGCCCTCCGGGAACAACGCCTGGGCACCCGACGGGCCATCTGCTAGAGACAGACATCAAGCAACTTTAAGAACAGAAGCTGGAGAACTAGAAGATGCATTCCTACGCTGTAATTGTGACAGGATTTTGGAAAGTTCTTTACACTACGTGTTGTCCACCCAGCCGCCCGCAGGACCTAGCCTTAGCCACGGAGCTGAAATGAGCTAGTCTTTAAAGAAATAGCAATCGTACAAGAACTGTTACAATTATCTTCAAATCATTGGGACAGCAAATTTAAAACCTGATTGTCGCTCATTGAACTTGTTTTGATATGTAAGGTGCATGAAAATAAAAAGGAATTAATTACATTGTAAACATTCTTTTAACTTATAGATTGTTGCCTAGATTTCAACAACTTATTTAGTGGTTTTGCACTGCTGAATCCCAAATGCCTTCGGATCTGGATGGCAGTATGGTGAAGATTTGATCAAATTATATCCCAAAGTTTCTACTAAATAATTATTATCAATGTTAAAAATAATTATTAAATCGTATGAAGCATTAAAAATGATTTTTTGATAGAACTTTTACATTTGTATACTTTGTTTGTCATGATAGCCCTCATTTGCTTTCCTTTTAGATGTTCTAATCGGTTGTTATTAATTTTTAATATGTGCTGAAAGGCTTATCAGGCGGGGATTTTTTTAAACTAAAATGCTCAATGATGTCAAAGTACGTAATTCCTCTTCTACGTTTTATATGTACATATATTATGTGATGTAAATTTTTTGAGCCTGAATAAAAAAAACAATAAATTACTCAGTAAACTATTTATTTTTTAATTCTTGATAGTGGCTTAGATTTCAACAACTTATTTAGAAGTTTTGCACTGCTTAATCAGGAAATGATATCCGTTTATCTTCATCAGGTCAGGTTTTAATGCTAAATTGATTTTAAAGAGCCATTTTGTGACAAAAATTCATAACATTTTTGTTTATTATCAGCTGACTTTTCATGTGTATCGTCCTATATTTTTAAAATAAGAAAAAATGATATTTCAACAACATATATTAATTATCTGATTGTATATTTTAAACTGAATTATGTCCATTAAAAATTATAAATACGTGTAAATTGCATGTTGCCATTTTTTAGCACCGGGATAAAATAAGTATGATAATAATTTAGTTGAGTTAAATAATTTAAGTGTTCCTATAAAATATAAGAATAAATAATATTTTTGAATCGAACTAGATCATTTAATTCCTTTTGGGAAAATGGATGTGGAGTATCATCTTCAAAAACCATTTCTTCTTCTTCAGGGTCTTCAAAACTTGAGGCATCTTCGTCACTAATGTTAGGAAGTTCTTCGAAGATAGGCACTGGAATTTCTTCACTGTGGGCTACAGGACGGCGTGCTGATAGAACATCAGGATATTTGAGGCTGTCCCGCTTCTTTCTGTTCATCCCACTCAAATCAATAGCGCAAAAGTAGCAGTCTGTGATATGGTTTGTTGGCTCCTTACAAACCATGGGAATTCCAAAGTTCAGACTTTTCTTGCCATTTGTCCATCGACGTAGAGTTTCGGTGCATGCCCGCTGTATCTTTTGCATAGTTAATAAAAGGTGAATTTTGCAAACGAAAACGTAAGTAATTCATTTTTCTGCTGCAAAAAACGATGGATTCACTTGAAAAGGAGACTCCCCGATAGAATAGGCTAGTAGGTAGACAGGACAAAGGCAATGACTCTCTCTCTCTCTCACGGGAGTCCATTCCTCCCTCCCTCCGGGGTGCCCGACACGTCATCTTCTTTGAGCAGACGGAATGAGCCAGCCAACCAGCCTTAAGGAAGAGAGAGGAGGAGGGGGGGGGGGGGTAATGTCCTTGAGGGTCTGTCTGTCTGTCTCCGACTCATCATCCTCTTTGATGCAAAGAGAATAGGCTAAGCACCCTCTGGGGAGTCATGTCCTCCTAAGCTTCCACTCCTTGCTCCATGCTTGATCCGAGGCTGTGTCACGATGAATTCTTCTCACAAATGTTGTGTACGACGGCACAGCCGGCAGGCCACTCATTAGGAATCCTGGATCCTCGGAAGATTTCCGGGAAAAAACACTCAAATTCCAATGAAAGAAGGAAAATTACTCTTTATTGTTTACATACGTTGTGACGTCAGTTTCTCTCTCTCTGTTTCTATCTCACTGGGTGACTTATGAATTTCTCTAAAAAAGGGCAAAATGGAGAGGATTTAAAAAATATTCATTTGCTAATTTTGATTAAAATAAGGCATTTTATGGAATATTAAGCATATCAAATTAAAGCTTGATATTTTTTCTTCATATTCATATCAATTTTTAATCATGTAAGACCTTTGAGTGAGGAGCAGTGAGGAACAGTGAGTCTCTAAGAAAAACCCTTCATTTTTCGTACAAAATGACATATATTTTAAAGTTTAAATGTGCCAGAGACGAAGTAAAAATTGAAATGAGTACTTTGATCTAAGCTCTATCAAATCATTGCTATTTATTTTGTCTATACTTCAGTCCTTGTATGTCAATAATGGCTCTGAATCGAAAAAGTGCTGAAAAATTTGAAATCCATTTAGCTCTGAATTTATCACTAACTTTGAAAAATGAATACCATATTCGGAATCAGTGGATAAAACTCTATAAGAATTAGTGAAAATTAGTCCGACCTAAATTTGGCTGTTGGCCAGTGTATGCTTCCTAACGAAATTGGTGTAAGTTATTAAAGCTGTAAGCTTGTTTAGTGAAAGTGTGCTTGACTCTTAATATGAGATCACATGTGTTAATCTCCCGAGAAAAGATCGATTACAAAATATAATAGTAATGCGAATTCCTATCAACAAGGTTGCAATTGCACTAAACCCAATAGGCAAGATGAATAAATTGTTGTTCAGAGCTTATATTAGCACTTTTGTAAGACAAATAAATATCACAATAAAGTATTCATTCACAATACACGCAGTTACAAAAAAGAATATATATAATTGTTTTTTGCTTCAATATGTAATATAATCATTTTGTTATTTTTGGGAAAGATGTCTTTCATTTAAAGATCCAATGAATTATATAACGCCTGCAATTACAGTTATGCATAACATGCTAATGTATAATAGTCAAAACAATATAAAACACCCGGTATTATTGTTTAATTGATCTCTATGACGTATTAAAGACGTAGATACTATGACCAATTTTCATATATATGTATGAATTTATTTTCCTTTGATTATAACACAAGCCAAATAACATGTCATTGAAATTAATGACATTCGAAAATAACTGGATGAATAGGCCTCAGTTTGTGAAATCATGTTGAAACTTATTTTAATTGATGCTTACTGAATGAAATGCATTTAATGATACCAAATACAAACAACATATGGGCGAAAAAAGTCATTTAATGGAATGATAGATGCAAATATGACTTTCAAAATTGAATAAATTCTAAAAATATAAAAGCAAATAGTGGCTTCGTTGGACTCCTATTTTTCATACAAGAAAGTACTCAACGCTTCATTTGGGTCATCATAAGTCTTAATACATTATTTTACTTTTGCAGGTTATTTTTACGCATCATATTAAAAAAAATTGTAACATACTTACGTTAGCATATAAAATAACGTTTATATGTACATTTGGTAATTAATATAGATTTACAGTCCCTCTTACTCACTAGGGTTTGCTAAAAATTTCGTTTTTTCTGCATATATAAATTAATCTATGCAGATTTTAAAGTATAAATTGTAAAATTATTTCATCGATTGAACAAATAATGCATACTTTATTGTTTCTTTGTTATGTTTGTAGGCTAAATGCCTATAGAGCATCCTCCCACGTCCTACCATCTTGCTTCCAATGTACATGCCAGCTCATATAGGCAAAAGCAAATGAGTAAAAAATACACCACCCACTGAATCCAAGGGTGTTGAATTGACTCTAAGAAATCTAGGCATCTGTTTTTTTTTCTTAGTATTAAGTAAATAAAATATAGACTTCAAACGACAGAGTTATAGATATTAGGGGTTCTTACTGGACACGGTCATCTGGACTCTGGTGATGACTTCCTTTTTAAGAAAAGACCAACGGCAAAAATTGTAAATTGTTAAAATGAAGAAGGGAACCACCAATAAGCCTTTATTTTAATGCAAGGATCTTTCCCACATACTCCATGTTTAAACTAGAACTAAAAATCAGCCTCGGGACCTTAAGGGAAGTTAAAGGGACTTTTTATTATCTCCTTGAACATTCCCTAATTAAAAATTGCAATACTGCATCTACGGCATAAAGATGAAGAAAAAAAGTAGTAATTCAAGGTTTATTTTTATGAAAGAAAAACCAAAAGGATCAATGAACAAAATCAAATGATTTATTATTAATTTCAAGCGTTATTTTGTTTCAATTTCAATGATAATAATTTCAGGCGCTATACCATTAGTTGGATCTCTAAATGTAAGTTAATTCTTCCCAAAAATAACATAGAATGATTATCTCATATGGACACACAAAAAATAATTAATTTATAGGTTTTTCTTGAATGGTGGATGCATATTTTAATATGATATTTTTATGTTTCTTTGTCTAATGAAAATACGACATTTAAAAGCTTAATTGTAAAACCATCTACACAGGCATTCAAGATTTGACTTTATTCTTTTTTGTATTAATAGTCTTAAGGAAGTGACATAGGAGTAGCCATGTATATGTCTCCTTGGATAAGCTACTATGTATAATATATTAATATGACTTTTTATATTACAAAAACAGCAAAAAGAGAGAAAGTATTCTAGTCCTCTTGTAAAATGTTTGTAATGTAACAGTGATTAAATCATGTTTTTTATTACATTTATTTCCTTTTCGATTGTATTCCAATAAGAATATAACCATTATTAATAAAAAATTAAGTCCTATCCCTCTCCAGTAATTATCAACACCTTGTCCTTAGAAACTCTAATTGAGGGGTTATTGAAGGATATAATCTACTACTTGAAGGCACAATTTCTAGTAGAGCATTCTGAGTCAGTTAAGAATCGTTTTCTCAAATAATTTGAATGTTATTTTTAAGAAAAATAATTTGTATAATTTCATATTGGAACGCATCAAGAGGAAACAAATTTTATTATGTATAAAAATGTTATTTACAATTTAGAACACATAAAATTATTATATATATATAGTTTTTATGCAACAATCAATATACTTCTTGAAAATAGTTTCGTTATATAATTATTTGTGTTAATAAAGTTGAACATCGTACAGACAAAATATCGTCTTCTTGGTCAAGCAGATAACTTACAAATTATAACTCATAATTTCATATTTATTTACCTTCCATCCGAATGAATGAAAATTTTGGTGTATTTTATTTGTACAATGTATAAATTTGTCGAACATTACCGAATAAAATGTTTTTAACCGAAAAAAGTGAATCCTGAAATTGAAGCATTAGAAACAATGACGGAAATAAATTTGGGTTCAACAAAAATATTGCTCACTATTTCTCAAACTTTAAGAAATATTTGAATATATTTAATAATCGATCTGCTTTTAAATTACGTTTTTCAGCAGCTAATACGCTAGTTACCAATGCAAATTAAGACTAACAAAGTCTGTGATTCCTGAGGTTGTCGGTATAGTTTAGTATACCACCATAATTTGTATGCTCATACAATCATCATATTATTACCCATTCGATAATAGATATGGTCTTTAGTAGATTATCAAGCAAAAATTCTGTTATTTTGTTAATTTCCTACATATTTTGAGGCATCTCGAAATAATGGTATTTTTGCAAAAGGAGACAAAGGAGAAATTTTCTCCATTTCTGTACAAGGAAATTCCAGTAGAAATTTTTGAATTAAAAGAATGCTGATTGCAAAAGCAAATTGAAAATGAAAATGCAAAAAAATGTGTACATATATTTGCAAAATAACGAAACCTTTAAAATACATTAAAACGAGTAGCTTTGCAGAGGTATGAAATGATATAATTTTCCGATTAATTATAGTGCCAATATAAAAAATATTCCTAAGATATATTGAAGAACATTTTAGAATCGTTGTGATATGTAAGTCAAATCTTACATCCATTAAAACCCTAAGCTTTTCTGCTGACGTGACTGTCAGTAGTTCTAAATATACTTTTTGCCTTCACAATTTTAGATTTGAAGATCATTGGAGTTGTTTAAATAATCACAATTACAAAACCCCAAAGCCTTTACTTGAGCAATGTTTCCTCAAAGTACATACGACAAGGGCCATTCATTTTTCGCCCCGACAATACTTTTGTTGCTCATAGATTCACTTTTGATAGTTTAAAACATACATGTACATTTGTCCCAACATGGAGCTGAAGTAGTCAAGTCTCCCCATTCTTTATAAGTGACTGAATGATAGGCTCAGTAGGTCTTTGTTCGAGTGTAGGCATTTAGGCACATATCCTACGTACTTGAAAAAGACACCCGTCTTTGTCTGTGTGGTCCACTGGTTTATAAGTAGAATTTATTATTATTATATTCTTAAAGTCTTCAATTAAGTTCCACAACCATATTTGTCCAAGGTTATTTCGTTTTCATCTTCTTAGAAAATTGGACCTTGTACTTGACACCTTAAAGTATATGTACAATCTCAAGAGTATTTAACTACAAACAATATTCCATTGGGATAATGTCAACTTTGAAAGATATATTGATTATTACAATACCATGAACGGATGGACTTGGTCTCCAAAGTTCATTTTATGAAAATGTATGGTCGGAATAGATCAACGTTTACTAAGCTTACCATCAGATTAATTTGAATATCGATATATTAATACATAAATTTTCAAACTCCATTCCCTGTGGAATTAACCTAGTATGGTTGTGCTTTAGATCTTTAAGTGGAACGAGTGAATAATAATATCAGTATTTGACAACTTTTTTTTACTTATCCGATGGCTTAGAATCGGACAGTTAGGGTTGGGTCTGAAGGATATAATTCATAATGTATTACATTGAAGACATCTTTATACGTGACAAAATGTTATATGAAGATCAAACTTATCAAAGACATAAACCAAAAATTCTTGTTGGAATAATAACCAGACGATTTCTAGGAATCTAATATTTTTTGTCCCGCAGCAAGAACTATGTGTTGATTGGAATGGATACATGCTGATGCCAGATGAAGGTATGATATATGATGACACATCAGCAAATAAATTCATCCTTCTTAACGTCATAAGTCGTTATATCTTTTTCCTTAGCCAATTCATCTCTAATCCTGTCAGATACAGATCCAATATCTTTAATTACCTCCGCCGAAGGAGGTAATGTTTTCACTGGCGTTTTTTTTGGTTTGTTATGTTTGTTGGTTTGTTGGTTTGTCAGCAGGATAATCAAAAAGTACTGAACGGATTGGATGAAATTTTGTGGAGTTGTGGGAAATGCCAAAAGGAATAAGTGATTAAATTTTGGCATCTTTATGAGTGCAGAATTAAGGCGCCAAATGAGCTAAATACTACTAAATTTTTCAAGTAGCCTACTCTGCCAATAGATGTCGCTGGGCTTAAAATTGGGTGCGGGAGCGTTTCCTCTCGGAATTTCGTCTAGGAGAACCCTCCCCGTCTCCTACGCTCCCCAGTCGTGAAAAATCCGCCTCGGAAGGTTCATGACGGCGGAGGATTGCACTCTCTGAGTGTAATATGCCTCTAGTTCTCCTTTTTATTTGAAATATTAAACTCTTTCCTTAGAAACGGTTAAATTTAACTATTTTCAGTTATATTAAGGTCATTTAAGCTCTGCAATGAAAGTTTAACCGTGGATTTTCGAGAACTGGTTACAATAACAACCTCAACATTACATAATTTTGACCTACTATTATACTAGTTTCAAAAGCATGAAGAACAGATAATAATATGACGAAATTCAAATAGTAAAAATCGATCAGAAACCACCCTCCAATTATTTCATATATCAAAACATAACCATTATTACTATATGTGTGGTTACCCTATTGAATAAGACACGGGTTAGTATTAATATATTTATTTATTGAATACACGTGTTACTCGCTTAAGACGGTGTTAGGAACTGAATTATAATTGAGAGCTCGCGGGCCGATCTCTCATATATTTACATTCTATAATTGTGGCATGGAGAGTCTGAGGGCCCAGTGACACTTAGCTTGAACTGTTTCAAAACTGATGCAGAAGCTATAACTGTCACGATCAATGGTATAATACCGAGATGCGACTGAGCCATAAAATATATGAGAGGGCAAACTCACGATAGAGCATCTGTTCCTCAGGGACAACTGTCAGGTGTAGCTAAACGGACCAAGGACATACATCCAAAAGCCTCTTAATGCACTGCTCTAATCACAGTTTAAATCTTATAGATACCTCAAGAATCTGTTTATAAGTGCACCATTGTACATGTTGTCTCAGTGTAGTTCATCAAATTCATGGAAAAATAAATAACTCACCAAGAACGGCTTGTCATATTTACTACCATCAGTGCAGCATCTCCTTCCGCACGGAATTGCCTCAAACCGATTTACTCCACTCGATGGACAGCCAGAACCAGTACAATAAAGTATTTGCTGGACAATTATGACGTAGTATACGACACTATGGATTAAATAATGCGGATGGGGGAATACACAGAGGCCAGCATAAAAAATCAGGGCATGAGGCACAGGTTAAACTGTCTTTAATGAAGTCATGGGATTTGAATAAATCTCAAGGGAAACCACATAAAAGGGGAATGCACTTAAATACTTACCTCCTTAGCGTTGTGGAAAACGTTTTAACATTTACGTTGTTATTTTACACATCTAAAAAAACCAAAATAATTTTATGAAGATAAGAAAAAATTATATTCAAATAACTTGTATCATGAGAAAATACCTAATATTTGCAAGTACCTATACATAACAAGCATGGTATAAGATTTGATAAAAATTAACACAATATTTCCATAAAAACGTCCCTATCATTGTGATCATTATGAAAATTGTACAAGACGTGTATCATTATAAACCAACTAATAAGCTAGAACAAAACAAGATTGCTAGGATAACATATAGGACAACATTAACAAAACCGAAAATGCCTTTTTGAGGCCCAAATGCCTATTTCAAGGCCCAAAACCATAGAAAATACACATTTCCTTGCTCCAAATTTTTTTTTGAAAGATGAGACTGAGAAAAAAATTCAAATCATTAAAACTCAAACAGCACAAGCAACTTGAAACTTTTGCAATCCCATTTTGATCACTATGGAGCAGAAA
>CP045892.1:19577415-19616418 GCA_013387185.1 Caligus rogercresseyi
TGCCAGCCTTAAGGAAGAGAGAGGAGGAGGGGGGGTAATGTCCTTGAGGGTGTCTGTCTGTCTCCGACTCATCATCCTCTTTGATGCAAAGAGAATAGGCTAAGCACCCTCTGGGGAGTCATGTCCTCCTAAGCTTCCACTCCTTGCTCCATGCTTGATCCGAGGCTGTGTCACGATGAATTCTTCTCACAAATGTTGTGTACGACGGCACAGCCGGCAGGCCACTCATTAGGAATCCTGGATCCTCGGAAGATTTCCGGAAAAAAACACTCAAATTCCAATGAAAGAAGGAAAATTACTCTTTATTGTTTACATACGTTGTGACGTCAGTTTCTCTCTCTCTGTTTCTATCTCACTGGGTGACTTATGAATTTCTCTAAAAAAGGGCAAAATGGAGAGGATTTAAAAAATATTCATTTGCTAATTTTGATTAAAATAAGGCATTTTATGGAATATTAAGCATATCAAATTAAAGCTTGATATTTTTTCTTCATATTCATATCAATTTTTAATCATGTAAGACCTTTGAGTGAGGAACAGTGAGTCTCTAAGAAAAACCCTTCATTTTTCGTACAAAATGACATATATTTTAAAGTTTAAATGTGCCAGAGACGAAGTAAAAATTGAAATGAGTACTTTGATCTAAGCTCTATCAAATCATTGCTATTTATTTTGTCTATACTTCAGTCCTTGTATGTCCAATAATGGCTCTGAATCGAAAAAGTGCTAAAAAATTTGAAATCCATTTAGCTCTGAATTTATCACTAACTTTGAAAAATGAATACCATATTCGGAATCAGTGGATAAAACTCTATAAGAATTTGGAAAATTAGTCCGACCTAAATTTGGCTGTTGGCCAGTGTAATGCTTCCTAACGAAATTGGTGTAAGTTTATTAAAGCTGTAAGCTTGTTTAGTGAAAGTGTGCTTGACTCTAATATTGAGATCACATGTTTACTCTCCCGAGAAAAGATCGATTTACAAATGTAATTATGTAATGCGAATTCCTATCAACAAGGTTGCAATTGCACTAAACCCAATAGGCAAGATGAATAAATTGTTGTTCAGAGCTTATATTAGCACTTTTTGTAAGACAAATAAATATCACAAAAAGTATTCATTCACAATACACGCAGTTACAAAAATATATATATAATTGTTTTTGCTTCAATATGTACTATAATCATTTTTGTTATTTTTGGAAAGATTGTCTTTCCTTTAAAGATCCCATGATTATATAACGCCTGCAATTACAGTTATGCATAACATGCTAATGTATAATAGTCAAAACACTATAAAACACCCGGTATTATTGTTTATTGATCTCTATGACGTTATTAAAGACGTAGATACTTATGACCAATTTTCATATATATGTATGAATTTATTTTCCTTTGATTATAACACAAGCCAAATAACATGTCATTGAAATTAATGACATTCGAAAATAACTGGATGAATAGGCTCAGTTTGTGAATCATGTTGAAACTGTTTTAATTGATGCTTACTGCAAATGAAATGCATTTAATGATACCAATACAAACAACATATGGGCAAAAAAAGTCATTTAATGGAATCATGGATGCGCAAATTGACTTTCAAAATAAATAAATTCTAAAAATATAAAAGCCAATAGTGGCTTCGTTGACTCCTATTTTTCATACAAGAAAGTACTCAACGCTTCATTTGGGTCATCATAAGTCTTAATACATTTTTTACTTTTGCAGGTTATTTTTACGCATCATATTAAAAAAATTGTAACATTACTTACGTAGCATATAAACTAACGTTTATATGTACATTTGGTAATAATATAGATTTACAGTTCCCTCTTACTCACTAGGGTTTTGCTAAATTTTTGTTTTTTCTGCATATAAAATTAATCTATGCAGATTTTAAAGTATAATATGTAAAATTTATTTCATCGATTGAACAAATAATGCATACTTTAGTGTTTCTTTGTTTGTGTGTAGGCTAAATGCCTATAGAGCATCCTCCCACGTCCTACCATCTTGCTTCCAATGTACATGCCAGCTCATATAGGCAAAAGCAAATGAGTAAAAATACACCACCCACTGAATCCAAGGGTGTTGAATTGACTCTAAGAAATCTAGCATCTGTTTTTTTTTTCTTAGTATTAAGTAAATAAAATATAGACTTCAAACGACAGAGTTTATAGATATTAGGGGTTCTTACTGGACACGGTCATCTGGACTCTGGTGATGACTTCCTTTTTAGAAAAGACCAACGGCAAAAATTGTAAATTGTTAAAATGAAGAAGGGGAACCACCAATGCCTTTATTTTAATGCAAAGGATCTTTCCCCACATTACTCCAGTTTAAACTAGAACTAAAAATCAGCCTCGGAACTTTAAGGGAAGTTAAAGGGACTTTTATTATCTCCTTGAACATTCCCTAATTAAAAATTGCAATACTGCATCTACGGCATAAAGATGAAGAAAAAAAGTAGTAATTCAAGGTTTATTTTTATGAAAGAAAAACCAAAAGGATCAATGAACAAAATCAAATGATTTATATTAATTTCAAGCGTTATTTTGTTTCAATTTCAATGATAATAATTTCAGGCGCTATACCATTAGTTGGATCTCTAAATGAAGTTAATTCTTCCCAAAAATAACATAGAATGATTATCTCAATGGACCACAAAAAATAATAATTAATTTATAGGTTTTTCTTGAATGGTGGATGCATATTTTAATATGATATTTTTATGTTTCTTTTGTCTAATGAAAAGAACAACATTTAAAAGCTTAATTGTAAAACCATTTACACAGGCATTCAAGATTTGACTTTATTCTTTTTTGTATTAATAGTTTAAGGAAGTGACATAGGAGTAGCCATGTATATGTCTCCTTGGATAAGCTACTATGATAATATATTAACATGACTTTTTTATTACCAAAAACAGCAAAAGAGAGAAAGTATTCTAGTCCCCTTGTAAAATGTTTGTAATGTAACAGTGATTAAATCATGTTTTTTATTACATTTATTTCCTTTTCGATTGTATTCCAATAAGAATATAACCATTATTAGTAACAAATTAAGTCCTATCCCTCTCCAGTAATTATCAACACCTTGTCCTTAGAAACTCTAATTGAGGGGTTATGGAAGGATATAATCTACTACTTGAAGGCACATTTCTAGTAGAGCATTCTGAGTCAGTTAAGAATCGTTTTCTCAATAATTTGATGTTATTTTTAAGAAAAATAATTTGTATAATTTCATATTGGAACGCATCAAGAGGAAACAAATTTTATTATTTATAAAAATATTATTTACAATTTAGAACACATAAAATTATTATATATATATGTTTTTATGCAACAATCAATATACCTCTTGAAAATAGTTTGTTATATAATTATTTGTGTTTAATAAAGTTGAACATCGTACAGACAAAATATTCTTCTTGGTCAAGCAGATAACTTACAAATTATAACTCATAATTTCATATTTATTTACCTTCCATCCGAATGAATGAAAATTTTGGTGTATTTTTATGTGTACAATGTATAAATTTGTCGAACATTACCGAATAAATGTTTTTTAACCGAAAAAAGTGAATCCTGAAACTGAAGCATTAGAAACAAGTGACGGAAATAAATTTGGGTTCAACAAAAATATTGCTCACTATTTCTCAAACTTTAAGAAAATATTTTAATAATCGATCTGCTTTTAAATTACGTTTTTTCAGCAGCTAATACGCTAGTTACCAATGCAAATTAAGACTAACAAAGTCTGTGATTCCTGAGGTTGTCGGTATAGTTTTAGTATACCACCATATTTTTGTAAATGCTCATAAAATCATCATATTATTACCATTCGATAATAGATATGGTCTTTAGTAGATTGTCAAGCAAATTCGTTATTTTGTTAATTTCCTACATATTTTGAGGCATCTCGAATAATGGTATTTTTGCAAAAGGAGACAAAGGAGAAATTTTCTCCATTTCTGAACAAGGAAATTCCAGTAGAAATCTTTGAATTAAAAGAATGCTGATTGCAAAAGCATGTTATTATTTTTTGCATCCCCCAAAAATGAAAATGCAAAAAAATGTGTACATATAATTTGCAAAATAACGAAACCTTTAAAATACATTAAAACGAGTAGCTTTGCAGAGGTATGAAATGATATAATTTTCCGATTAATTATAGTGCCAATATAAAAAATATTCCTAAGACATATTGAAGAACATTTTGGAATCGTTGTGATATCTAAGTCAAATCTTACATCCATTAAAACCGTAAGCTTTTCTGCTGACGTGACTGTCAGTAGTTCTAAATATACTTTTTGCCCTTCACAATTTTAGATTTGAAGATCATTGGAGTTGTTTAAATAATCACAATTACAAAAACCCAAGCCTTTACTTGAGCAATGTTTCCTCAAAGTCAATACGACAAGGGCCATTCATTTTCGCCCCGACAATACTTTTGTTGCTCATAGATTCACTTTTGATAGTTTAAAACATACATGTACATATTATCCCAACATGGAGCTGAAGTAGTCAAGTCTCCCCATTCTTTATAAGTGACTGAATGATAAGCTCAGTAGGTCTTTGTTCGAGTGTAGGCATTTAGGCAAGTACATATTCCTACGTACTTGAAAAGACACCCGTCTTTGTCTGTGTGGTCCACTGTTTATAAGTAGAATTTATTATTATTATATTTCTTAAAGTCTTCAATTAAGTTCCACAACCATATTTGTCCAAGGTTATTTCGTTTTCATCTTCTTAGAAAATTGGACCTTGTACGTTGACACCTTAAAGCAGGGCTATTCAATTAGTTTTCCAAGTGGGCCACATTTGGAATCCAAGAACTTGAGCTGGGCCGCAAAATTTCCGCGGCTACTTTTTTTCAAATAAGTCTATTATTATGTTTTTTTATTTAACATTAGTAGTATTACTATTAGTATTATTAGGCCGATGGTTACTATGCCTATTATTATTTTTTTTATTAGGCCTATTTTATATGACCTTTTTAGCTTTCAAAATTGAATAGGCTATAAAAATGCACACAAACAACTCTCTGCTCCATCTCCTTTATTTAAAACAACACAAAAATAGAACATTTAACTCAACATTTCTCATTGTTCATGAGGCTGGCTGCTAAACAGAACAGGGCTATTTTAGCCCACTGCTGCCGGTGACTTAGTGAGAGAAGTGGCATTTCTTGTTTTGCACAAGATCTCTGATGTTTGGCTCATAAGATGTCAATGCAATCCTAAGGCACTGGTGAATTTTGTTGTCTGTTAGGGAACACCGATAACTGTTCTTAATGCATTCACGTGAGAAAAGCTCGATTCGCAAGTGTATGTTGACCCCAAACATGTTGGCCGTGTCCGGGCCGCATCTGGGCGCGTCCGGGCCGCATCTGGCCCGCGTCCGGGCCGCATCTGGCCCGCGGGCCGCCAATTGAATAGCCCTGCCTTAAAGTATATGTACAATCTCAAGAGTATTTAAACTACAAACAATATTCCATGGGATAAAGTCAACTTCTGAAAGATATATTCATATTACAATACCATGAACGGTTGGACTTGGTCTTCCAAAGTTCATTTTTATGAAATGTATGGTCGCAATAGATCAACGTTTACTGAGCTTGCCCTCAGATTAATTTGATTATATCGATATATTAATACATAAATTTTCAAACTCCATTTCCCTGTGGAATTAACCTAGTATGGTTGTGCTTTAGATCTTTAAGTGGAACGAGTGAATAATATATCAGTATTATGACAACTTTTTTTCTTCTACTATCCGATTGGCTTAGAATCGGACAGTTAGTGTTGGGTCTGAAGGATATAATTCATAATGTATTACATGAAGACATCTTTATACATGACAAAATGTTATATGAAGATCAAACTTATCAAAGACATAAACCAAAATTTTTTGTTGGAATAATAACCAGACGATTTCTAGGAATCTTATATTTTTTGTCCCGGAGCAAGAACTATGTGTTGATTGGAATGGATACATGCTGATGCCAGATGAAGGTATGATATATGATGACACATCAAAGCAAATAAATTCATCCTTCTTAACGACATAATTCGTTATATCTTTTCCTTAGCCAATTCATCTCTAATCCTGTCAGATACAGATCCAATATCTTTAATTCTCCTTTTTATTTGAAATATTAAACTCTTTCCTTAGAAACGGTTAAATTTAACTATTTTCAGTTATATTAAGGTCATTTAAGGCTCTGCAATGAAGTTTAACCGTGGATTTTCGAGAACTGGTTACAATAACAACCTCAACATTACATAACTTTTGACCTACTATTATACTAGTTTCAAAAGCATGAAGAACAGAAAATAATATGACGAAATTCAAATAGTAAAAATCGATCAGAAACCACCCTCCCAATTATTTCATATATCAAAACATAACCATTATTACTATATGTGTGGTTACCCTATTGAATAAGACACGGGTTAGTATTAATATATTTATTTATTGAATACACGTGTAACTCGCTTAAGACGGTGTTAGGAACTGAATTATAATTGAGAGCTCGCGGGCCGATCTCTCATATATTTACATTCTATAATTGTGGCATGGAGAGTCTGAGGGCCCAGTGACACTTAGCTTGAAACTGTTTCAAAACTGATGCAGAAGCTATAACTGTCACGATCAATGGTATAATACCGAGATGCGACTGAGCCATAAAATATATGAGAGGGCAAACTCACGATAGAGCATCTGTTCCTCAGGGACAACTGTCAGGTGTAGCTAAACGGACCAAGGACATACATCCAAAAGCACTCTTAATGCACTGCTCTAATCACAGTTTAAATCTTATAGATACCTCAAGAATCTGTTTATAAGTGCACCATTGTACATGTTGTCAAATTCATGGAAAAAGAAATAACTCACAAGAACGGCTTGTCATATTACTACCATCAGTGCAGCATCTCCTTCCGCACGGAATTGCCTCAAACCGATTTACTCCACTCGATGGACAGCCAGAACCAGTACAATAAAGTATTTGCTGGACAATTATGACGTAGTATACGACACTATGGATTAAATAATGCGGATGGGGGGATACACAGAGGCCAGCATAAAAAATCAGGGCTTCAGGCACACTATGCCACAGGCATTGGTGGGGGGGGGGGTTAAACTGTCTTTAATGAAGTCATGGATTTGAATAAATCTCAAGGGAAACCACATAAAAGGGGAATGCACTTAATACTTACCTCCTTAGCATTGTGGAAAACGTTTTAACATTTTACGTTGTTATTTTACACATCTTAAAAAACCAAAAAAAATTATATTCAAATAACTTGTATCATGAGAAAATACCTAATATTTGCAAGTACATACACATAACAATTTTCTTTCGAGCATGGTATAAGATTTGATAAAAATTAACACAATATTTCTATAAAACGTTCCTATCATTGTGATCATTATGAAAATTGTATAAACGTGTATCATTATAACCAACTAATAAGCTAGAACAAAACAAGATTGCTAGGATAACATATAGAACAAATATTAACAAAACCGAAAATGCCTTTTTGGGGCCCAATTGGCCTATTTCACAGGCCAAAAACCATAGAAATACTCATTTCCTTGCTCCAAATTTTTTTTTGAAAGATGAGACTTGAGAAAAAAAATTCAAATCATTAAAACTCAACAGCACAAGCCACTTGAAACTTTTGCAATCCCATTTTGATCACTATGGGGCAGAAAATCGCTTGAAGCAAGAAATATATATATATAGGTATATATATATATATATATACTTAAATGTATTAAGTTGATCTTAGGAGTAAAGTAAGGAATATATTCTTCCTACATACCTCAAATAAATGATAAGCCCTCTCATTGACAATGGAAATCATTCATGAACTAAAAGGTGCCTTTTTTAATTCTTTATATGCACAAAAGTCTATCTTCATATATCCAAGTCCATACTAGGGTTGTTCTTATTTTTCAAATGTTTGAACTGTTAGCAACATTGTGGATTTTCTGTTTCTTGGTGATAAAAGAAGACTACATACAAAGTTTGAACAAAATCGGTCAACATTACGGGTTGCTCAACGAGGTCAAAGTTTTAAAAATTTAGTAAAAATATAGTTTTCCGCGAATTTCTTGAAAATGGTGGACGTTACAGACTTCCATAATAATATTAATTTAAAGGAAATCTAATTTACTACCAGACGTATTTTTGATGTTTTTTTATAAAACAAAGTTTTCTGTAAAAACAAACTGTTACCTGGATAGAAAGAGAAAGAAAAAACAGAAGCGAGGGAAGTGAGGCAAAATACTCTCTCGCTTCTCTTTTTTCTTTCTCTTTCTATCCAGGTAACAATAACAATAGTTACCAAGTGGTAATTGTATATTCTCATATCAAAAGGTCATTTTTTGGGAGAGTACGTGCAAAAATATATTTGCTTATTTCTCTTAAAGTATAGCGATTTTTAGAAAACCAAACATATCAAATGAAAGCTTGGTAAACCAGCTTTAATATTTTGGTATACTAAATCATGTCAATTTAATAAGTAGAGAGTTATATGTACATTAAAAAACATATCTCGCGTACAAAATGACGCATATAATGGATTATAAATGCATCAGAGACAAAGTAAAATTTTGAGAGGATACCTTGACGCAAATCTAAAAAACATTTTTTTTTTCGATTCTAGGGCAATCACCCCCGGACTAGGACCCCCGACAATCACCCCCTGACTAGCACCCCCCGCGCCAATCACCCCCCGGGCATTTACCACCCGTTATTATATTTCTTATCTCTTAAAGTCCACTTATGAAGTTAACTATGTTTTCTAGCTATTAACAAAGTGATGTCACTGGTTAGCACAAGAATATTACTAACTGCCCGGGGGGTGATTGGCACGGGGGTGGTAGTCCGGGGGGTGATTGTCTGGGGGGTGGTTGTCCTGTTACGATTTTTTTCATAATCGATTTCTTATAGGTCAATACAGGCTCTGAATCATATATAATATAAACTCAGATTGTACTGAATTCTGAATTGATAGTATGCAACCAAGGTCATTTTTGGATTTATCATCCAAAGTCATACTAAACTTAAAAATACTATTTTACTCTGAAGCGAACAAGTCATCTTCTACAGGCGTGTGAAGTTAATTGATACAAAAAAGCTATGAAATATGCTAACGTTACACACTCTATTTTTTCTTTGTTTTTACAGAAAACTTTGTTTTAGTAAAAAAAACCATCAAAAATACGTCGGGTAGTAAATTAGATTTCTTTTAAATTAATAATTCATATGGAAGTCTGTAATGCCCACCATTTTCAAGAAATTTACGGAAAACTATATTTTTACTAAATTTTTAAAACTTTGACCTCGTGGAGCAACCCCGTAATGTCGACCGATTTTGTTCAAACTTTGTATGTCGTCTTCTTTTACCAAGAAACAGAAAATCCACAATGTTGCTAACATTTCAAACATTTGAAAAATAAGAACAACCCTAGTCCATACCATTTAAAAAAGATGCTTTGTGTTAAAGGTATGCGCCCACACTAATCTATGAGTTTGTCTAAGTGGCTCTGGGAGGGAATGAAGTGAAGGATAAGTACTTATAAATATATTTTAGTTAAGCTTTTTATTTCATATCGTAATAGCGGTACCTATTGTATGGTTTGTTACAGTAATATTTAGGCAAACACTGTACAAAAAGTACTTAGCCTTCAAACACTCTTAGGATCCTTACTATGGCCCAAAAATGTATGATATTACAAGTTAATGAGACACGTGGTTCGGGATATTAATATTTTGTTAGATTTTATTGTGTATACTAAAGATTATTTTCGTAACAAAATGCCCTTTTCAATAGGAAATATTTGAAATAATTTCTTTGAATATTGTTGTTGCAATGAAGGATGAATAATAAAGTAGGGTTTTTAAACATCATAATTATTTGATTTCATTAAATAACCCATCTATATGTACAGTTCATTATACTGATACTAATGTAAAGGTTGTAAAATATATGCTGCCCATAAAAACACTTTTGGGTGTACACAATATGAAAAAACCATAAATAGGGCATGTCAGATATAATAGATTTTAATAATCTATTTTTCCCTGCATTAATGTTGACATTGATAGGCATAATAACGTTATAATATGATGAATCGAGCCTTTTATAGTATTTTTAATCTAATTTTATAATTTTGCTTATTTTCAATTGAATTCGTGTATTTTTCCTGTAAAAAACATTTAACTTACTTTTATTATGTAACTATGTTTTTATCCAAACTGTCTGTTGTAATTTAACATTTGTTTTTACAAATCGTATATTTGATGTAATGACTTATTAAAGACTTTATTGTCTAAAAAATAAGTCGAAGAAATGATGACCTAAAACCAGCCTCAGCTGTGAAAACAATTCTGGATTACGTTTATTATCACTCAACTATATAAAATCTGATTCTTTTGATCAATATACCTTTCTTTTATGATCGATACTCTATTCGATGTGTGAAGGTATAAATATATTAAAGGATTATAGGCAGGAAAATAAAAAAGGTCCAAATGCTGACATGTTCATATCGAAAATAAAAGGATAAAAGCGGTAAAGAGCCTACTCCAAACGGAGTTTATGAGTCAAGATACATAACATGCAGATTTTTTCTTCATTTCGGACAATATTGAGAGACAAATATTAACTATTTGAACATTATTAATTGACTTAAAATATTACTTCTTGATCCTCTCGCCTTCAGAGACATCAGCTTCAACCATCCCCTCCTTTTTTGTAGTTAGTAAGCAGTGAATATATATATATATATATATTCTGAAAGATCCCTTTTTCTCAATTAATTGATAGACGACTCCATAAAAAGAGTCACGTAATCAAGCTTCCATTTCATGTTTCTTTAAAATAATTCCTTTGCAAGGGACCGGTTTCCCCGCTTCAATCATATGATGATTGAAATAAGGGACGTTTGAATGAATCATTTGGAAAGGGGGCTGAGGAGTTAATTGCTTATCCATAAAATGCTATTATGGTGGTAAAAACTTCGGTGTGAGTCTGCCTGTGGGTGTGTTTGAGTTGTCAATTCATGTTTTGCAGAAATCCTGCATGATTATGTTTTGTGTGTTATATTGTGTAAAAAATCAAATAATGAAGGCCTGGCAAGCCTACAGAATGAATTATTCATGCTAAAAATAACATGAATAAATATTGGATGAAGTTGCGTGGAGTGCAGAGCCTATTTAAGCAAAATTATCATGTAAATATATAGAAAATGAGTCGACGAGTAAAAGTCAGTTGCTCTTGAATGAGCATAGTAATTATTTATAAAAAGCATTATAAAATTAAACAAATATATAATACTAACAAAAAGGTGCAGAACTACGCAAAACATATAGTATGGTTTACCATAAATATTGTGCTTGATGGAGATATACTCCACCTTTTCATCAAATACTAAAGACTCTTCCAAGTTGGAAATATAATCCTGTCTGGTTACGAAGAATTTTGTTCAAACGGATCGTCTTTGCTCAAACTCTTCATCGCCCACTAATCGGCCGATGTGATTTTTTTCATGGCCACTAAACTCGACATTTTGGAGCAGATGTTTCAACTTCTTGTAAAGGAACCGTTCGTTTAGGTTCATATTTGGATTGTAAGGTCATGCTTTGAGTGGTTTCACGATCCTTTGGATCATAAACACCATGGTCTCCCGATCGGATGTGGTTTCTGGAGGTAGTATCTAGATAGAGACTCACTTTGGTTTGCAGATATTTTTACACATATATTTTGGTGCTTTCAGTGAAAGAAAAGAATCAAGATTTTTAAAAATTACTTGTTCCTGTCCATTGTTCGATTCCATTTATTTATTAATTTTTTTGTTCAATAAATAATATCTTTTTGTCTCCATATAACAACAAAAGACTTTATAATATTTGCTTCAATAGTAAGAAGAAATATTCAAAGAGACTATCAATAAAAATCTACAAGCCTCTAATAGACCTTTTTCTGGCCAAATATTTTTTCAAATCAATATGATAGTAATGTCAATATTCTCTAAAACCAAAAATCCAAAGGAATGATATTAATTCTCCATCGTTATAATCACAATTTTTATGGAAGTTGTTTATTTTATTGAATCCAAGGTTGTTATTAAATAATGATTGTAGAACAATGAAACTGCTAACTGCAATGGTTGACTTTTTTGACACATAGAATATTTGTTCAAAATTTCAACAAAAAATGGAACAAGTATCAGCTAAGAAATTTGAACATCAAAAAATCGACGCTCAGTCCCTATAGGCATTTTTTTTTGTTAATAGAAGAAGAAACTATATTTTACTTTTTCCTTCCTTATTTCGTATGTTTTTTATCTCTATATTCATGTGCAAATATATAGATATATGATATACATAATATCTCTATTTTTTTAAATTTAGAATGACTAATTTTCTAAATAGTCTAAGTTGAAGACCAACCCCGGGCTTACAACATCGATTCTATATCTTTAGAGTGTTTGCAAGTTTTAGTACCTTCCAGTTATTTTTAAATTATATCTTGATATATAATTAAGTTTCATAGTAATTTGCCGCCCTTGAATCAATTTTTTGGATAAAAAATATAATAAAGTTTTACCAGACATTCCATCAAATCATATGGAGCCATATTTTTTCTTTGTTATTTTACCAATTGATTTGTGTTGTTGACTACGACACTAGTTGTAGTATTTTTATTTTGTAAGAACATCTTGAATCTAAACCAAAGAAGTTTACCTCGGATAAACTGTTTTGCAGAATCCTTCCAAATGTTCATGCTTCAGTCCACTGATAAATGTTCTTTGAAACTTTAATGCTCAACAAACTTCTCCTGGAAAGGATCTAGAAAAGGTTTTATTTTTGATACACGGTCATTTATTAAAATGCAGTCACTTTGGATATGAAGACTGTGTAAAATATTAATTAATTGAGCCCTTCATATACGCTTGGTAAGTAGCTTCGCTGCATGAACCTCTTAATTCCAATATTGTCTTTTATTAGGGAGTGTACAAACGGATGAAAGCTTTGAGTTTGTTGACAGAGATACCCAATAATTTATTTTTCTGAGCTACGTAAAATTCCTTTCTTCTGCTATTTCTTCTGAAGAGATCCTGGTCGAAAAATTACTCGAAAAGGTCTTTGGGATTCTTTGCTGCTAAAACTTTTTAAGAGAAAGGTTTTTTTTGAAAAATATCTTAATAATTGTGTATTTCTCCCATTTTGTCATCTCTAAATTGTAAGTGACTTAAGTCCTTATTTCTCTTTCTCCATTTCAATAAGAATACAATGATCAAGGGCTTGCAAAAAAAAAATCGAATATTTCTGTCAGAAATGCCTCGTCATCAGACTTATCACAATCTCCGTCCAAAAGTTCAGTTGTTTCTGAAAGTCCTATAAAACATTCATCATCAATATCTTCCAATATCTTCTAGCTCTTCAGTATTTTATTTAAAAAAGTTATTTACAAAAAATTCAGGCTATAAAAAATGTTCTGTGATCAAACTAAAATATTTTAAAATTTGCGGTATTAATAATTGTAAGAAAACATGTTTTCAGTTTTCTTTCAAAAATATGTCTCTAGCGTCGATTTTTCTTTGACGTAAAAACAGTTTTTAAAGCAATTAAAATGCCAATTTTGATATAAAATGTAAACAACAGTGAAGTAAGAATATATAAATAATCATAAATTTACACTTTTAAAGTAATTAACTAGGAAGAATCATATAAAAATAGATAATACTTCGTAGTGGAGACATTTCGAGACGCATCCATCACAGAAAAACTCTTCGTCTTTACTGACAAAAAGAATTTATAAGCATAAACAATATATCTTTATCAATAAAAGTATTCGTAGATTGATGTGTGTATGCATACTTTGTTCTTATCGCATACATTGCGATTTTTACCTATATTACTTTTATACCAATCGACACACAGGTTCGAAATGAGTTAAATCCAGTCCAGTTCGAAGGACTTCGCCATGTTATGTTATTTTTGAGTAGTTAATTATTCAAAAATTTATTAGGAACCCTAAATACATTTCTAATATCCAAAAAGTATTATTTGATTTTAAAAATCGAAATAATCTAATGATTAAATAAGTTCTGCCATGTTAAGTATCAGCTGACAGTTACTCTTGTAGAATTCTAAACGCTTTATATATTCGTCATCTTCCTTTGTTTCATTATATAGTCGTAGGTGGTATATGAGGGACAGTTGTATATTGACTATATTATATATGTCGTATAGGTGGTCGTCTTGGCAGAGCATCAACTCATTTACTCGCTAAGACATAATATTTCTTTGTAAACCTGTTTTACGTTTGTGAGTTATTCCTCTTTTCAAGAGAACTTCGATTCCACGAAACACAATTACACCAAGTTAACTTTAAAAATAGCTATATGTATCATGTAATGGAATCCCCCATCATATAAAAATATATTGCGTTTGATGTTTACAGCGAATTCATTAACGTGTATTTAAGATTATAAAAAGTTGAGTTTTGGAGGAATTTTCTACTTGTTATTGCTGTGGAGATTAATGTCATGACTTAAAAAGAGAACCGTATGTTTAATTTATTTTCATGCTGTGCAAATAAATAAACATTTCAATGATTTTATAATATGCTTATTTAACTAAATTATAATTAATTCTTCTAGCTTCAAAATTTTAAAAAATATTGGGTCTAATATTAAAATATATAAGAACTTCTCGTCCAATAATATTCAAGTTATTGGCAATTAATTATATTTTGATAAATAATATTCAGGTACATAGAAAAATAAGGTATGCCCATATTGTTCAAATAGCTTACTTTTCACATGCCGGTGGATTTTAATGACGTCACTGGTAAGCAGGAAAATATATTTTTAATTTTATTATTTTCCCCGCTCATATCATCATGAATCTATTCCTCCATTATATTTTTGACGACGTGAAAAATAATGATAAGATTTATTAAATAAAACTTAATAATATTTATTTACAAAAGCTGTTTTAATTTATTTTTTATGTTGGATGGATAGGCCTCCAATTATATATGTATATATAAATGTACATGTATATATTTATATGTATACATACATATTCTAATACAATAAAATTCTAGTACAACCCTCCTAATCTGCGCGTGTCCCCGAACGACGATGGAGATGGACGAACTGGTCGAGGAGATGCAAAGAAGGAAAAAGCCCATGGAGGAGTATCTTTTAAGAGCCTTTTTGCTTTTGTATCCATTTAATTTATTTCGCAATAAAGGTTAGCTCCTAGACAGTTTATTACCGGCTGATACCGGATTGAGTTCCGGTTTGGGGGGGCTGATCTAGGAGCTAAACAAACAAAGTACAACCCTATTTCTTCAAACAAAACTCTACCAAATAATATTATAGAAGAACACTCATAAGTGATTTTGATTAATATAGGAGTGCCCATCGCCCCCACCTCAAAAAGAAGATTTTAAAAGCACTTATACTTCATATTCAGAAACACAAAGTCACCATCAAAGTAGGATAAGATAATTGGACAAGCTGGCACAAGACTAGGGATTAAAGAACCATGCACGCTTTTCAATTTTAAAAAAATAATACCCAAAAATTGTTTATCAGGGAAGGACTATGATTGAGCCCAATTGCATTGGGGTATTCCGCCCAATACAGATTTTTATTTTAAATAAACGTAAGTAAGCAAAGTATGTTAGAAATATACTTTATTTTTATGAAAAGTATAAATGTATAAAATTTAATGACCAGAATAATAAGTTGATACTTGGATATTGGGGAAGGAGAATAATAAAATAACTTTTTTGAACACGGAGTGACACTCTCCTATTGCATAACTCTTCTACCAATACACAATGTTAAATAAAAGTGTTAACAGTACTAACTGGACTTTAATCTATTTTGTATAACTTTCTAAAGATACAAACGAAATCCGATAGAAAGTGGCAAAGTTAATAATTAAATCCCTTATAAAATATATACTGGAGCTCCTCAAAATCAATCTTCTAAGATCATTAAGTAATTGGCAATTAAATACTCAACGTTTAGTATGAAAGATAATTGAGTCTCATATTACATTTATATAAATCATTACAGGGTGAAAATATCATGTTTCCATGACGTCATAATTATATAAACTTTTGTAAGGCTTGTAATGCTATAACCTATAAATCGCAAACATTATATCATGGGAGTGTTTTAAGCCATGCAATTTTTTTGTTTTCATAACTCATAATGATAGATGTATCATGATAGCGCAACAACATATTATTCTACATGGATCATATGTCAATATAACGTAATGCTTCTACTTTCATATTTTATAGTGAAAACGAATGGAGTAGCAAGTGAGAATTTATTTATAATTCCAAATGAATATGAATAGAGTTCTTTGCAACAGTTTTGGGACCACCTTATAATGGAACAGCAAATCTCAACCGTCTACCTCATGAAGCCAAATACTGCAGTTACACATTGTCATGTCTGAGTTAATAGTCCTTTGCTTGACAGACGTTGTTATCAGTATAATATTCATTATAGATGCTAAAGTGTGTAATAATGATAAATCTAACCGGGCTCGAGTAAGAGGAGATCTCTGGATATACATATCATTAGTATGAAGTCTATGCTTAAATGAGCTGTGATATCTGAGACAGTATCATTGACTTTATATTAGGGATGCAAAAAGTTAATCGACTAGCGATTAATAATTGACAAGATTTAAACAAATAAAGTTGTATTTTGCAATTAATCGTCTGTCTGTATGTTAATAAAATATATTTACCGGTTTTTAAATCCGTTCTATTATTCAATCTTCTTATAAGCTCACGTTTGGATGTCGGAAAATAGTCAGAGACGTCATTGGAAGCAGATTTAGTATTGAAAGTCGACAAATTAGAAAAATCTTCTTTAGAAATTTATAACCCAATGACATTTTTTAAGCTTTGATTTTCTACAAAATAAAATGCTCTTACCTATTGCCAGTGCACAATATAAAACGGTCCCTTAATTTTGGCGCTGTTATCAATTAATCGATTAAAAGTCAACTAAATGAAACAACTAACGATTAATTTATTAATTGATAACTTGCAATAATTAAATTAATTAATAAATAATATACTTTGGTCATTATTACTCCAATGTATGGGAATGATTAAATATCAAGTCTTTCAGTTAACTAATTTTGCTTTGTATCAAAAATTACAAAATACTTATTTTAATAGCTACATCTTCCCTTCATCAAACAAAAAAAATGAGAAAACCTCATTAAAATCGATTCATTAATGCTAGTTTAGAAATAAACGAACAATGTTATTAATTGATTGTAAATGATAAGCTGTTTATTGAACTGCAGTGAAATCTCTGGCATTCAGTTAAATCAAGATAAATGCTTCTTGTCTACCAATTTAATTGATTTATTAATATCTAAAACCTTCAGAAAGTCAAATTAACTTTCATTCACGACTGCTTCATGTCATAGGGCCTTCTATTCGATTTCTCCATTAAGACAAAAACTTTTTATCAGAAGAACATTTCTGCAAGTCATTTGTAGCGTACTTAGATCACATTTCATTATTTTATATTTAGAAAACGATGTAATTAAGTTAATTACATGAGTATTAACTGATGCTTGATATATATATATATATATATATATCCTTCATTTTGTTATCATTTTATAATCATACTCCTTTTATTTAGTTATTATGGTTTATTTGTTTTTTAGATACATTTTAAATAATAGAAACATAAAAAAAGATTTTAAGCGTCGGTGAATAAAATCAAATAGATGGAACAGTAATAAGGAATAAATATAATAAAAATCATTATCCTACAACCTTTTAGAGAGTTTTTAATCTTTTGATTTTGCAGCAGCTGATAAATGGATTTATAAATTGAAGAGAATAATATTTATGTTGGAGGTTTGACAGTCCATGTATAATAATTGTATAATGCCCAAAAACATTTATCAAATTACCCCATTTTGATTATGAATTATTTAGATTTTACTAAGCACATACTTTTATCATTTCTGGATAAATGGGATATGTTTTCATTTGTTTTATTCAATTCTAACGTAGGAAAAAGAAAGTGCGATAGCTGTGTGCGTTTAGGCGTGTTTAACTCTCAATGTTAGGGCGCAGTTTCGAATCCTGAGATGGGATGGTCCTTTTGGTCTACCTCATTGATAAGATCCTAGGTTCCATTGACTGATTTTAATGCTATAATACTTATTTATATCCAGTCGGATGAAATTATATCGAACCATATAGGCACAAAAATATCTATGGATAGGAATTCTAAAGGCGGCTCCTTTTTTCAATTTTAATGGAACAGCTTTAATATTTGAGTTAAAAATATTGGAGTTGAGACTTAGTTATTTCAAAATTGCCTTTTAAGACCCTAATTCTATTTTTTATTTGACATTCCTCAAGTCAAGACTATAAAGAATGATACAAAGACAATAAGGAATCTTTGTACAAGGACCGTAAAGGTGGGTGACCACCTGCAACATTTGATTAGACAAAGACTATAAATATCCCTAAATATGAATACATACAATGTGTTCCATCACAAATCTATTTTTTATGTTGCGAGTTAGAAGTACTTAAATACGTAAAATCCCCTCATAGATTCATCATTTAAGGAAAAAGAATGGATTTTTATTATAATTATTTTTTTTGTCCTATATAGAAAGAGGCACATCTTCTGAAGTGTTACAAAAGTTGCTGGAAAGGACCCTCTAGCTTGAAGACAGAACAACGCACGCTTGAGGACATTCTTACGATCGTTTCTGATCGTCTCCTGGCTACATCCTTCATTGTATGGGAGACTCAATGGAATCTGGGGTTTCCATATAAACTCGAGTTTTTGCTGCAGCCCAGAAGTGGAACTTCAAAGGGTTGAGATCTGGACTGTGAGCTGGTCATGGATTATTGATCTTTCTAATGATAACTCGGACTCAAAACTTTTCATTTTGAAATGCTAAAGCTGCATTTGTGCAGCTGTTATGTTCTTACGACGACCCCCTAAAGAAGCCCGTGAAATACGAGATGATATAAGCTCTCTGCTAAGAAGAGAAGACGAAATTCACCGAATCAAATTGAAACTTTCCGAATTGACGATCTTTCGAAATCAAGACTTCAATGTGTTCATATAGAAAAACAAAAAATCAAAAAAAAAAAATTTTATATTTTGATATATTTTATATCTGATGAAGACAATAACCAAGTCATTGCTAATTTCTATTCCACTTTATATTCTTGCAATGATTGCTCCTCTCAACAAAAATGTTTGAAATGTTAACGAAATGATGCAAAATTTTGCAACCCAATTAAGAGTTCACCAATATCAGACATCCGGAGACATATTAAACAAAATGGAATCGTTATCTATTTATGTATTTAACATAATTACTTTGGCATTATTAGAGAACTGGAAAAAAATCATTGAGAACTTTGGAAGAAATTTCAAGTGCTATTAACAAAATGCTAAGAGAGATAGAGCTCCAAGTAACACTCGACTCAGTTTTGAATTTTATAAAAAATATTCTAAAGCCTTCAAACCCAATTTTAGTCTTATTTCATGAAAAAGTTCTTTCCATCTTATGCACCCACTGGCTAACTGGTTCTCATACCAAAAAGATATAGACCCTCGATTTGTCAAAAACCTTTTCACCATGCAAAACTGCATTTTTAATAACATCTTATACATGACTCATAACAAGCTAAATGAATGCATGAGTCACATTATTCATACATGGCAATACAAATTCGTTCAAAGCAAACTAATCAAAAACATTCCTTTTAACCTCCAAACCAAATACGAAACCAATTTTAATACATTCATTTTAACCATCGATTTTAAAAAGGCATTTGACACAGTTTCTCACTTACATATAATTAAAACTCTTGCAAACAAGGGTTTTGGTCATTACATTTTAGATTGGCTGACAATCTTCTTTCCAATGCAAAAAAACACCGTTGGCAATGGTGCCAAACAATGCACATACCAAATAAACAGAGGCTGTGTCCAGGGAGATCCGAGCGCTCCCCTGTTATTCATCATTGCAACTGATCTTCTCTTAAGACATTTATCAGAAATTGAAGGGATAAATGTCAAAGCCTATGCAGATAAACTACTACTATCCTAACCACGGGTGATGTACAGCTAACGACGCAAAATTTCACACGTGTGTTCGAATATTTGAATGATTTCTCCAAAGTTTCTGGCTTTTGTATAAACGAAGAAAGATGCGAAGTACTCAGCCTCCACAATGATAACACTGAACAACAATTTTTTTTACTGGAGATGTGTAAAATGATTTAGACTTATTTGGGTACGCTGATTTCAAAAATTATAACCGTTTTGCTGTATAACGTCAGGATTTTCAGTTACAGAAATATTCCCATTGCCTAGAAGTAAGGATTTCAATGAAATGTACAAAAATTCATTTATTCTTTTATTACATCATGAATGCTTCAAAATTATAGGAATTGCAGAAAAACGCCATTATAATGTAATTAAAAAGCATTTGGCTTGGCGTTTGTGCTGCTCTGTGTCAGTTTCACGATGCAGGAACCAGCAGTAGTCGCCCGTCATATTTGGGTTGTACCACCTTTGGTAACGTGTCTCCATGAGTGAAATCTCTTGGTGGAATCGCTCGCCGTGCTCGTCCGAGACAGCTCCCAAGTTGTCAGGGAAGAAGTTCAGGTGCTGGTGTAGGAAATGGATTTTCAGGGACGTCCTGGAGCCAAGTTCCCTGAAGGACTCCAGCAGCTGCTGCACTATTTCTTCATAGTTGTTCCCCAAGAACTTGTCCGTCACAGCTTTGAAGCTCCTCCACGCTGCCAGCTCTTTGGGGTTTAGAGTTGTCAGAAAAGTTTCGTCCTTCATAATCTGTCGAATTTGTGGTCCAACAAAGACACCAGCCTTGATCTTGGCCTCCGACAAGGTGTTGCCAAACTTATCCTTAAGGTATAAAAAACCCACCCATTTTGATCAATTGCCATTACAAAAAAAATCATTAAGCCGAGCTTTATGTGGAGTGGTGGAAGGAAAATCTGGGCTGGGTCGACAAGGACGACATCTTTCACGTTGTATTGACCAGGTACATGCTCATTCCGCTCTTTCCAATCTTTCTTCGTCCAGTGATTCTTGTCGTCTCTGCTATCCTAGAGACAAAGGAAGCACATGTATTTTGTGTAGCCTGACTGCAGCCCTAACAAGAGCACAACCACTTTCAAGTCTCCGCAGATGTACCACTTGAAGTCATTGTACTTGATGGAATCAAGCAGCTGCCGCATAGTCTCATAGGTCTCTGTCATACCGAATGCGTGAGCTAGTGGTACTGATGGTTTCTCGTTGCCATTGTGGAGCAAAACAGCCTTCAAGCTATTCTTCCCTGAGTCGATGAAGAGGCGCCAGCCAGTCTGCAGGATCGTGATCACACCCAAGTTCTTTCAACAGACGGTTGATGTCACTGCAGAATGTCATCTTGTCTTTCATCTCAAAGAACTCAGCCATGTCTTTGTGACGTGCTCTGAACAAGGATATCTTGGTGTTAGGTTCAAGTAGATTCCACTGCTGCAGCCTTGATCCAAGCAGCTCTGCTTTCGCCTTGACAGCGAGAGATCTCTTACAAGGTCATTTAAGTCTCCCTGGTTCAGAAGGTGTGGTTCTTGAGTGTCGGGCTCAAAAGGTTCATCATCACCATCCTCTTCGCCACTGCTTACAGGTATGTTTTGATCAGCTGGAGGTGTTGGAACGGGGTTCTCATCATCATGAGGCACGGGTGTACGAGCAGAGACGCAGTAAGCGTACTTGATGTGGCCTTTATTCTTCTTGTTGAAGCCGGCGATGCTTGTGCAGCAGAAATAACAATCATCATGATGATTCTGTTACTCATGCCATATCATGGGTACTGCAAATGGCATGCTCGCGCGCTTGCCCACCAACCACTGAGTCAAGACTGTGTGGCAGCTTGTGCAGCAGATGTGTGGTGCCCAGCTCTTTTCTTGTCCTCCACCTTACACCCGAAGTATTGAAAGTAGGTGGCCTTCTTTTTCACTGCTGTAGATATATGTCGCTCTTGATCTTTTACTTGCCAGCTTTACTTCAAATTTTCCCAATCCAGTGCGATGTGTACAGTATAAAGCCTCAGCTAAGCACCACACCACCTCTCACGCCGGTATCTCGTGGGACACTGAAAGCAGACACAGACGTGCAGATGACACTGGAAGCAGAAAGCAGATTATTTCTGTAACTGAAAGTCCTGACGTGATACAGCAAAACAGTTATGATTTTTGAAATCAGCGTACCCGAATTGGTCTATATCATTGTCCACATCTACAGTTTTTTTTTTTGAAATTTGTTATTCAGTGTATTCTGTCTCCAATTTTATCCCAAAAAAAACTTGAAAGCTTTAGGAACATGGATCGAAACCGACTCTGGTCCAAAAGCTGCAATGAAATTTTTAATAGGATAAGGAATGCATTGGCATTTTTACTTTACTCAATCTTGGATTCTGGAATAAAATAACCAGTTGAAATAATTATATCCTCCCGAAAGTAATTCACGTTTTTAAGGTCATACAACCTGGATAATTCAATAAAAGAAACATATTTCCTTCTCTCCACGTACAAGAACCTCTTTCATTAAAGACTACATAACCCTCACGGATATGGTGGTCTTGGCGTTCTCTATTTTTCGTCTACGTGAAGAAACATGACCTCACGATGGTTTACGATGTTAAAAGACTGTACCAAGGTTTGGGCAGAAATGATATAAAACATACCTGAGATCCCAAGAAGAAGACGTAAAAAGAGACCTCCATAAGGAATATTTTCAAATTTTAATAAAACCCTCACTCATATGCCCTCTTGTAAAGGAAATGGTCGAAGCAGCAATACCACTCATTGAAACATTTGAGGAATAGCTTGGTTGGCAAATGCCTGTAACGTATACAATATCCTATTTAAGAATGGACCTTTCAATGTTCCAAGGGTTGTCGTGTTTGGGGGACCTGGAATTTGAAATCAGCCTTTTAGGGAAGATATTCTTCCTCAGAATAAAAAATATTCAAGGACCACAAATGTTTAAAAACAGCCCTGTCACTTCCTTCTGGATAATTTTTCCAATGTGACCCCACAAGTCTTAAAAAGATGTGGATCAGAGATTCTCTTTCGCCCTTCCTAAATTACCTCTCCAGGAGGGGGATAAATCGAAACATGAAACTATGCATAAAATCCTTCAAAAATCCTCTTTTGACTTCTGCAGAAAAATGGTTTAAGTACAGGGTCCACAGTGGAACATTCCATAGTGTGAACACTTCGGTAGTGGGGGAGAAAAATAATACTATTTCTGTAGGGAGGAACCCGAAACTTCGAGACACTTTCTAAGGTCTTGGAAAAAGCTCCTCAAGATGTAAGAAGCAACTACAGAAATAATTAAAAGCCACTGGAAGACTACAACCTCCCAGAACGACTTCATATCATCCTACGTGGAAGAAGAGGCTGACCACATCAATACAATTATAACAAAAACACAGTTTTTAATTTTTGCAATAAAAAAAAAATTATAAGTTATTTTTTGATAAATATTATAAAATAATATTCTAAAGTCTTAGAACATCTGAAAGCATAATTGTTTTTAAAATACGTATTTTATCATATGTTATTTATGTCTTCAATTTAATGCTCCTTATTATTACTTGTTTTTTTATGTTTGTCTTAAAATGAAAAATAAATGCTCATAGTCTGTGTACTATCAAAAAAATAACAAAAGAAAAAACGAAACATATACTACAGTTTATGATATTTATAGAGCCTGAGTACGGCAAGCTACTAGCTTCAAAAAGGATGCCTTAATGAGTATCAGGATTTTGAACATTATCATTCTAAGAACAAAGTAGTACATATGATAAATAAGAAAATAACAAATGCTCTTAGCCTTGAACGCCATTCAATGCCTTACAAAAATGGCAACGGTATTAATAATAGTGTGTAAGACAGGAAATCCACCGTTAAGCCTGTGTTTCATCTATCCATGAAATATTTGCGGTGAAGATATTTGTTACATAAGATAACTTTCTGTAATAAGAAGAGGGCGTAGAACTTCCTCCTCTGTCTCTCTTCTCCTCTGAATCACATTGACTTGAATTGATATTAAAAAAAATTGTTAAGAGGTGTTTCTTTGCATATAATTATACAAACTAGAATACTATAAGAGTTGAAAATCTTCAAAGGGATTTCATATAGGAAACTAGAGGCATGTATACACTCAGAGAGTGTAAACCTCGAACCGTCACGGGGTCCTTATGAGCCTTCCGAGGCGAATTTTTCACGACTGGGGCGGCGTAGAGGGACGGGGGAGGGTTCCCCTCGAGGGAAATTCCGAGAGGAAGACTCTCCCGGCACCCGATTTCAAAGAGGAGAGCACAGCACAGCGACATCTATTGGCAGAGTAGGCTAACTTGAAATATTTATTAGTATTGAAGCTCATTTTGCATCTTAATTCTGCACTCAGAGATGCCAAAATTTAATGACTTGTTTCTTTTGGTATTTCCAACAACTCCACAAAGTTTCATCCGAATCCGTTCCGTACTTTTTGAGTTATCCTGCTGACAAACAAACCAACCAACCAACAAACCAACGCCAGTGAAAACAATACCTCCTTCGGTGGAGGTAAAAAAGGAGTTATAAAGAGAGAAAAATATATCATGTAGGTATATGTCACAGCACAGATGGAGATCCAGTAAAATCGTTGACTCTCCTCGAAGAGATTATGATCCTCATCTCTTCTAAGAGAGATGACGACTTCTAAATGGTGATAATATTTTATTATGTTATATAAACTATTTATTTCATTTGCAATTTCTATTCTCTATTTTAGTAGAAATGATTTCATTTTTGTGTTCTAGAAAGCAAATGCGACGCAATGTTTTACTAGCATTGTATCTATATCACTGAACTATATAATAATAATCATAATTTGATGCTCATCTGAGAAGAAATCAGAGAGAAATATTTTAAATAATATCGTTATACCATCTATAAAAGATAACAGTCCTGATCTCTTCTAACAGAGTCGTTGATTCTTTTGATATAGATCACGAGCGCAGACACTCATAGGAGAGGATGCGATCGTAATCTCCACCAGAAGAGTCAACGACTCTACTGGATCTACATCTCAACTTCAACTTATTCGTTATAGAGAACATATAATATTTGGGGTATTTGTAGTATCTCCATTTTGAGGGTAAAGACAGAGACAGACAAAACTGAAGAGGGGGGGTAGACTTAATATTTTTTTTAATCATATAATTTAGAGAGCGAACACTCTCAGTATTTCATATGCCTTAGGAATTCCTTTAAGAATGAACCAAATTTCAAGTCATAAATGGAGGATATCATTTGTGTGCTAATAATGATATATTATTTTATATCTTTCATTAATTTTTATACTATTTTTTATTAAATATTTGATAAAGTTTTGATATCCAGAGTAAGTGAAACCCTTGTATTAGTATAGAGATAATAAATTTTTAAAGTTTATGTCCCCTGGAATCCAAGTATTTCTATTGGTTTCAACTTTTTCTATTAATCCTTGTGTAGTCTTCGTTTCATGTAGTCAAATTATTTTCGGAATACTAGTCTTGCACAAGGTTTGAAGGATATTTGCCTGTATTTTTTAGTATTTTCAAAGTCGACGATAGGGCGTAGTATTTGATAGTTTTTTATATAGCTCATAAAATATAAGTTTTTCCGCTTATTAACATAATATTATTTTTCTAACAACACTTTTAAGTCTCTAAATCAGAAAAAAGGGCAAAATGTTGTTACCATTTAAAACAAATTGTTTCTATTTTTTATTTTTTATTGCTAATAACATATATTAAGTAATATAAGTTTTTCTAGGTATGTTAAAACGAAGGTGCTGCCATCTTTTGTTTTTCTCCCCAATTAAAAAAATTGAATTTCCGGTTGGCTGTTGAAGATTTCTCGACGATTCATGGTTTTTTTTCTAAAAAAATAAAATTATTCTGTTCTTTCTTATTGTCTACGCAAATTTTCTACCTGGGCCATAAAATTAATCTTTTTAATACCCTTTGCAATTAATTTCAACTCTTTAGCACCCGTTTTTCATAGTTAACTAGCCTTTTGAAAATAACTATCCACAAATCAAAAATGGCGTCATCACAGTTTATTTGCTATTACTCGGTTGTTTATCAGTGTCCACTCAAATTTTCTACCTGGGCCATAAAATTTAATCTTTTTACTACTCTAAGCAACTAAATTCAACTCTTTAGCACCCGTTTTTCATAGTTAACTAGCCTTTTGAATATAACTATGCACAAATCAAAAATGACGTCATCACACAATTTATTTTCTATTACTCGGTCGTTTATCAGTGTTTACTCAAATTTCATTTGCGGTTGGCTGTTTTAAATATATTTCGACAAATTTTTGATAAAAGATTATATATATTAATAAATTACTTAAAAGCTAAATAGTATAATACAAAATTTTGATGATTTTCATATTTTTCATATTTTTTTCTTTGCTTTTATTTTTGTATTATTTATTACTTTGTTATCTATGGACAACCATTTTTAAATAAAAATGTTGATCATGTCTGTACTGTAAATTTAATCATTTTACTACCTTTTTCAATATGTTTAAACTCTCTAGTCTTTAATGGAGAACGAATCTTCAACAAATTTATATGCAAAAAACATAATTTACTTAATCATGCATTATTTTATAATTTACATTACATATGATAAATATATTAAATTAGGTAGAAATAGCTGATACATTTACCACCTAAGAAGTAATGGCCCAAGAAAAATGGACCAGGAAGAATTGGTCCAGAAAAATAGGCAAATATAAAACAGTAAAATAATTACGTCCCAAAAAAATTGCCCAAATATATTAGTCGATAAATATTTGAGTTTAATATTTTTTTCTTTTATATTATAGTGAGATGTCTGAATCAATTTTTAATTAATAGTTCCAGTGGCTTAGAATATTACAATGATTTTTACTCCTTAGGGAAGGGGTCGAGAAAACCTGAACTCATTAACATTGATTTTAACAGAAATTATACTTTAAGAATAGTTACTAATAATTTCAACACTAAATTATTATGTGTTGAAATTACATATTAAGGTAATATGTAAGTTTTGGGAGTTCTATATACCACTTTTAAGGTTAAATTGTAGTATTCTTCATTTAATATTTACATATTTTGTTAACAAATTTAAGTTTGAGCACTCTCTGTTCTGATTTTTACATGAAGACATTCCTTTAAAAAAAAAAAAACTCGCAAATGTTTAGAAGAGATTTTTATTATACAAGGATTATTCAATTTTCAAAACTAGTTGTCTTTAATCATTCGTTAAGTTTGTAGCTAACCATAACGTATAACTGTGATTCAAAAATGCCCCATAAGAAAAATCGAAAAACCTCACTACTCGATAAAGAAGTTATTGAGTTGCTCAAAGAATATAAATTCGACACATTTCCAACTCAAGTAGAAGATATCCAATTTGGACATATTATGTATGTTTACATGGCAATCGGGAAATTCAGTATTGCAACAACCCATGAAGAAATATCATCACTAAAATCGACGCTTATAAATACTGACTATAATATAAAACTCCAAATTAAAAGAGTATCAAGGATCCATGACAAATATAGACACCGGAGATACCCGTCTATGAAAGATCTGTTTTTAAAAAAGTGAATGAAAAGTGCAATTTCAAAGACTCAACCCCCAATATTCGGGTTCCAAATCATCCTCCTCCTTCCTTTCCTAGGAGACCTGAATATGTTTTAATAAATTTATTTTTTTATTATACCTTGAATAAAGTCAAATTTTATAGTCCAATCTGTAGTCAATTTAATTGTCCCTTTATTACGTGTATGGGGAACTTTAATTATGAAAAAAAATATATTTAAAAATACGATTTATATTCAAAAATATCTAAAAGAAGTTGCGTGACAAGAATTTAAAAAGGAGGGTTGTGTGATTTAATTGAGAGAAGGTATGGTTTATTAAGTCTACGCCAGCAGAACGTAGAATCAGTTGACTTATAAATGTGCATCGCAAAAGAGAAAAGGAGGATTTTTTTCGAGACGAAAAAAGACGATTACGCCCAATCCGTCAAACAAATATCCGTGATTATCCTCGAAAGCGTTTCCATCGACCATTTCTCAACAGTTTAATCCAAAATAAGGTAAGAAATATGTTTTTTTTTAAATTTCGTTTAACATACCTAGTATTTCATATTTGATTCAAACCATAGTCAAGATTTACTGATAATGGAACGAGAGAACTAAAGAGATTGTCATAATTAGAACTAGAAGGCATATATACACTCAGAGAGTGCAAACCTCCGCCGTCATGAGCCTTCCGAGGCGGATTTTTCACGACTGGGGAGGCGTAGAGAGACGGGGGAGGGTTCCCCTAGACGGAAATTCCAAGAGGAAGACGCTCCCGGCACCCAATTTCACAGCACAGCGACATCGATTGGCAGAGTAGGCTAACTTGAAAAATTTAGTAGTATTAGCTCATTTGGCGCCTTAATTCTGCACTCAGAGATGCCAAAATTTAATCACTTCTTCCTTTTGGCACTCCAACAACTCCACAAATTTCATCCAAATCCGTTCAGTACTTTTTGAGTTATCCTGCTGACAAACCAACAAACCAACAAACGCCAGTGAAAACAATACCTCCTTCGCTAAAAAAAGAAAGTTGAAGACGAGGATATGTTTGTTCTACAAAAACAAACAGAACTTAGCTTTTGCACTTCAGAGACTCCTTAAACGACAAAAAAGATTTATAATTGAAGCCCAACAACCTATTTTAGAGAGGAACTTGTGCCAATTCTTAATTCCAAATGTTATATGAAGTAGGGACTAGGTTTTCAAATGGTACTCCTCATAATATATATATATATACATATATATGAATATATATATATATATATATATATAGTGCTTTGCATCTGACATTAATTTCGTTAATTGGGAGTCAATTAAACTATCATGAATGGGGTGACCAAGTATCCTTGCGGCTTTAACGAGCTGGTGAGGCAGTAATAAGTAGGAAAGCGAGAGGTCTGGGGCGCCCGTGGACACAATTTGAGTGCCTGTTGGAAGCTGTTATCGTTCTCTCTATGGTCCCTTTCTGTATTCTATCTTGGGGAGTATAAGTGAAGTTTTACCATAAGTTTTTATGGTAACCTATGAAATATTTTTATTCAGCTTATAAATATGTGATAGAAGGGTAAAAGTATGGGGGGTTGCCCCCCCCCCCAACTTCCGGCGTCCCTGATATCAGTTCATTCTTTGAGAGAGTTCTATATATTATCCCTTGTACTCATTAATGCAATTAATCTTACACAAGACCAAGTAAGATACCACATGTGTGAGACTTGATTTTACGATCAAGACTTTTAACAAGCAATGTCAATGCTCATCTGAACTGTGTGAAACCCATGTGGCCTTTTATATATTGACTGAAAGGCATTTATTAATACACTTTCAATTTTATCTTGTTAATATGCTCATAAATACGAGGGGAGTTAAAAAATATGCGGAATTGTTCAATTACTACTAGTTTATATGTACAATGAACTTATTTCTCAACATAATTGCCGTCGCGATCGATGCACTTCTCTAAGCGGTGTTTCCATTCCATTATGCCATTCTTGAAAAAATCTGCAGGCTGATTTTGAAGCCAAGTTCTTGCTGCATATTTTGCTTCATCAGTGGTGTTAATAATTCCTAACAGAATCAACATTTTCATCATTTCTTGAGGTTGTTGGTCTTCCACGGCCTTCTTCATCTTCAACAGCTTCTCTACCTTCTTGGAATCTTCCAATCCATTTGTAGACACAAGTTTTCTTGGGAGCATGGTCTTCGTAACTGTCTCCAAAGCTTGAATAATGTCCGTTCCTTTCCAACCAAGTCTTACGAGAAACTTGATGTTGGTTCTTATTTCAAAATCTTTTTCGTTCCATGGTCGAAATTCACCAATTATTGACATGCACCATCCGCCGTCCTTGCTAGTTGCAGAAAGAATGCAAGTGAGTACAATACAGTAGAGCTAACAGTCTTTCACTGCAACAAGTTTAAACATGTTTAAACTAGTAAGTATTCATGTATTTGAAGAATTCCGCGTATTTTTTGAACTCCCCTCGTATAAAGAAATATGGCTTAAAAAACTTAATGAAATCGAAGATTTTAACCTAAACATAAGATAGACTTAGTTAATAATTGTTTGTTCATAAAATAATTAATATTTACATAAAAGGTTATACATTTTATCAGTTGGTTTCTTTCTTGTGCGACCGCCGCCAATTCACCCATTTCCTGCATTGTGCAGCACAATCGTTAATCAAGTGATAAGGAGTTTCCTCATCTTCTTCATTTATGTCTGCATGTTGAGTACAGGGATTTCCCAATAATAAATTGATGTTTTTAAAGTTAATATAACCACTTACCATTGTATTGATTACACTATGTAACAGGATCTTGCTCCCAGGCTGAAATCCTAATTTGAGTCCCATTTTGTACGTAGATTCCAAAAATGCCATTTAAAATATCGTCCGAAAAAGGTTTGGACTTTATGGCTTTTTTTTTTAAATCAGGATTTTCATAATTTTTAATGGTTCACGCCCAGTTATCTTCGTGCAAAGTAAGAATAACCACAAATGTCATAATTATTTATTTTTCTAGTATGCCCATGCATTTCAAATCAATTTTTATAATTTTAATAGTTTTTGTACCATTCGAAAAAAAAGGCTTTATATTTCAAAAGTTGATCATTTTTTAGTGGTCTATTTAAGTGGCTATATAATTTTGTTTCAAGTTATTAACTATAAATAAAATAATATATTTTTTATAATTGTGATTTGTTACGAAGATAAAAAATGTTGCCTTTTTATTTGAAAGGAATTCTCTAAGAGTTTCCTAAATAATCTAAATCCCATTATCCAAATCATATTTGGAGAACTCTCCAAATATTCAAATTATTGAAGGAACTTGCAAATAAAGGCAAACATGTTTTTTATTCTTCGTAACAAATCATAATTATAATTAATGTAACCTCAACGAAAATGTATTTATTTTATATGATCAATATTAATCTTGGTTATACTAAATTGATATTTTCTTTACGTTCATCCCAGATATCGAAATTATAAAAACTGTTCTGAAATGCATTGACATATACAAAAAATATATTACATATTAATTATAGTCAATGAACTTGAAACAAAAATTATATAGGCGCTTAAATAGAACACTAAAAAATAATCAACTTTTTGAAATATAGAGCCTACTTTTTCGAATAGTACGAAAGATATTGAAATTATAAAAACTGATTTGAAATGCATTGGCATACTAGAAAAATAATACTTATGACATTTGTGGTTATTCTTACTTTGCATGAAGATAACTGGGCGTGAACCATTAAAAATTATAAAAATCCTGATTTTCAAAAAAAAAGCCATAAAGTCCAAACCTTTTTTCGGACGATATTTTAAGTGGTATTTTTGGAATCTATGTAAAAAATGGGACTCAAATTAGGAATATCAGCCTGGGGGCAAACAAGACCTTAATTTTGTTACATAGTGTTATGGATACTTGATGTCTTTTGTATTTGTTGATTTTTCTTCAGATATAAGGCGCATGGCTGAGTTGCTTTCATTGTCAACAGCTGCCCAAGTTGTTCACAAGAGTTCTACAAACTGACATATATGTTTCCCTTAGAGCCGCTTTGTCTAGCAGATAGAGGAAGAATCAGCGACAGTATCCCCTCTTACTGTACTTTTATTGGCACGGTAATCAGCAAACTCATTTCCCGTATTTTTATTGTGTCCCTTGATCCAGCCAATGATTAAATCACAGATAGAGTTCTCAAGGACACTTTTGCAATTTCTAATTTCTTCACTAAGCATATTGCCAGGCCGATGTTTAAGGCTGTCAATAGCAGATATGAAAGATAATCAAACTTTTAATTGCTATTTCTCTAGCCGGTAGATTGTTTGCCAAATTTCTAATGGCTTCTACTTTAGCTTGATATACAGTATTTGTATGATCAAGCTTAAGTGAGCGTTTAGTATTACCTTGTCATGACATGTTAGGGCCCAACCGTCACCTGTACTATCATTTATTCTGAAGCCGTCCGTATATCCGATTAAGTCATAATTATTTTGAGTCCGTACCCTTGCCACTTTATACCCAGAACTATGGGACCAAGCTGGTGTATCACACTTTGGTGTTGGGATTTTATATTCCTCAATATAAGTGTGAGTGGATTGTCTAATTGCGTGAAAATTATTTTTTTACAATCATGTTCTATAACATATAATGCATTGGAATTAGCCCACATAATACCTCCATTGTTGCAATCGGAGTGGATCTTATGGCTCCTGTGATACTAGAAGGCCCAGTCTTTGCACTTTACGAAGCTCAGACTTCATGGATTCACTGGAATGAAGTTAGCCGAGAAGGCTATCGCTCCGTAGCTTATAACTGAGTGGACATAAGTTTCATAAATCCATTTGATCTTAAGAGGACTAAGTCCTCAATCAAAACCAATGAACACCTTTAGGGAAAAGGACTTCTTTTTGCTTTAGCAACAACATATTCATGAGTTCGTCCAATTTAATTTATCATCAAAAACAACTCCGAGATACTTAATAGTTTTTACTTTTTCGATTTCTATACTGTTCATAAGAAGAGTGATTTTTGGACCTTTTCTTTTTTCGTAAACAAAATAAACTTGGATTTATTACCAATGAAGATAATATCACTACTTTCAGCCAACATAAAAGTTTATTTAGACTTTTTTGCACTATAAGCATTAGAGTTTGGCGATCCACAGCCCTAGCGTATATAGCTAGATCATCTGCATATGTAATCCTATGAATTGTATTATCAGGTTGGTTGACCGCTTCTTGAAAGGCTCCATGCTAAGTGGAGATAATCCCTCCTTGCGGACATCCTCTTGTTGGTATTGCTGTTAGACATTCATCACCCAGTTTGGCGAAAACATTACGATTTTTTAGGAGATTATAATACCAGCCAGTTGTTGTTTCATCAACACCATGCTTGCGCATGGCATCAATGATACGGTAGAAATGAACTCTATCGAAAGCCCCCTCAATATCAAGAAATACTATTAAGACCACTTCATTTCAATAAAAACTACTTTCACAGCAGTCCACTAATTTACTGATAGCCGTGTTAGTTGATTTCCCTTTTGTGAATGCATATTGGTTCGGCAAAACCATATCAAATTTTGCATGTATTTCTATAGAACCATACGTTCAAGCATTTTCAAAGTTAGATTTTTAAGCGTAATAGGCCGATAGGATCTTGGATCAATAAAGTCTTTTTTTCCTATATATACATATATATGTATATATATATATATATGTTTTACAAAAACACATAGAAAACATGCATGGAGAATTCGTCTTTCATTGATATTTCGGTCATTTATCAATACTTGAAGTTCACTTAAAGTTTAAAGGATGCATTTCGTAAGACAAAAGGCTTACCCAAATGTCTTTCAGGTGTTGAGGTTAATTTATATTTGTTTATTCTTATTGTGTTTGTTTAGCAAAAAATGATTATATTTTTAAATATTAAATTAAAGCCAAATTATGGCACATTATAAAATACAGGGCTCTCAAGTCTAACGCATTTGGCATGTGATACACGCATTTTCATGTTCACACGACGACAGTGTTTAACTTAATCCTGCCTGCCGCTAGATAATTCTCACTCTAAAAAATCATTTCAAAACTTCACAACCCTGAAAATGGCCCTAACTGTTAAATCGTTATTTGGACATAAAATTATACAATATAATGAACTTATGTCACAGTTATAACCCACATCAATGAAATACATTCCAGCAAATGCCCCACTATGAAGTAGAACTGAAAGTGATAACTGAAGACATTAAAAAATCTAGTTCCTTATTTGTGCTTGGACCTTGATTTCTCTTTTTTGAGGAGAGTTATTTTCACCTCCTTTAAGCTCTTAATTATAACTTGATTTATATAAAACACATAATATATATCTATAGAGATCTGCATTTCAACACACCAATATATATATATTTTTTCCTTAAACAATAGAGAAGAGAAATTTCGTGGAGTCATTATTGGGTAGGATTACATATATTGTTATTTTTATAATAATAATATACTCAATACCTTAGACCACTCTGAGCTAAAGAGGCCTTCGTGCTGTTGTGCATTGTCTGTGTATGTAAATAGTATATGTGCTGAGTCAACTAGAAAGTAACATTTTTATTTATAAGAATTGAAAAGAAGAAAAATCATGTGTGAACGTTCTGTTCACCATCCATATAATAAGAACTGAACACACAATGGACTTAATAAAAAAGGAAAGAAAAATACTAGACTAATCAACTGATGGGCGCCATATTAGGTCTCCTGTATGATAGAATATGTATCCTTAAAGTCTATGAAGCAACGAAGAGAAGGGCCTAATTAATATTATCCCTCGAGCAATTATTAATACCAAGTCTTACAGAATAAAAAACGGACAAACGAGAACAAACACTTAGTGACGTCATTTTGTGGGACTACTTTTTAATGAATCATAACATTTATTGTAAGATTTTCTTTTTTCATAGCAGTGGGGTAGCCATTTTAGGTATATTTAGATATACTCCATTTAATAACTCGTCAAGTCGAGCAGTAAAATTCTTCTAAGTTGAGATTCCAGTAATTATATAGTTCGGTGATTCTACGTCAAATAGGTCAGAATCGGTTTTAAACATATTACGAGAGTTTTCTCATTTCATTATAATTTAAATAGGGAAGCAAATCTAATCTTTTTGTACAACTTTTGTTTTTAAGTTATATTCCTCATGCGCTAACTTTTATCCCTTAAAACAGATACCAATTTTGTAGTGCCCATGAGGTTTATATCTTTGTGGTTGTCATAATAATAATGGAATAACATTGCTTAGTTTAAGAATCAACCTCCGCCGCTTCTATAGTCAATGTCTACATCAAATAATTAATAGCTTTTAATAATTTTCACAACAGCCACAGGTGTTAGACACATACATTAAAGTTAACTTCATTGAGTCATCATATATGGAGTTTTTAATTTTATTTTGTTGTTTGTAATTCCTATAAATAATTTCGTCATTCAACAAGTATTTCTAGTTTATCACCAAGTGACGTTGCCATAATATAACACCTTATCACTGAGAAAGAGTTTCATAGTTCGTATCGGAATGAAGTCCTAGGGTTGAGCCCATTTTATAACTATCAAATTTACAGGCAATCAAATAGCACAGGGGAAAAGTATGCATATGTATGATATTAATTTCCAACCTGTTTTCTTTAGACAATTCACAAAAAGGATTTTTTCAAAAAAATTACTTCTTTAAAACTTTTTGTAAAGATGCGGTACCATGAGCTGGTTTCAACTTGCAATAAACAATAAAACACTTAAAATGGGCTTGCTATAAACGATAAAAACTGAAAACTCAATTTGCAAAAAAAAACGATAAACAAATTCAGAACATAACTTGCATAAAACGATAAACAAGTTCCGAACTAAACTTGCAAACAACGACGAACTAATTCAAAATCAACTTTCATACATGATAAAGTGAAGGTGATCCAAAAATATCAATTTGCAATGACGTCAAAGATAACTTAGAAAGCGAACTTTATCTTCGGGGGGGGGGGGGGGTGAAATATATTTGAAAATCAAGATTCGTTTGTCTTGAAAAGCTTAACTTGTCTATGTTGAAGAAGAAGGAGATACATCCATTGTCGAAGACCAAAATTAGTTCTCTTGAAAACATTTTTCTGCGAAGGGGAGAGGAGTGCAATTCATTTTGATTTGTACTTAAGTCCTCATTTTTGAGGACAAACGATAACAACGAGCGATAACTTTTTGAAAACCTAGCGATAATAGTAAAAGATAAAAAGATTGATCTCATCGATCTTTATCGTTCATCGCTCATTTTATCACACGCAGCAACACAGCAAAAAATCCAATACACGTATCTAGTACTTAAATAATTTAATGGATTGTGTCAATATAGTTCGCCTAAGAGCAACGGTAACTATAATATTCTCCATATTATAATGCCCCTTATATATTCATACAATGGGAAGTATGTTCATTATTATCGATACTGTCCCGTTGAGACCGTTATCAGAAAAGAGGATAATGCACGAGAATATCGAGTCCCCAAGTCACGTACAGGGGGCACTGACTATCGGGTATTAGTTTGCTCGCCATAGTTGGGGAAAGACAGGACAGAAAGCAGTAAAGAGAGAGACTTTATATTTTGTATCATGAATAACAAGGAGAATATATAAAGGTGTGTCAACAACGAACTCTCTAAGGCAGGGAGGTTGGCGTTAGCTGACTCAGCTGTTGTATGATGTCATAGTTGGAATATGCATATCATTATTAGACATGGAAAAAAGTGAGGGATATTTTGGGCGTGTGAAAGGGAGAATGTTTGAATGGCACAATTGACTTGAGGCTGTTCCTGGCACTCCACATCACTCCACAACAAAGCATTCCTTTGAGAAATTGATTTTGTAAATATAATAATAAATAAACATATGACGTCAATGTTGAAAACCTAAGTCCAATAATAATAAAAAACACAACGTAAATTTCCTTGTTCACTCACCTTCTTTATATTCTCCTTGTGAAATAAGGAGAGTGAATTGACATCATTACATTTTTTATTTCATGGAAAAAGTATATCTCTTGTGTTCTTTCGGACGTTGTCTTTTCCTAAGAATGGAGAGCTAACAAATATCCCGATACTCAGGCTACTCTAGGTTGCTTCGGTACTCTCTATTATTTATAGGATTATGCCAAAAAATGCTTGATAAAGTAGATTGATTTCCACTGAAGCACTTTTCCTGGATTTTAAACTGTGGTACCACATATAAGACACATTTGTGTGTGTGTGTGTGTGTGTGCTTGACAATGGAAGAGGGGCGGAAAAAAAGAGAAAATCACAAGAAGAAGAAAAAACTTCGTTATAAAACAGGTAGTTTCTTTGTAAGAGGGGATTTCCTTCCTTCGTCTTCAAGAATTTTTCCTTCCACCCTAAGAATGTCAACAATAATATATATAAAAACACACAAGGAAATAATAATAATAATAATAATTGTTTATTAATACATTCATAAATCCTAAACCTGAAATGAAACTGTCTCTAATCTTCCAGGAATCGGGTCTACGCGAAATAAACAACTTCCCCCGCTGTTACTCATCATAATCATAACAAAAATCAAGTAAAGTCACTCACATCAGAGTCCATTAGGATTTACAAGAGAGAACGTGTCTCCCGAGAGTCATTGATCATTGTTTTTAAATTAAATACACTCCAAAGGGTATCAAAATATCATCATGGTGAAGTACCTCATTGCAGTATGTCTCCTTATCATCTGTATTAACTTAAGTAAGTGTTTCATATTTATTATCCTTGCAGTGAAAAAGTCTTATTTTAATTATATTTACTATTAAATTTATATTTAAAACCATTTCATTGAAAAACAAAGAATAATATTCTCGACCTTTATATAGAACTTGTGATGTCTTTCAAAAGGATCAAACGTTGTGCTCTTTATTTTTTTATAATTTACATCCAAAACATTCCAATCGGTAAAGTTTAGTAGGTCTTTTCAGTAGTAAAAGTGGTACCCACTATGCTTTGATCAATGATTTATAATTAAGTTTGTGGAATGTGTTATACGTGATCCTCTCGTTTTCTGTATGAACATTTCAACTGCCATAGCTACATCATCTTATTCTTATGAGCCCTTATATAGTTTATATCTTTGATTTCAAGCCAACATCGTAAAATCCTTTGTCAATATTTCAGACTAAATAATATTATCTCTTCACATTTGTATGAGCCATTAGTCACTTTCATTTCAAATTGAATAAAACTTTATAAAAATTGATGAATATTTATTTAATATTTATAATTATTTAATATGTATTTCAAAATATTAAGAACAAAAATCTAAGATTAAAATACTCTTCTCCATTTTCATTAGACGAAGCCACGAGTCACTCTCGTGTCAAACGCAATGAACATAGTGCGTTGGGGTTTCAGATTATGTTTGCCGGTGGAGCTGTCGTCTTGGGGGGTCACTCCGGAGGTTTTTTGCTCTGAGGATGCGGACGGTGGAAGCTCTTGCATTTGCTCTGAAGAGAATTTGGATTTTATGTTTGCGGAGGGGATGTGAGTGCGGAAATTGCGGGATACTCCTGTGCTGGATATTGCCAAGCGCGTGGACGACAGTCAGGTATGTGTATGTGAGATTTATTGGATGTGGGGTGAGAGCTTCTTGAAAAGTTTTCATGGTTTATTTATTATCAATTTTTACCCCTACGAAAATAAAGGTTCTTCATGGAAAATAAAACGACACGAATCATCGGGAAAAAAAAGTTCGTTCCAAATTATCTTGAGATTAATGAAATTGTTAAAAATCAACTAAAAAGAAATTTGATTTTTATAACAGTTCAAGCCACTTATCTACAGTTTATATATCTAAAGATTATACACATGCCAAATGATAAGTGAATCTAGTATTCTTTTGGATTTTAGGTATTATTTTTATTATAATGAAATTTAACCATTGTATTCTTTTTTATTACATGTAGGTGAAAAGGGATTTACTCGTATATTATATATATAATATATATTATATATATGACAAATTACTCGGACAATTCAAATGCTCAAATTCACTTTTAGATTAGATGTCATGAGCTTCCAAATGTTCAAAATTATTTGAGGAATTTGAAAAGCACCTTTATCAATCAAATTAGCCGGAGCGTAAAGACAGTTTTCAAAATATTTCCTAAATCGAATTGAAATGAAAATGGAGTTTTCATTTTCAAAATGAGATGAAACAAACTTTAT
>CP045892.1:19616518-19637597 GCA_013387185.1 Caligus rogercresseyi
AAATTACAAACTCATTAATGATCATATCTAAATTTTGTAAAACTATTTCTTTTCAAAATAAGCAATAACAAAAAAGTTATGCTTCTAACGAAACCTTGAACGCAATTTGAGGAGGGGGTGAGGGGGAGTGGTAAAATCAAAATCCATTTTTTCTACACTCATTTAGTTTCTTATGACGCAACTTTAGCGGGGGTTGAAACTTTTTTATATCTCAATATTAGGTTTCTATAATACCCCCTAGGGTACATGATGCCTGCACCAGATGGCTAAGAATCTGTCATCTGATTGGTTGGGAAGGATTAAAGATTCTCTTTTTGGAATTCTTGAGTGCAGAAAATTTTCTGCTCAATTCCAAATTTAAACTTGGTGCCTTTATTTTATGAACCCTTTCATTAATTGTGGAACTGTTTTAATAAGATTTTAATATTAAAAATGTCCTTTAAAAACCATTCTAAGCCTATTCATAAAATTAATTGTTGTTAGTTCTTCTTACAAAGTGTCATGTACAATTTTGTATGGTATTCCAAAAAAGGACTAACTCTACTTTACAGGCTATTCACTTCGCACAATCGAGTGCGAAGGCCCTTATTGGATCAAAACTGTCTAGGAAGGAACCACTGACAAGGCAAGACTTACTCCCAATTTTACTATCTGCCGCAGAACGGTATGTTACGCTTGAATTAAAGATACCCGGAGTTAAACCGGAATCATGAAAATATGCCTTCGACTTGGTGATGTACATGGTACCTTCTTCGAGCCGTCACCTCACCATCCTGAAGATGATCATCCTACAATATTTCCATTTTTATAACCCCTCTTGATGTGTTTTTATTTTGGTTTTTAGATTGCATATTATTTCTGTTTATTTGAATTTTGGTATTTTAGGTAGATTGATTATAAACTATAATGTTTATTTAAGTATTTTTTTCGCAATTGTACCTACTTTTTATAAATGTGTTTTATTTATTAAATTTTATGTTGTACTAATTTAAATAAAGACCTTAAAAAGACATAGAAAGAGTAAGAAAATTGTGTTTCCAATTGTGTTATTGTCTGACAATAGAACAAAAGAAATTACAGCCAATGACGTCATCAAGAAAACGACTCCATCTTCCACCTAACCCGAAAAGGCTAGGGATATAAAGACATACAGAGCTTATCCCTTCTTCTGCATTTTGTGTCCAATATAAACAAAGTAATTTGTACTACGTCATCGTAAACGTCATGTCATGTCGGGGATAAAATAATCCCTAGCCTTGGTAGAAGATGGACTGGTCTTCTTGATGACATTATTGGTCGTAATTTCTTGGAAACAAAATTTTCTTTCTCTTTCTATGTCTTTTTGAAAGGTCTTAATTTAAAATTGTTGATGCAAGAGAGGTGCCTCTATGTTTTCTAATTAACAGCATTTTTTCTCATTCTATGTCATGTCATATAAATAATCCTTAGTCCCAAAAAATGAATAAAAAATTATTTGTGATTTATAAGGTACCTAACAATGCTCTTCATCCATATTGTTCCCCCCATTATAGGATACTAAACAAATTGTGTCTCTCGCACAGTCACACCTGGTTGCTCAGGCCTAAATAAAGTAGCCCCATTGCCATGCCCAAAGCATACAATCTCCATCTTAAGAACTTTTATAAAAATCAACGTTCCTGGAATGGAAAATGGTCCAAAAAATATTATTCAAGCCATTCTTCTGTTTGGTTAGGCCGGCAGGAAAAAACAATCATCGCTGGAGTCGAAGGCGATTGAATTCGCCATCCTAAATTCAAAAGCTCTGATTGCCAAAAGGCTATCCACTTACACGGAATTAAAACCAAATGAAATTAGAGCTATTATACTGGCCGCAGCTGCCAGGTATACAGCTTTTAAATTGAAGATACCACAGGAAGACAATACCAATTGGACGCTCGCCATCAACCAAATCAAATACCTCCCAACAACGGCGCTGCAACATAAAAAGTTTTTAATACAAATAATCAATCACTTCAAAAAAAGTATTAAAAATTTACATGATGATTAATTTTATTTGTTTATACTTCTTAGTATAGTGTATTAGTACTTTGTATATTATTGTTTGTTGATAATTTAATTGTATAACCGTATTTGTTTATTGCTGTGCATAGTTTTATATGGATCACCGTGTAGTTGATTTTCAGCAAGCAATAATTTTAAACTATAATGTTTATTTATGTATCTTTTACGCAATTGCTTGTCTGGAATAAAAATACTATTAAAAAATATAAAAAAAGCATACATTCATCACGTACCAAGAATCTATAATACATTGATTGCGCAATTAACAGGACAAACCTCATAATTTGCAAATAATTTATAGTTGTCATTAAGTAGAGTCCATAAGATGAAATGTCATTGTCTGACTTAAGCAATCATTTAATTGTTGATTTTTTGAGTGAGTATTTATGTAATGAATAAAGTATTCTACGTCAAAATAGCTAATGCCAAAACAGCTAATACCATAACAGCTAGTCCATAATAACTAATTCCAAAACAGCTAATAATCATAATAGCTCATACCATAATAGTAAAAGCTATAATAGCTAATGCCATAATAGCTAATTGACAGAATAGCTATTCCCAAAACAGCTAATGTTATAATAGCTAAGGGACAAAGTAGCTAGTACCAAAACAGCTAATGATATAAAATTGTCAATAAGATGTAGGTCAACAGGAATATATATGTATTTTGTGTTCAATATGGTTGTAATATAAAACAATTGTGGATAATATTTTCGCGGTATAATATAATTAGGAATGTTATAATAGCGAGTAACGACATGGCTTGACAATATTATCGTATACAATTTCATTGCATTTCACGCTATCATGATGGGCCAAAAACAAGATAATAGATTTCTTAATGTCATAGATTGTCCAAGAATGCATCTTCCCTCAACATTATGAGGACGTACGATTCTTGATATATATCAAAATGCCCCTCAAAACATGGCATAATAGTTCAAAATCCTTTAAAATTTGCCCCAATGAATATATATATATATAGGTTACGCTGGCACCTTCGGTTCTTATAAAGGACTTTCAGTTTAGAGACCTCTGAGGATGCTTTAAAGGGTTACTGTAATTTCATCGCACGTAAATTCGTCGTGGACCTTTTTATAGCCGTTTTTTTGTCGCGGGTAAATACATCGCTTGCTCTTTTATAGTCAGTCAATTTTGTCGTTCTTCTTTTTGTCGCAGGTATTTTTGTCACCAAGCTTTTTTGTAGTGAAGTATTTTGTCGTTCGTTTTTTTTTTCGTCGGTATTTTTGTCGTTCGTTTTTTTCTCGTCGGTATTTTTGTCGCGTAGCTTTTTTGTAGTGAAGCGTTTTCCGTGTGATTTGTTTTTTTACTTTGTAGACCTAATCTCGTGCGCTTATTCGGAGGTACCATGGGGTTTAAATCATAGTGAGACAAAGATATAGCGAGCTTATTCCCATTATCTGTATTTTTGTGTCCAATATAAACAAAGTAATTTTCACTACGTCCTTTGTAAGCTGATCATAGAGACATAATCTATCTTTATGATCAGCTTACGATGACGTAGTACAAAATACTTTTCTTATATTGGACACAAAAATACAGCTCAACGATGTTTCTCTGCTATTGAAGGGAATAAGCTCTCTATATCTTTTTTTAAAGACAATATTGATATAGAGATATTACATATGAAAATATATATAAAAACATTATAGTTTAAAATTAAATCTCTAATCTAAAATCTAGCAGCAATATCAACAACAATTAATTCTAAAAACTTTAAAGAAACAAAATTGTAATCATAAATACAGACATACTATATAATGTAAAAAATCTATATCTTTATGGTTTAAATTTAGTGCTGACACTTTTTAGGGAGAAAAGACACGCAGCCTAAGAGTTTTGCACACCTAAGCCTTGGTTGTTCCGCCGGGTGTACTATGGGATTGTAATCGACCACTGACTCTTATTAAGGTGGAAAATACCCGGCCTATTGTCTGAAAAACTCTTGAGCTGGTTTTTTTTACGACCCAGAAAGGTCTGCAGTAGATTTTGAACCCATATAGGAGCACCGGTGCAATCCTTTAAATTAGGGTATATATTTTTTAGGCCGGGTTTTCCCCCTTAAGAAGAGTCGGAGGTGGATTTTAAACCATACCCTTAGATTAAGGTCTACGAAAGTATTAGGCCGAGTGTTTTTCATCTTAATAAGAGTCGGTGGTCGATTACAATCCCATAGTACTCCCGGCAGAACAACCAAGGCTTAGGTGTGCAAAACTCTTAGGCTGCATGACTTTTCTCCCTAAAGAGTGTCAGCAGTAGATTTAAACCCCATGGTACCACCGACTAAGCGAACGAGATTAGGTCTACAAAGTAAAAAAATAAATCGCGCGGAAAACGCTTCACTACAAAAAGCTACGCGACAAAAATACCGACGAGAAAAAAACAAACGACAAAAATACTTCACTACAAAAAAGCTTGGTGACAAAAATACCTGTGACAAAAAGAAGAACGACAAAATTGATTGACTATAAAAGAGCAAGCGATGTATTTACCTGTTACAAAAAAACGGCTATAAAAAGGTCCGCGACGAATTTACGTGCGATGAAATTACTGGACACCGCTTTAAAGTAGTCCAAAAACATCCAACACTAGTGACAGAGTCAGAAATTTTTCTTTGGAGTGATCAAGGTGAGAGTATTGCTTCAATAAGGATGGTGATATCAGTAGATTTTTGACTCATTATGACCCAGTATGAATGATTAAAAACCACACTGCTTTTTTCTATTTGTTATTAAACTATGGATAGGCTGACATCTGCGTTTGGGTAATGAATTGGCTTGTTCTATATATCAAGATAGACCCCAGATTCTCATAATATGAACGATAATCTAAGGGCATCCAAGTAAGGGCCGCATTTTCATGAATCCTCAAGAACCCCTTCAAATACCTCCAATATATACCGCAGACTCATGGGTTCCACGAGAGGGTGGAAAGTATCATGAAGACTAAAAATCTAGAATCGCAGCATCAACGGCACTTAGGGACCCCTCCAAGAACCAAGAAATATAACCAAACCCTCGGGTTCCGTTGTGGCAGATAATTATGAATGGAGTTTAAAAACAAATTACCGTTGCTTTAAAGATAGGACCTATGTCCTCAAAATATGCCATCAATGGTATCATTAAATTTGAACTTCCCACGATAATGGAAAACAAATATTTTCCCATGTTTTATTTAAATATGTTTGTATTATTAAAATTAAATTTTTAATATTCCAAATCTTCTTTTACTTCTGTCCCAGGGTCGCCCCAGCCATCAAAGCGGTGGAAGGAGTAATATTTGGAGCATATGGGGTGATGCTAACCCCTCCGGACTGGCTTGTGTCGACCTCGCCTACCTATCAGGAAGCCTATGAGATAGAGCATCTGGTATCCACGGTTCAAAGGGTCCTCTATGCATCAAGAACGGACGGATCTGGACTCCCTGTGGGTCTCCATCGCCTCGTCGGAAGACATATAGAAACTCTTCGTTCGGTCTCCAGTGCGTCAAACGACAACAATGGGGAGTACAAATGTAAACAATCTATTTTCCCTTCATGTGGACTGAGAAGATCAAGCTGCCACTATTTTATCAATCTTTTAAGTTCCCTTTTATTTGTATTGTTACTCTTAGTTTCTTGCCTTATGGGCGTATTTCTTTATTGCTTTTATTATGTGTTTGAGAGTACAAAATTGATATAATGTACGTTTGCAACGTACGGAATGTAAGATACCCTAGAACAGGGATGTCATGGTGGCGGCCCGCGGGCCGGATCCGGCCCGAATGGACATCACATCCGGCCCCGTTACATCAGTGGTTGGGAAGAGTTTATATATATATAAATAATATTATGATACAATATCAAGAAATGTAAATCTACTTTTGTTTTTTATCCTTAATGGTTTTAAGCCGTGCTTAGTTTGTAAATCACGAGGTGCCGGAACGCAAGGTACATATGACAGCGCAGGTATGATGAGGCAAGCGGAGGTCCCGGAACGCACATAAAATTACGCTTAAAACATCACACAAATGCCACTTACAATGCAGTGGGACTTATTTAAGCTATACTGAAGGGATCTGTGTCTGTGTCACTGATTAATAAACTTGTCAAATGTGTTCATAAAAACATCAAATTCAAATAGGACCCTGCATTGCTGTCGTCAGCTAACGCAAGCGTAGCTAAGAACAGCTTATTTGTTTGTTGTGATGATGTGATGCTGTTTTTGTGGGTAAAATATAAAAGAAGATATATGAAGTCAATAAATGAGAATAAGTCTTTAAATTAGTCTTGAAATAGTATACTTCGTACTCAGTGTCTTAGTGGCGAATCCCTATAAAAACGTATCGTGTGATCAAAATATCGTTTATTTAATGTCTTATTATATGTGTCTTACTCCTTCATAAATTATGTTCAACTGATGACAGCTTGAGAAGAAGAAAAAACTGATCTTTTGTGCAACAACAACTTGTACATAGCTGACAACACTACTGATTAATAACAGACACGCAGAGGGAGAGAGAGAGAGAGAGAATCCGTTGCCTTCTGATCCTTATCAATTTATTAGTATTTCTTGATTTTATTTAAGTTAATTTTTTCTAGTATCTTTCACTGTACTTTACACCAAGAGGCGTTGTGCTGCAAAAGTCTGAAAATGGAGCATGTTATGAGTGTTGTTATTGCCACTGTCAATTTTATCAGGGCCAGAGGGCTTAACCATCGGCAATTCGATGCATTTTTATTTGAAAATGACATTTACCAGGGCCTTCCCTATCACACCGATGTGCGTTGGTTGAGCCGAGGTGCAGTGCTCAAACAGTTCTACAAATTACGCAAAGAGATAGCCGAGTTCATGCAGGCTAAAGGGAAGCCTGTTGAGGGATTGGACGACCCCGAATGGATCAGAGACCTTGCCTTCTTAGTGGACATTACCGAACACTTAAACGTCTTGAATGTTACTATGCAAGGTCGCAACAAACTCGTTACCGAGTATTATGACAGTGTCCGTGCCTTTCAAAGTAAACTTGCGTTATGGAAGGCACAGCTCAGCCAGCGCAATGCAGCCCATTTTCCATGTTTAAAATCTCTGTCTGTCAACCATCAGAGCATGGTCAAGTATGCAAGCTTGCTTTCCGGCCTCATGCACGAGTTTGACAATCGATTCACGGTTTTTACTGAAGTGGAAAAGGACTTTGCGCTTTTTCGCTCTCCATTCACGACGGATGCTTCCGAGGTCCCAGAGGGGATGCAAATGGAACTGATAGACTTGCAATGCTGTGCGCGGTTGAAAGATGCGTACGCATCTACTGGTATTGAATCATTTTACCAGTCTTTGCCACCCGAGTACCCAATTATCACTGCTTTTGCAGGTAAAATCCTCTGTATGTTTGGCACAACATATTTATGTGAGCAGGCATTTTCAGTAATGAATCTTAATTAATCGAAAGTGCGCAATCGCCTGACACATGGAAATCTCAATGATGTCATGAAAATAGCCACGGCTTAGAGCCTGTCCCCCAATGTGGACAAGCTGGTGAAAACTAAAAGGCTTCGGGCTTCCTCATGTTTCATAGTGCAGGGAAGTAATGATGGGGAGGAAATAAAGGAGATAGGTATGTGGAAATATTTGTGGGAGTTGATTGACAAAGGTAATGTGCTATCAGTTGCTTGTTGTAATGTTGTAATATTTTTTTATTATTAATTATTTATCTACTTAATATTTAGTCACCTGACCTGTTTGAGTACTTAACCTTGATACATATTTTGACTTCTTTAGGCCTTGACTACTTAGCCTGGCCATCTTTTTATTTGCCTATTAGGCCTGTGCATCCAGATAATTTTATGTGCAAGCTGTCAATAAATTTGATAAAAGTAATTTACAGTTTACGTGTGTTATTTATGTGACCTAGTGAACTTGTTATTTTTAAAATATTTTAAATTTAAGTTACTGACATACAGAGGTTGATGTTACACAGTTAAAAAGGGTAAATTGCTTTTGGCTGCCATATAATTGTATGCTTCGTTGCGAGGCTATTGTGTATTGCAATTCATTTTTAATGTACAGGCCTTCATAAATTATATCAAATAGCATGTCTATTTGTTTAGTGTTTGGTATTGCCAGGCCAAAAGTGTACCGGTAATTTGGCCCTCCGAGGTCCCACTTGAAAACAATCTGGCCCCCTGACAGATTTCACCCTGGCATCCCTGCCCTTGAAGAATGAAATAAATAAAATTATTAAAAAAAAATTCATATCTTGGTTAAATGAACAAGTTCATTTTTGTACATTTTTTATATTATGTAAATGTAATCAATTAACATGGGAATGATCCATGATGAGAGGTTGTAGTTATTCAAAAAGTTGCGAAGAAAAAAATCATATCAAAAATTAATTTTAGTTCTTACAAGGTAAATAAACAAATACAAATGTTATCCAATTGAATATTTATTTTCTACAAAACTATGATTTTGTTAAAAGTTCATCTTTTTTTCAAGTTCTCTGGGATATCTAGTTAATTATGTCCATAATCCCAATATATGTACATATACTCAAAACTACCATATATATTTATATTTTAAACGCTGGAATAAACTTTTAATGCACTATATGTCTTATTTTTACAAAGTAAATGAGGATTTCTGTGTTCTGTACGGACTAACGGATATTTGTAAACCTAATTTATTCTTTTTTCTCCATGGTATGAGTGATTGTTTATCACCGTTGTATAGATTTAGAGTACTCTCATTGAACTCTGCAACATCATCCCTTTAGGAAGGATCACTTGGACTCTCTCACCAAGAAGATGTAGTTCGGATCCAAAAGGAAGCCCATGACGTACTTTTTTTTTAGACGTAGAAGAGGCTTTTACTGGGCATTATACTCGAAACTCCTTCATTTCCTAGACGTTAAGAAACTGAATGTCCGTAGGGTGCTGTGTTCGGTTAACGACTGGGAAGAAGAACTCCCTGGACAGAATGTTTTTGAATTTGCCTAACAAAAACCAATGTCGACCGAGTTCTGGTTTGGAGTATTTGGGTGGGTCATTTTTGCCAATAGAGCAACGGTGGAATTAAAAAAATGGGTACGGTTACTTGATCTTCTACCTGAGCTAGAAACAAAGAGAAACCACACTTCAACACGGCCATCGTGCTAACATTCCTCACAAACCTCTCTATTATTGTACTTATTATAGAAGAAGAAGGAAAAAAAGTATTCGTCATCCAGAGTGCTCCTGCCTTGTTCTTATTATTGTTATTGTTTACATTGATTCATCATTGCTTGGGATCAAATTTCTCGAATGGGAGTGGACGGGTGGCATGATTCCAGTCATTATATTTGCCCCGTCTCGTCTCATCCTCATCCTCAATGATCGGAGGAGGAGACGAGACGTTTGGGAGCTCCTTCATCAATGTGGTCGCTCCTAGCACTGACTCAGCTCATGAATATGTTCAACGGGACTCGCGGATCCAGATCCTTCTATAATAAGTACAATAATAGAGAGGTTTGTGAAGAATGTAAGCACGATGGCCGTGTTGAAGTGTGGTTTCTCTTTGTTTCTAGCTCAGGTAGGAGATCAAAGTAACCGTACCCAAAAAAATATTAAAGGGAGCTCGATAGCCGTGCGTGTTAAGGCGTGTCCAACTCTCAATGTTGGGGGCGCAGGTTCGAATCCCGAGAGGGGATGGTCATTTTTGGTCTACCTCATTGATAAGATCCTAGGTTCGATAGACTAATTATAATGCTATAATGCTTATTTATATCCAATAGGATGCAATTCTATCGAACCATATAGGCAAAAAAAATATATATATATATTTTCATGCTCCGCAGCCAAGAATAGAAACCGCATATTTTCAAGATACTTGAAGGTATTCGTGAGGGTCGATAATGCCACAGTGGAAGTTTTTTAAACCGAATTATGATGAATCCTCTCCCCAGAGGAACCCAAAGGTTTGTGGTATATTAGGATTATACTTAAGATTTTTTGAGTGTCGGTGAAGCAACAGCGGTTGTTTTCAATCCAATTTTTACGTTGTGATCACAGGCAGCCCCAAAAGTTTCAGGATATATTGAGTTATTCGAAGGGGTCCTTTATTGTCATAGAATATTAGTCAAATAACAACATTTGAATATTGCAGGGCTTCATACTACTCATTGAAGCCGTTCTGGTTGATTACATCTATTGTTGAGCTTGGAACACATTTTTAAAACACTAAAAAAATAAGGTGTAGAGAGGTCTTAGATTATAATTATATGTCGTAATAATTGTCATTGAAGCGACAAGTTTTTTCTGGATGCACTAATTTATACATTAGAGGCTTTGGGACTAGCTATTATGGTACTAGCTATTTTATCTCTTAGCCATTGCGGCACTAGCTAATATGGTCAATAGCTATTCTGACATTAGCCATTGTGGTTTTTAGCTACTATGGTTATTAGCTGTTTTGGGATTAACTATTATGTCACATTAGCTATTTTTGTTATTATCCATTAAGGATAGCTCTTCTGGTATTAGCTGTTTTGGCATTAGCTATTATGGTGTGCACCCGTATAAAGAGGTGTATAACATATTTTAAATAACAAATCATGTTTAAATATATTTTTTTGTTGTTAAGGCCAATTATGTTCAAATTTAGTTTTTTATTCTTAGCATTTTGAAACCATTTTTTAAAGTTTTTTCTTTAAAATAAAATTATTTATGTTCTCAATTCATGCAATTGTGTCCGTGGCAAATCTTATTTCAAGGCTCTATATGCATTTAAAATATTTTCCATGAATTGGTTTTGTAGATACCAATATTGGTATCGTATTATAATAAAATTCCAGATGTGCACATTAGTGGGTTTCGTGGGAGGCACAGTTTAAGATATCAAATTCATAAATGTTTCGTCCTGGAAACGCAAATTATTATAGCAACCCAAGGTTATGCGTAAAACTTTTTTTCTTAATATATAATGAGGAAGGCTTTAGAAATATTTATTTAAAATTAGATAATGTAAACTGAGTGCCTTTTTATTTTAAATAAAAACATTGTGATCTCATCGAAATGAATGACTACAAAATTATAGGCACCAATCGTCTATCAAATAATAGCGTTTACTTTGATTACCACTTCCCTCAGAAAAGTTGCTAATTCTCGTATTTGTATTGAACATATATCATGTTGAAAACATGTTAACAATTAAGGCGAAATTATATTTTTGGACTCATAATCATAAAATCATTTTAATAATAACTAAATATGGAACATCTCTTCAGTTAGTTATCCAGAAAGAAGGTTTTATATTTTTAAATTTGACACGCCATGGTATCCTTAATTTAAAACTTGTTATGTATGTCATACAGTCATCAAGCGGTTTTTGCTATAAAATTAATTTTAAACACATGAAAAGCATAAATTACAAATTCTATAATTGGATTGTGGATAGATATTCTTTAAAATGTCAAACATCGTAACTTTTTCTCAAATAAAAACCAGGATATATTTTTCACTTAGTTTAAAGTTAGAATTTTCGTGTACTTTGAAAAAAGTTAATTATAATTGATTCGAGACATTTAGGGACTTACTGTAGCTTCTATTGCTGAAATATACCACTTTTTATATGTAGAATGTAATTTGTTGAAAGAAAAGTAAGCGTGAATATATTGATTTTTTAGTAAATCCATTAGACATCAATTCACTGGCAGCTATTAACGTGTGAAGTCAGATACAACCATCGTGTGTGTATTGACTTATGGGCCCCAATCCCTCTCATTTACGAATCCTTTGAATGAAATATTTGCATATTATCTATTAGTATTAACTGGATAAACCAACACCGCATGCTAAGAATGGTTTATTTCGTTTGTTCACTTCTGTCGATAAATACATGACAAAGATATTAAAAGATAAAAACGTAAGGGAAGAAAGAAAATTGATTTGCCAACATAAAAAAGGTATGGATCGGCAAGAATTCCTTTATTTGTAAGCCCTCTCATATATATATATATATATACTTGTTATAAAATTCATAACATAATAATATTTCACAACGTCACTTTTTTAGAACCCATCAAGCATTTTGAAGATGGAAGACGCTAAATTGACGAAAATGCGACAATAAATCGAATCAATTATCAGCGATGGTTGAGTTCTTGGAAATGAATGTCGGGTAGAAGTTGCAGCGGCACTTCCAATCATTTTCACCTTCGCAATTCCCAAAATAAGCTCCTTCCACTAGTTGACAATACATGGAGCACAACTCATTCGTAAAACAGAGAGACTGACTACTCAAATCAAACTTAAAAAAGGAACATTCGCACACCTCGCCAGAGCATGTACCTGCGATATAAGAGAAATGATGCATTTAGCGAGCGAATAACAAGTGCTGACTGTTTATTTGCTACAATTTGAATAGGCATACTTAACTTTCGCCTTTTCACAATGATGTAAATTATTACAATAATTGATCCTAAAAAGAGATGGTTCCATCAGCTATATTGAATGGATCTTGGGGTTATTGTGAGCCAGATTGTAAAAATTGTGCTTAATAAAACTTTGAAAACTATATTTTATCATTATTTCCTATTAAATTATTCTCAATCTCTTTGTGTAATTCAATCATGAGGCATAGAGATAAAAAATATAGAGTTTTGTTCTGATAAATATGTTAAATTGCCCTTTATATATATATATATATATATTGTTAATTAAGATACGCTATATCAAGGGAATACTTTGATGTTTTTTCAAATAAATTAAGTCGCAAATTTAACTTTTTTCTTGGTGTCCGGAAGAAATGGGCAAGAAAAAAATATTGAATGAAAAACATATTTTTGACTTAAAGAAAATAATTCAAATACCGGGTTAGACCAATATTTAAATGGAATAATACATTTATAAATAAAAATTAATTGCGAACAATCACATTTGTGAAATACTAAACTTATATAAGAAATATGATTTGGGCCATATACATATTTATTTCACTAAAAATCTTTGCAAGTAAAATATATTTTGAGTGTCTGTCAATATTTCCGTCTTTTTGACCAAACTGTTCTTTCCAAGGACATTTTTCTAATACCTCTTTTTGGAGACATGTTTTTCGAAATTACATTTTTGTATCTTTTCTAACTTTTTATTTTATTTAAAACGTTTTTTTTGTCTTTATGCATCTTGACTTCATTTTTCATTTCCTTTTCTTTAGACATGTCTAGCAAAGAGACAAAAACCTGTGAACAGTCATAAAATTTAGTTGCTTGTAGCCCTTAAGTAAAGACCAAGAATACCAACCTGTTCGTCTTCCACGGATTTGGCAGTAGGCAGCACATTTATAGCCTGATGTTTCATCGTCTTCGATGTCACAGATATTGGTCTCAAATTGATCCTGTATACAAATACATTGGCTTCCTCCAGCCTCATTGGGTATACAGGCTCCTGTCTTTTGCCCTGCAAGATAACAGCTCAGCTTGCAGACGCTCTCAGATATCGCACACCGTAAATGGCTACTCGGAGCTGTTGACTGAACATCCTTATTGAACACTGTTTAAAATAATGAAATTAATATTAACACATCGTATTCAATAGTAATGGAACTACTTCTTCCTTATAAAAAAAAAATATATATATATATATATCAAAAACGACCGGGTACCCGGCTCAGCCCGGTTCCCGGCTGTTTTTTGTGCGTTCCGACCCGGTGTCCCGGTTTTTTAGACACCAGGCCGGTACTTAAATATTATTAATAAATTATTTTTAGAAAATAATTTCCCAAAAAAGTGTGGACTTTTTTTTAGAAAGGAATTTTCGAAATATTATTTTCTAAAAAAACGTCATCACTTATTTCTTTGGAAAGTATTTTGTTAAAAACGTCGTCGCTTCAGAATGTCGAAGGAACGAAAATATATATTAAGTCCCGGCCCGGTTTTGGCCCGGCCCGGCTTGGAAAATTGAAGTTCTGTCCCTGCCCGGGTCCCGGCGAAAAAAGGTGTCCCGGTCGTTTCCTGATATATATAATATATATCTGTATATAAATGTATATATATATATCAATGAAATAAATACTCCCAGTGACTCAAAGGCAGTCCTCATTCCTTTCACGCCCTGGAACCAGGGACATCCCATCCTGGCCGAATACAAGGATTATACTTTTTATTACTATTATTATCCCAAATGATTAACAGAGCAGTTTTGACTCTGTCCCACGTTCTTAGTTGTCTGATTGTTGAAGTATATATTATTATGTATCTCCTATCTTTTTTGATGAAGCACCCCTGCACTACCAAATAGATGGTACCCTAAGAGGTCACCCATACTACAAACATCAAAGTCTTTTACTTAACTATATGGCATTTTTTAAATATAACTTTAAAGGAGATAAGAAACATATTTTTTTAAATAAAGTAAGTCTATCGATAGAAAATAAAATATGCTTTATACTAGAAGGTCATTTTTCTTTATATTTCATCTGCCTTTTTATTTTATTAATCAAACTGAAAAAACGATTGACGAATAAAGTACTCTTTTCAAAAGTAAGGGCAGATTAAAGCCTTTAATGCCAATTGTTATGGATACCTTACTGGTCTTACTTCTATTTGTATTATATTACGTACAAAGTATAAAGAATACCATATATATGTTCCTTTTGTGTTTTAATCATAGAGATATAAAGATATAGAAAGCTTATTCCCTTCAATAGCAGAGAAACATCGTCCAGCCTGTACCCAAACTAAGCAAAGTAATTTGTACTACTTCATCGTAAGTTAATCATAGAGATAGAAATATTTGTTTATTTTGGGCAATATGACGTTTTTCTCTGAAGAATCCAATAAGCTCTATATGTCTTTGTATCTTAATGGTTTCAATGGATAGTGAAACATCAGTTATCGTATTATTATTTTGGTATATAAAAAAACTCTGACGTTAAGGATAAGAAACACATTACTATAGTGATTTCTTCCAGCTTGCCAGTGTGACGTAATTAACCCATTAGAACCTGAGCATCGATTTTTCGACGTGTTATAAAAGTAAAGAAAAAAGTCGTAATATATGCAAAAATGAGAATGTATGAATATGGATATCGTTTTAAAAGAATTTTACTTGGTAAATATCCATTGTTTATGTTTGTGGCATTTTTTTGTCAGTCTAGACAAAGAGTTTTACAGCGACTGACGTACCTCAAAAATTATCCACTCTAAGGTATTGTCTTCTTTGATATTTTTCTTTGTTGTCAAGTACTTTCAATAAGAAATATGGGTGATTAAATTATTTATTAAACATTATTCTTTAAAAGTTGTTTACATATTATATCGAATTTGGCGTCATAATTACTAGAAAAAACTATTTTATTTTCTAACGTCGAAAAATCGACGCTCAGGCTCTACAGACATATTTTTCAAAGGAAAATACAAAAAAGTATCTATTTGTAGTACTACTTTTTTAGAAGTAATATTGTTTGATTGTAACAAATTATTAGTGGGTTTATTATTATTTTGTAAATTACTATTTTAGATACACTACTGAGGAGATATTTAGTCTTATAGAAAACATGGATGATGTTTTTATAAGCCTTCCAGAAATCACGGAACTCTCTGACGGAGATAGTGATAGGTCAGATGACGAGGCAGAAGGCATTTTAGAATGAATAAGTCAACTTTTTTTCGTAGCCCCTGCTCATTTTAATCTTTTTGAAAATTAGAAAGTGCAGCCTATAAAGAAGCAAGAGCGTAAATCATCCATTATTTGGAGAAAAAATCGGAAAAATGTTCAAGCATCACAATCTTTTTCCAAAAATCTCCATCTGAAAAGGATATGACATCAAAGAATCCACAAGACTTTCTCGAGCTTTTTTTCATTTCCAAAAGTGTATTTCTACAAATGACCGTGCTTCAAAAATTATACCAGAAGTTTGTTGCAGCATGGAATGTAAAAAAACCATCTATCTGTAGACGTAAGCATGATCTCGTACATTGGGAAGCATTACACAAAACAGTTTATCCGAGAAAACCCATTCGGTTTGGATTCAATGTAGGAGTCATGCTCCAAATGTGGATACTGGCATACTTTCGATCTTTATTGTGGCAAAAATTAACTCCAGAAAAAATATGTTCCATAAATAACCCTTGGAGGGAACAGAGCGATATATTTGATCAAAACAGCAAAGATTCCACCACAAGATGGACTCAAGATATATTTCGATAATATCAGTGTTTCCTTCATGAAGGACAACAAAAGTGGTGGTGGCCAATAGTTTTTTATTTAATTAGTGTCACATTCAACAAACATGCCAATTGCTGAAAAAAACAAGGAACAAATATGGTTTCACATAATTTCATCAAATATCTCGCAATACATTATTGTAAATATTTTGGTTAAATATCGATTCAAGGGAGCAAATTACTTCGAAACTGAATCATGTATCGAGATATGATTTAAAAAAATATTGGATCGTACATTGTTAAGTTACTAACGTATGATGACACTGTAAAAGGAAGAGCTTCGTTTGTTTGTTATAAATGCAATGCAGGTCTTCACCCTAGATGCCTCAAAGAATACCACTACGTTTGTAAAGAAAATTATAATTAAAATATATAGAAAATTGGTCAATAAGTTATTTTAAATAAATAAATATGTTTATTGTGTATCCATCTATCTATATATATATGTAAGAATTAAAAGAGAAAAGAAAAATATAGAAGGAAAAATGTATAGTACCGTTTATTCTTTATTACCTCCGCCGAAGGAGGTATTGTTTTCACTGGCGTTTGTTGGTTGTTAGTTTGTTGGTTTAGTTTGTTGTTTGTTGGTTTGTCAGCAGGATAACTCAAAAAGTACTGAACGGATTTGGATGAAATTTTGTGGAGTTGTTAAAAGTGTCAAAAGGAAGAAGTGATTAAATTTTGGCATCTCTGAGTGCAGAATTAAGGCGCCAAATGAGCTAAATACTACTAAATTTTTCAAGTTAGCCTACTCTGCCAATAGATGTCGCTGTGCTGTGAAATTGGGTGCCGTGAGCGTCTTCCTCTCGGAATTTCCGTATAGGGGAACCCTCCCCGTCTCTCTACGCCTCCCCAGTCGTGAAAAATCCGCCTCGGAAGGCTCATGACGGCGGAGGTTTGCACTCTCTGAGTGTATATATGCCTCTAGTTAGTTAATAACATCTTTGCCTGTAGAGCCTGAGCGTCGATTTTTCGACGTTCCAATTTCTCAGCAGTGACTGGTTCAATTTGTTTAAAATTTTGAACAAATGTTCTAAGTGTCAAGATAAAATAGCCATAAAATTCATTGTTCTACAATCATTATTTAACTTTCGGTTCTAATGGGTTAAAAGCCATTCTCAAGCGAAGAGTCAGCTCTCTTTGTAATATGGGTAGGTATGCCTTGTATTTCAATGGGTGCGCATATATTAATATAATAAATAGGGGAACATTAATGCAAAATTTTACTTACCTCCATTAAGATTGGACAAAAGGCAAATAATGCCTAGTAGGCAAACGGTTTGGTCCATTGATGAAACTTGACTTACCTATCCCAAAAATACAAACTAATGAACCGCGTTTTCTCTCTCATACCTCTCCTCCTCCACACAACAAGGTATTTAAGCATGACTTAAACGACCATCACGCCCAAAAACAGGCTTTTAAGCCCTCGCAACAACAAAGGCTAAACCTGCAATAAAATATGAGTAGCTTTGTATTGCTGATTTCAAGGAAAACCCATGCTCATATTGGGATGACCTTTTGATTCCAAAATAATAATTATAATATGATTCTAATGGGTTGGAAATTCTTATTTACTATAAATAATTTGAGTACTTGTTAAAAAATGATATAAACATCATAATTTGAGAATTTATTGTTAACACCTTACCAACTTATTTCATGAATGATCCATTTAATGATCCACTCAATGATTAGTTCTCTGATGGAAATATGTATTTTGGAGGGATACACACTGTTTTTAGCTGATCTTGGACAATCTTGAAGTCTAATTTTTATAGATTCTGTTTTGTAAATTAAGCTTCAATGCTGGAATAAGTTATCGAATATTGTTCTGAAGTTGTTTAATAGTTTCCTGTTTGACAGTTTAAGCCTTGGACTTAAAATGTCTTTACGGAAAATTAATAAAATGGATTTGACAGTATTCAAATTGCAAATAATGATTTGGCTCAGTACGCACTGAAATTGATATCTCTCAAATTAAACATCTCTTACAACTCTAAGTAATGGTAGTAAAAATTTTCTCATCTATTCTAAAAAGCGGATCTTGAATATTTGAAATCTCTAACACTGCATAGTTTTGTTAACAAAACTAAATCTTATACAAAGTAAACTTTACGCATAATACATGTACGCTTTGGTACATGTTGTTTGTAAAGTTCATTTTATGTTATAACTAAGTGTATTAGAGGGGTCTTAATAGACACTTCCATTGTGAAATTAAATCCCAGGCTGAAGATTAAGAGGCAACAAATATAGCACGTTCACATTGTATGTCTTATGCCAAACGTTATGTTGTAGAAGTTCCTCTTAAATGGTCCATGCATTAAGGCGTGGAATAAGTTTTAAAGCATACTTAAGTATATGAAAGAGATAATTTATTTGACTCATACTTCATATATTTTCTTCCTTCATTTTCTAATGATAATATTGCCAACAAAAAGTCATTTGTTCATTAAAACATTTCAGTTATTATCGTGAACACGGTCAACCTAGGCATGTACTTCACTTTGTCATAATTTGAAGCATCAAGTTTTTCCCGCCAAAGTTAAACATTGCATATTTTTTGTCAAATATTGTTTTACATCTAACTATTGTATCAATAAAACGTTGATTCACAAATCAGTGAAGTGACGTACAGGGACCAAAAAAGCGAAAAACTAGTTAATTTACAGATAAGATAGTATAAAGTGTTATAAATAGTCTTTTTGGTCTGGTAAATCGGTTTCCGCGACAAAAAAAGACCTCAAATCATTCTGACCGGACCAAAGTTACTCACAGGGACCCAAAAATTAAAAAATCGATTTTCTGGGATCAAAAAGACCTCAGGTCACTCTGACCGGTCTATCACTCGTGGTAATAGTTTTATGAATATCAACTTGTATATGCATTTATTATTCATTAATTAATGGTACACTCTGACAAAAATATATTTTTTAATTTATATGAATGGTACTGATAAAATTTTATTATTTTCAATGTTTATCGAAAGAACGCATTAAAAAACTACATTCTAAACAATCTTAAATCGAAAGCATTAAAAAATACATTCTAAACAATCTTAAGCAATATATCGAAGAACACATTACAAAAGAATTTGAATATTTTAAACAATCTAAAGCAATAATCAATAACCTTTCAACTTCATTGGACAAAATTTTTTTACATCTTTTGATTTAGATTCTTGAAGGCTTTTGAGGACACAAGAGGATCAGACTTAACAAGCAACCAATCATATTGGGTTTTCATTACATTCATTCTTGAAACTTTGCTGTGTGGATAAGCCTTGCTTTACAAGTCTCTTTGTTTCTTTCTTTTGAGCTTTGAATGTCGTAACCGCCCAATTCGTCCTTTCCATTTTGTCCCTGCCCAATCGTCCCTGCCCAAATTGTCCCTGTCCAAATCGTCCCGTGCCCAATTCGTCCTTGTCCAATTCGTCCTAGACCCAACTCGTCCCTGCCCAACTCGTCCTCACTATTTCCCAGAAAAGAAGACATACCCTAACATTCATTCATGAGGAGTTCCTTAGCTTCAGGGAACCCTCGTCCAATAGACTCTCGGGTTCCGTCAAGCACAGTGATAGGGTATTGGGGTTTCTAACCCTTCGGCCAAAGGATTTTCGGGTCCCGCCAAGCACAGTGATGGAGGTATTGGGGTTTCTAACCCTCGGCCAATGACTCTCGGGTCCCGCCAAGCACAGTGATGAGGTATTGGGGTTTCTAACCCTCGGCCAAAGGACTCTCGGGTCCCGCCAAGCACAGTGATGAGATATTGGGTTTCTAACCCTCGGCCAAAGGACTCTCGGGTCCCGCCAAGCACAGTGATGGGGTATTGGGGTTTCTAACCCTCGGCCAAGGACTTCGGGTCCCGCCAAGCACAGTGATGGGGTATTGGGGCTTTTAACCCTCGGCAATGGACTCTCGGGTCCCGCCAAGCACAGAGATGAGATATTGGGGTTTTAACCCTCGCCAATGGACTCTCGGGTCCCGCCAAGCACAGTGATGGGTATTGGGGTTTTAACCCTCGGCCAAAGGATCTCGGGTCCCGCCATGCACAGTGAGGGGGTATTGGGGTTTTAACCTCGGCCAAAGGACTTTCGGGTCCCGACAAGAACAGTGATGAGGGTATTGGGGTTTATAACCCTCGGCCAATGGACTCTCGGGTCCCGCCAAGCACAGTGATGGGGTATTGGGGTTTCTAACCCTCGGCCAAAGGACTCTCGGATCCCGCCAAGCACAGTGATGGGGTATTGGGGCTTATAACCCTCGGCCAAAGGACTTTCGGGTCCCGCCAAGCACAGTGATGGGATATTGGGGTTTCTAACCCTCGTCAATGGACTTTCGGGTCTCGCCAAGCACAGGATGGGGTATTGGGGTTTCTAACACCGGCTAATGACTCTCGGGTCCTGGCAAGCACAGTGATGGGGTATGGGGTTTCTAGCCATCGGGCCAAAGGACTTTCGGGTCCCCCAAGCACAGTATTGGTAATTGGGGTTTCAAACCTTGCGCAACGGACTCACGGGTCTCACCAGCGACAATGATGGATTATTAAGTTTTGAAATGGTCGCCGACGTGTCTCCTGCTTCAAACCATCAGCCGATGTTTCTAGCATCTGGAACTTTATGGATCACGTTTGTTTTTGTCCTGCCTAACTCTTGCCTGTTGAACTGTTGACCTGTCCCCGCTAATTTTGCAAATAACATTTTATAAATCGTCAGAAGTGTTCATTGTGGTGAAAGAAGTTTAAACAAACTTACTTATTAAAATTTTGAATTAATTATGAGGTTTGTTTTTAAAAAACCCAATATCTCATCAGTTCTTGGCGGGACCCGAAAGTCCAT
>CP045892.1:19637697-19668159 GCA_013387185.1 Caligus rogercresseyi
TTTGATCCGCAGGGAATCTTTGACATATCCCTCATCTTGACGTCACTTCGGGTCTCTTTAATTTTTGAATTAATCTATTATTTCCACCGATATAGACTTATTACTGGATGCACTATACTGAATAAAAAAAGGAGATCAATGTCTGAGTCAGCAACTGATGAATCAAAAGAATATATGATTATCCCAGATCAGTCACAGGAACAAATATACCAAGTCTTAAGCAGTGCCTTAGAGTATGAGGTCTGAACGCATGACTGATGAGTCATAACACAAAGCTGACAAAAACCCATACAAACGAATTTCATCATCATAAATTAATAGGTGTTTTGATTTAATAGCAATTTTAATGTTATTTTTATAAATGACAAGGGGATAGATTTTAATGTAAAAAAGATGGCAATTGAGTTGAATTAGCTATAAATTTGCATCAATTTTATGATTTTGTCACTATTTTTTAGCACAATAGGGTTTATATTAGGGATGCAAAAAGTTAATCGACTAATTTTAAACGATTAAAGCTTATTAGTTGCAATTAATCGACAGATTGCGTCCCTATTGAAGTTAATGAAACTATAAAGTTTATTAGTTGCAATTAATCGACGATTGCGCCCTCTATTGAAGTTATGAAGTTTTGAAATGAAGATTTTTTCCCATAAAAATAAAGATGCACTTACCCACCCAATCCACAAGATAAACTGGTTCCTTAATCGTGGCGCTGTTAACGATTAATCGATTAAAAGTCGACTAAGTGAAACAACTAACGATTAATCTATTATCGATAACTTGCATCCCTAGTTTTTACGCTTGAATAACAATATTGTTGCATGTCTTATTCTATTTGTAATCTGGGCAGCCTTCATCAATCACGAAACCTTTTGTTTTTATATCTCTAGGATCAATCATCAAAATAGGTTTCTCTTAATACTTACAAACGATAAATGCATCAAATGGTCGTTCCGGAGTCCAAAAACATATTGGAAGCACCCACATACTCTCATCGGAGAAAACTTATGTCTAAATGCAATCCTATCGTACATCGCACAATTCAAGAGTAGAATGAGGCTACTGCCAATAGTGCCATTCTACTCTTGAAACTGATTGGACTCCGGAACTATCATTTCTTGCTTTTATTCTGGGTAAAGTATTACGAGCAAACTATTTTGATGATTGATCCTAGAGATATAAAAACAAAAAAGTTTCGTGATTGATGAAGGGCTGCCCAGATTACAAATAGAATCAGACAGCAATAATATTGTTATTCAACAATATAAATCCTATTTCTACTAAAAATAGTGGCAAATCATAAAAGTTATACAATTTATAGCAAATTCAAACTCATTTGCCATCTTTTTACATCAAAATATTTCCCCTTTGATTTATAAAAATAACATTAAAATTGCTATTAAATCCAAACACCTATTAATCTATGATATGAAATTTGTTTGTTATGGGGTTTTGTCAGCTTTATGTTATGACTCATCAGTCATGTGTCCAGACTCTCCTACTCTAAGGCACTCGTCTTAAGAAGTGAAAAGGGCGAAATGACATATATACAGAGCTGAGAGAATCAGTAAAAGAGGAGTTGGCAATTAAGCATAACTTCACTCGCAGCTGTTGAGCTGTGAACATCTACTCAGTAATAAGAATATAAAACACTAATTATTTTTTCTGATGGGCCAGGATCCATGACGCCATATACTCCTTGAAATGACTCCTTTAATACCATATATTAAAATTGAAGTAATAACAAAAAGTCATCATACTCAGTGAAATAATGAATTAACGTGAATTAACAACTGAAAAATGATGTTTTTTCGTGAGTTTGATAGAAATACATTTTGGTTAGCGTTTTATCTTTTTATTAATTGTACTTCGTATTTGTGCACTCTTTTATTTTCATGCTGGTATTAATATTTGAGCTAACACATTTAATTGGAGTGATTATGAATTGAAATTGATTAAAAAATATATGAACACCGAACAGATAAACGATTTGTAGTCTGTCATTGATCGGTCATATATTACATTGTCACCAATAAAGAGTAAAAAGCCAAGATCATTGTTCTTTGAACTGTTCTAACTGCAGACAAAACATAGAACTAGAATACGTCGATTAATAAATATAATGAAATGTTCATGGTACTGCCTAGGGAGAGGACTTTTCGCTTAGCGATCTGACGTTAGTAAAAAACTAATAATAAATTGCAATATATTTTTGATGTAGTCAAAGTAATTATAAAATTAATGACGTTTCACTCTCCATGAAAACCTAATACAATAATATCTTTTATTTTATAAGTTTGGGAAATATTTGATGTTATGTAAACCTAAGCTTTTTAGTTATATTAAGGTTTGGATTCGTAAATTTCTATCCTCGTACCATTGACGGTGTATGAATGAAGCCGTCACATCAAATATATATATATATTTTTTTTTTGGTTCGATAGAATTGCATCCGACAGGATATAAATAAGCATTATAGCATTAGTCTATCGAACCTAGGATCTTATCAATGAGGTAGACCAAAAATGCCCATCCCCTCTCGGGATTCGAACCTGCGCCCCCAACATTGAGAGTTGAACAAGCCTTAACACGCACGGCTATCGCACTTTTAATCAGTTTAATTTACAAATTTTAGTATCCTAATATATGTATTTTTTATGGATAAGTGTGAGAGAATTACAATTCTAAGTTCCATACTTTTTACTCCCTTCCTATATCTCAATGTGTTACTCCTGTATAAATCAATCTTACACTATGTGAAATTTTATTTCACCTGTTGTTTGGTTGGAGATTGAATATAGTTTTGCCAAATATAAAAATATTTTCTGTTAAATAATTTGACAAAAAAGTCATGTAAATGTAATTGAAGAAAACTCAATTTTGACTATTTTTTGGTAAGATGAAGTCAGGAATAGATAAACGAAAAAACATGTTCCCATCTTGGATAATTGCATTGCAAATATCAACCACCCTCTCCACTTTTTTCAATCGTTAAAAATTAATGATAAATAAACTAGAAATTAAAAGTTCCTTGATTTATTAATTTGACAAAAATCAAACATAATTAAAATATTTATTTTGTTTTGAATATCTTGGAATAAAATTAAAGCCATATATTTTATTTACTCAATGGGCACCTTAAAATATGAAAATACTAAGCTTATAAACTTGTTTTTTTGCAAAGCGTTGCGACACTATGGGTTCCAAGCAAATATAAATACTTCTTGCATTATGCAAATCATTGAGCATATTTAAACACTTTTTTTGTTTAATCATTCTTTGTAATATGAAGATTGTGTTTATGTCGAATTGGTAATCCATCTCTTGGATGATTCATGATGAGCTAAATCATTTGGGTAAGTACTGTAAGTGCAACAGAAGCTAAAGATGAGTGCAATGGTTAAAAAAGTCTACCACCTCTAATTCGGCAGCAAGATTTGGGACCAATGCAAAAGCTGAGCTCCACATGTTTGTTCCAATACCTGTACAACAAATCTTTACAGTGGCTGAGCAAAAAGAGAGAGTCTATGCCATTTGCTGTTTCGATGCTCTGAAGGGAATCTTCTAGCCAATCCGGCGGCCCCTACTTCTATCTGATTCCACAAATCAACAAAGGTTTGAAGAAGAAGATGCTTCAGAGTTTGCAGTACCCTGGCATTCCCTCAGCCAGACGACCATTATCCCTTCAAGACGATCTACTACTATTTTTTATACCACCAGCAGAGTTACTACACATTTACTTTGATGATGGTTTGACAGTACTGTGCCACCGAAAAGTGTGGATCCTGACTTCAGTTCATCTTATGCTGAATCTAGCGAGTCTCACATGATTACATATAATGAATGAAACGATTTGGTCAGTGATCTGGATTTGTCCAAGTCCTAGGCCGAATGGCTTGAATTTAGACTGCAATAGTGGAAGCTCTTGGCAGCAGCGACTGTTTCCATCTTCAGTTCCGGCACCAGGAAAAAATACCTTGAACCATTCTTTTCCAAGGAAGGTGACCTCGTATTTTGCCAAAGAGTATCTGGATTGACTCATAAAAGCATGTTTAAAAGCTATTCTGCTCCACTGCAATTTTATTCCCATTGTTCATGCAGCTCATATGCAAGATACTTATGAAAATATGAAAACACTGTTGATATGCATTAAAATTGATCATCATGATTGGCTGCTTTGTGGTGACCTGAAGGTGATATCACTTGTGCTTGGTCTTCGAGATTGATACACTAAATATTGCTACTATTTGTGCAAATGGGATAGCCGAGCTAGAGCTGCTCATTATGTTAGGAGAGACTGCCCAAAGTATAAATATCTGCAACCAGGTAGCAAAAATGCCTTATACTAGGTACTGATTGATTCATCCAAAATCTGGCTCCCACCTTTATACATTCACCTGAGTTTGATGAAAAACTTTGTCAAAGGCATGGACAGCTCCAAACCTGCGCTCCAACATCTTGTAAAGAAGTTTGTACGGCTCAGCGAAGTGTTGTGACTTGAGGCAAGGTACACACCTGATAAAGAATAAGATAGAATATGGATTGATAATGGACGCCGCCAACCCGCATATGATCCCAGAAATCCAAAGATGTAGAGATATTCTCAGATTACATTATGTACATGTGTTTATTAGAAGAAGGAGAAGAAGAACCGAAGGGCGGAAAAGGAAAGTGAAAGGAAAATATAATAATACATGACGTATTATATTAATATTATAAATACATAACATCACCCCCCAATCAATATTTGCGAGGGCGAATTTGATTAATGTGCCTAGTTTTAGGCTCCGACCCTATTTGCACCCTCCATAGTGCGTTGCCTAAAGCTTCAATGGTAGTGCCCGGAATCCCCTTTGGGCCTTTGGATTGATAATTCCGGCACCAGACAGGCATGTTTTTTCGCAAGTTGCTTTTTGATGCGGCAAGGTTGCTGGAGGTACCCGTCGAGGCGTGTTCGGACTGAACGAGAAAGAAGGAGTTCAGCGGGAGTTCTTCCAGAAGAGAGGGGTGTAGCACGATAGGAGAAAAGTAATTCATCCAAAGATAACTTGGGATTCTTTTAAGGAGGTCTTTTATTATCCTAACGGCACGTTCCGCCTGCCCGTTTGATTGAGGGTGGTAGGGAGGAGAGCGAGACACGGAGATACCCCATTCCTTGAGCGTTGCTTCAAACTTTGCGTTGGCAAATTGAGGCCCATTGTCGGAATGGATCTCCTTTGGAAAACCAAATCTCGAGAACCAACTCAGTAGTTGATTTATGGTGGTGTGAGTTGAAGTGTTTGGCATCACCGAAGCTTCAATCCACTTTGACCCTGCTTCAATTAAGACAAGGACGTCTTTCCCATCCACCTTTGCGAAATCGATGTGGACTCGCTCCCATACATCGGCAGGAGCAAACGGGATGAATTATGAAGGGGGAGAGGCAGCATTGCTCTGGTAGACTGAGCAGGTACTGACGAAATTAAGAATGTCTGCATCAATGTTCGGCCACCAAAACTTGCAGCGGGCAATTGACTTCATTTTCACCGTTCCCCGATGAGTTAAATGTAGTTCGTCGAGGATCTTGCTGCGTAGGGAAGATGGGATGACCAGTCGTATTCCCCAGAAGAGAAGGTCATCTTTAACGGAAAGAAGGTCTCGTTTAGACCGGAATGCTGCAGATTCTATTTGGATCCAATTCCCAGATTTTGCGGCACTTATTACCACGGAGAGTTCTTCGTCTTGCTGAGTAGCATTTGTTAACTCAGTGAGAGGAGTAGAGGAAGCAGATATGACGTCGCACATCATGGCGGTGGTAGGGTCCTCACGAGAAGGAGGAACGTCGATAGGGCCTCGAGAAAATGCATCCGCATGGAGGCTGCTTACCCCTTTAACATGGGATTTTGTAAAATCGAACATCGCTAGACGTAGTGCATATCGAGAAAGGCGAGCCGTGACTACCGCAGGAAGTTATTTTTGGGGGTTGAGAATGAACTGAAGCGGTTTGTGGTCCGTCCTTATTTGAAAGTGTCGACCCAGAAGATAGCGCTCGAACCGTTGCAGACCGAAGATTATACCCGTAGCCTTTCTATCCATTTGAGAGTAATTCTTCTCTGCTTTAGACAGTTTGTGTGAAGCAAAAGGTGGGACCAATTTGGTGAGATAAGACCGCACCAAGTCCAAGAGGAGAAGCATCCGTAGACAGGATGAGCGGCAGTGTTGGGTCGTAATGTGTGAGACAAGGTGCTCTCACGATGGCATTTTGATAGCCGTAAAGCTCTCGATCTCCTTGTTCTCCCAGTGAACTCTACATTTGACCTAGTTAATTCGGAGAGAGGCCGCTGCCAGTGAGGAGAGGTTTTTAACAAAATGGCCATAAAAATTTACCAGCCCCAAGAAAGATTTGACCTCCGACTGTGAGGTTGGAGTAAGGAACTGCAGGAGTGGTCGGGCGAGTTCAGGGTCTAGGGCACGGGCACGTTCGCACACTTGAAATCCTAAATAAGTAACCTCAGAAGCGGCAAAGATGCATTTCGCTTGATTAAGACGAGCACTGGACTCGTGATCTTTCATACACCAGTTTGAGTGTTGCCAAGTGCTCACTCATTGAAGGAGAGAAGATGAGAAGGTCATCAATGTATACCTTCACATTTGGAATGCCCTCCAAGAGTTTCTCCTGAGCGGCTTGGACGATAGCAGGAGCAGAGGCAAGTCCGTACGATAGGACATTATAACGGAATAGTCCCAACGAGTATTGATCGTCAGGAGATCCTTAGACTGAGGTCCAACTGATATTGCTCATAACAATGCCGGAATCGAGCTTGGAGAAGACGCATGCGCCGTTAAGACCCGCAAACAGCTCTTCTGGGTGAGGAAGAGGGTAGAGCTGCTTATTGATGACCGGGGATAGGGTTTGCGTGAAGTCAGCACACACTCGCACCTTCCCATTCGGCTTAAGCACCGTAACGATCGGTGAAGTCCATTCGGAGGAGCTCACCTTTTCTAGTATCCCGCGATCCACCATGTCATTCAGCTCCTTGACAACCTGATCACGGAGAGCAAGTGGAACAGGACGGGCTCTCATGTACCGTGGAGAAGCGTCCTGCTTTAGATGGACCGTAACCTTGGGCAGTGAAGAGATGTGCGAGGAATTGGCGCTAAAGATTTCCTCGAATTCCTGATTGAGGAACTTCAGGTCTTTTACTTGTGCAAAGGCTGAGTTGCAGAGGAAGCTTGGAGAATTGAGGGTTACCAGCCCAAGATCCAGACATGCGCGAGATCCTAGTATCGGCTGATTACTTCCGTGACCAGAAAGTCCATTTTCTTGGCTTTGAGTCTCCAATGCAGACAGGAATAGATATAGATCCGTAGTATTTTACTTTGCCCCCACCAAAAACAAAGATGGAGCCTGGGGGCCCACAGATTTTCGTAACGTCGACCAGCACCTTCGGTATAATATTGACGTTGGCTCCTAGGTCGAGAAGAAATACGACGGACTTCTCCTCCAGGAGTAGAGACACTAATGCTCTTTCAGCGGGAGCATTTAGAGAAGAGGCCTCGTAAGTCAAGGCATTGCTGGAGCCAGACTTGCATTGGGAAGCATAGTGGTTCTACGTGAACAAAGGAGCAGACTTTTCCGTAAGCGGGGCAAAGCTTCATGCGGAATGCGTGGGCCGTTCCACAGAATTTGCAGACCCTTAACTACGTGGTTGGAGGCTGAGAGGGTGAGGCGCAGAAGAAGATATCTTGGATGAACGTAGATCACCCATGGGTCCCTTATGTTCCGTGGATAGGACGGATTTATAGGAATCCTCTCCTGGGCATGGGCTATAGACGACTCGAGGGCTTGCCCAGGCTGGACAACGTCCTCCAGCTTGGTGGTTCTCTCCTCGAATTCTCCAAAGAGGTGGTTTCTGATCGTGGATCGGCGGGTAGAGAGGTGGTCGCGCAGGGATGCGCGGAGAAGTCGTAGGTATTCACATCGCACCCACATGTCTCAAGGTACGAGCAGATCAGTTTGGCGAGATTGGGCTTGCGTAGGTTTAGAAGCTCATCGGATTCCCCAAGTTCCATCCGGGAACACTCGATCCGCAGTTCGGCGACCGTGAGTTTGGGGAGAAGCTTTACCATCCTCGTCTGTCAAGTTGTGACTTGAGGCAAGGTATACACTGATAAAGAATAAGATAGAGATATGGATTGATATCCAGACTCGTCGCCAACCTACCTATGATCCCAGGAACCCAAAGGTGTAGAGATATTTCAGATTACACTATATACATGTGTTTATTAGAAGAAGGGAGAAGAATAACAGAAGGGCGGAAAAGGAAAGTGAAAGGAAATACAATAATAATACATACGTATTATATTAATATTATAAATAAATAACACGAAGCCATATAATAAGGTGGTTTGTTGGATCACAAATTTGTCAACTTAATAAGATCATGGGTTTCAGAGCTTACTTCTGCAGAAGGAAAATCAATGTGGAAGGTCTTCAAGAAAGTATTTACAGGTTCCTCGGAAACAATCGTGCGAAGACTATGAAGAACTCATAGAGAACTTGATGGCAGCTTATGCTTAACAAGGCTGCAGCATGTCCTTAAAAATCAGCTTTCCTCCCTCTCGCCTAGACTTTTTCCTTGAAGTTGTGTATAAAAAAGCAATGAGCGTTTCCACCAGTAAATTTTAAATTATGGAAAAGTCCATGCTGCGGAGTTTTGATGGACATTGGGCGAGATGCGACATCAATTGAGTACAAAAGACAAGCAAAAAGACAGCAAACTAGTAGGTAGGTAGAGCTATAAATAATCCAAGTGTACTCATGTGTCCTGGTAAGGAATACTTTGATGATGAAAGCATATTTATGTATCAATATTTTTATTATCGTTTTGTTAAAAAACGGTTATCTAAATAAACGTTTCTCAAAATGAGAGCCAATCTAAAAAATTGATGTGATATTTGATATCGGCGTAAAAATGAATAGTGAATAATATTAATGGAGAACACTAAAACATTTATAAATTCATTTTGCCACATATAAACAGATTATCTGTATTTAAATCAATCTTCTTTTCCTTGTATTGATTGGATAAAATAGGAGACACCAAGCCTAAAAAAGTGAGACCATTACAAATATTGCTAGTAAAAACTATAATTTTTATTTAAATTGGGAAAAAGCCATTCCTTTAAAGGCCAAGCCCTCGTGAATCAAAATTCATAATAATTAAAACTAGTGTAAACATGATTTTCTCCTCAATTAAATGGAGGAAGTTTTTTTGGAAGTTATTGGTACTTTGACAAAACAGTTCGAATTTAATGGTGGGCTATTGATAAATGTGTATTCTAAGATTTATGGTACACAATATTTCTATTATAAGAGGATAGTAATATAAATAGTAGTTATAATTTCAAATTGTTCACAGAAATAAGTATACAAATAGTTCATAAAGATAAATTTTTACAAAATATACAATATTATTGATTAAAAAAGATAGTTTGATAATGATAGTTAAATTTTTAATTGGTCAAAACAATAAGTATTAAAATAATTATGAAGAGTAATTTGTTCAAGAGGGTACCTGTTCTCTCTCTCTCTCTCTACAACGTTTCTAGTGACTCAGCACCAAGGCTACATCAACCTACAATCCTATAATATCCTTAGAATAAATACTAACTAAATCTGAAACAATATATGTAGGTCTATGATTCCAAAGTTATTATACAACATGATCATGACAAATTGCGTGTTCAATTGATTTGCAGTTTGTATGTGATGTAATCAAAAAGACTGCATGTGTGTACGTTTTGTATGATTTCAGGTTGTCATGTAGGAAATCAAATATTTATAGGCCAAAAAATTGATAAAGGTAGAGAATATTTTCATATATAATACTAAATAATATATACAATTATTGCATGATAGGATTCGTTTATGATGTGAATGTATATATAGGTAAATGTACTTGAAATTCATGTAAATTAGATAATAAGTATCTTATGTGGCCTAGCCTTAACCTAATATATTTTACAAAACATATTTTGTTTTTTTCTTAATTATCACTGGGACATGTATCAAAATGGAGTATTCAATCAAGTGTATATTAGAGTCTGTTCTGAATATTTTAAAGGCGAAACCTTTCTTAATTAATATGATGTATTGAAGCGTCCCTTGAAATTTCCCCCCACAATCATTTAATTTATGAATAGAAAAGAAACAAAAACAATAAAAAATAGGCATTTTTAAATAGGATTTTTGGATAATTAAATTATACATAATATTAAAACTGTGTAAATTATAAAAATAATAAGAAATGTTAAAGTGATGCATTTCTGTTGAAATACGAATAACTCATACAATCTTGGAATAACTTAATTAGATCAGTCTTACGATCTCTTTTAATCGAATGATTTTAATAATTTGATGATTCAAAATACTGCATGGACCAGGACAGATAATATTTCACCTACGTCACTTATAGAAATCCTTGAAGAATCTCTAATTTTCAATTGGCCCAAATAAAAAAGGCTGAGCACCAAGAAACGCTCGATATCAAAATGGCTCTAATGTCATATTTTCTTACGAAGTTGGAGCAAATTAATTTCAAGGGAATAGAATAAATGATAGAGACAGTCCACAAATTTCAGGATCACATTCATAACGCCTGGGTGGTTTAATACATCTGCTAAAGATTTTTTTAACTCATTAATAGTTGATTCGAGATCTTCTATTCGAAGCCCAGCTGTTATATAATAATAAAACCTATGCATTCTGATTCTGAAATTGTTGAACTTTTGATAGAGGTCAAATTTTTATTAAAAAAGCAAAAGAGACTTCATTCCAATATCTGATTATAGTGTGTATTTTTTAGAAGCTGAAAGCATGTTCTATTTCATATTAGTTTACGCAATTATGTTATCGGCAATGCAGTTATAATTCATCCACTGTTTTTTATAAATAAGTTAATATTGAAGGTTATAAAAAAGATAAACGTTTACTAAAAATTAATAACAATGGGTTATCCAAAGTACTTTTAAATAATGTATTTAAAGTAATCGTGTTTTTTCAAATAAAAATCTACTAAAGTGGATTTTTTAGTCCTCGCAATAATACATATTTGTAATTTTAAGTGTTTATAACTTCATGTTAGCAACTCAACCCAATAAAACAGGTGTTTTATTATATATTTCTATATGTGCTGTTACTATGTATATTATGATTCTTTTTTTTTTCTCTCTCTCTCTCTCTCTATCTATCTATATATATATATATATATAGAGAGAGAGAGAGAAAAAAAAATCATAATATACATAGTAACAGCACATATAGAAATATAGAATAACATACCTGTTTTATTGGGTTGAGTTGCTAACATGAAGTTATAAACACATAAATTACAAATATGTATATATTTTGACAACAAAAGACTATGAAATTAAAATCAAAGCTCCATATTAAAAGGTATCAACCATTAAAGATTGTTTTAGGGCTCCGCCAGGGTATTCAATAGATACAGGCATAAATGATTTGGAATTTGAATATTCTTTAAGTTTTATTACTTCTTTTATTCCTTGTAAGTCGAAAATTGTATATATATATAAATTAATTTTATCTCCGATTAATAAATGGTACATTTACATGTTACTTGATAAATATTTATAAAAATACAGGCAGATATGCTTTTTTCTTTCTCTCCGCGCTTTTTTATAATTGCGAATTTTCTTCATCTTCATCACGAAGGAAAAGTATAATTTCTAAACGCATGTAAATGCATTTATTTGACCTGGCAGTCTACCTTCATTCATCGGTCATCGAACCAACAAGCGCTCCAACTATGTATACAGTACCAATTATTTATGGTTCTCTCGGTTCCAGAGACTTTTAAACACGTAGGGTTCCTAAAATGATTTTTTGCTTAAGTTAAAACAAGAGTTCATTAATTATGAACCGAATTTGAAGCAATAGGCTGATGGATTCAACATACTCATATGTCTATCATTTTTGTGTATTTCGATTCAGTTAAAAGGACTTCCAATTAGATAAAATATAATAGCTATTTCATTTTCTTTATTTTGGATTTGATTTTGACTTAATTTAAGAATAAGTAACTCTCAATATGTGTTACACGGGAAGTGTAGGCTGTACTTTCTCATATAAAAATGAAATTTTCAGCTAAACCGTTGGTCATATTTTAAAAAAGTTGTTCAGTAATTTTTTAGTATCTTTAATCAATTCACAGGACAGCAATTAAGTACCTTGATGTCATATTTTCCCTTTAAAAAAAGGTATTGCGGACACAGCTACAGCAATGCCTATGGATAACCGTTAGTAAAATCTCAGTTATATCAAATTATTTTACAAAATGTCAAGAACTGGATGACATAAATATCAAAGCAAATATTACAGCATTAATTTAAGCTAGGTCAACCTCGAATCTTCTAATCCACTATATGTTATTATTACATTCAAACGCTTGCATATGATTTTATATTAAGCTTTTGGCTAATATTGTCTAAATTACCTAATTCTCTGTACTCCGAATATTAAGCATCCGACGAACAAGAAGTATTTTTTCATTACCAATGTCATTAATACTAATATACTCTATTATATATGTTAAAAAGACTATTTACGGGGTGAAATATTTTAATGTTTATGATCCAAAAACCAATCAAGTTATGAAATCCAAAACCTTTTTTATCTTAAATGTTTCCTATGACATCATAAAATACGATTATATTTTTTTTTTCCGTATATAAGCCCAAATACGGGAGCACACAAGTAAGAGTGGAAGATGTTCAACTCTTAATGTTGAGGATAGAGATTCGACTCCTGAAAGAAGAAGTCGATTTCGATCAACCTTTTTTTGACGAAATAAAAATAAAGCGAAAATGTTTGTTTATATAGTAATGGAAAGACAAAAGTGGCAAAAAATACTTTGAAAAGTTTTTTAAACTAACGACAGTGCTGAATCGATGTTTTCAAAGTTCAATTCTTATGATTATTTTCTACAATATATTAATACCCCTTTTCAATCGTTTTCTTTCATATGGGAATCCTACACATAAATAGCCATTCTCACTCCATGGGTTAGTGTTTTTCTTCCACATGTAACCCACAGGGGCTTCTAGTCGTACGTAACCCCAATCAGAGTCCCAGTATTCCTGTTTGTAAATCAGGTATGCACCAAGAAAAGCAGCAACAAAAAAGGAAAAAAAACTTCAAGAGCCTTCTATTTAACTGTACCTTTGTGTGTTGCTTAGATTATTATTATTATTTTCCCTGGGCATATATAAATTAAGAGCCCTTCCAAGAAAGGAGGACTCATTTCATTACCATATTTCAAGGAAAAAGCTCAAGCATAGAGAGAAATGATGGCCCAGCTTTGATTGCATCTGTACTTATCCTCTCCACAAGGTTCCAAGAGGTAAGTGGATCCTCTTCTTCCGTGGAGGCTTTCAACTCATATTTCATATATTCCTTAGGACTATCTCTCCCACGAGATGAGGAAACGAGCAGTAGTACGAGCCTTCGTTGTGCACTCTCCGAGAACGTTTGCAAGCTGACCTGCTTTCATCGCCGGCCATAGTCTGGGGCTTGCATCCCTAAGGAAGTGGAGGCGAGTCCTGTATTTGTCTCAAAGGGGACGTTGATGATATGGTCTGCGGTATTGGTGATAAGAAGGTGGCTGGATACACTTGCGCCGGATACTGCCACGCTGTCCTTGGGACGGGTAACCGGTGAGTTTCCGCTCCTAAAATATAATTCATAGCAAAAGGAGTATTTACGAGCTCTTCTTGGTATATTTTGAATGGTCTTCTTTTTTTGTTAGTGCATCGTTTGCATTTATATGTTGCTGATACGCACTGTTCTGTCTCACTTTCACCCCTGCATGATATATCATAGCTTAACAGTACTTTTTATTTTCTTTATTCCTCTTAGGTGAATGTGAAGAAAACCAATGCAAGTGTGTAGATGAAAAGTTTGACTTTTCGGATCATACTCGCTGTGTGAGCAATGAGATTTGCTCCATGTACTGCCAAATCGTCAACTCCGCTAAGAGCGGAAGCTGTCAAGGATCCAATAACTGGACTGTGTCTGTGAAAGTCATGATGGAACAATAAATCTTCCAACACAACTGAGTCCTCCTAAATAACATTTTATAATAATTTCATTTTACCTCTTCTTATAATTTGTGTTTTGAAATATATGATCATCAAAGTGGTGAACAGTTAAATTAGTTTTCATTTTGTCAGATTTTTACTAGTTTTATAAATTCGCGGCGAAATTAATTCTAGTAAATTTGAATCCTATTAACTAAATTGATGAGCCAGTGTGTGTAATCCCTTATTTGATTTAAATAATCAGCTATTTTCTGGTCCGTTTACTATAATAATATAAAATATAAAAAAAAATTAAAAACAAATCATTCCTGTGTATAAAACACATACACATATATAAACATTAAAAACACGTATAAAATTAAAAATACTAAAATAAATAAATAAATCCCCCTAAATTGGGGAACTGCGGCCAATGGTCCTGGCTACGTCCCTTGCCGCAGCTAGTGTCCTGGCCGACCTCAGGGACTCAAAATTGTTCCACACAGACACTGCGTGGGACGCAGTGTCTGTGTATCTAATTGGTAGAATTTATTTATAACATAATATTATGATTTATGATATAGACTATATATAATAAGTTTTAAAGAGTGTCAAGATATACCAACGTAGCCCACAAGGCTAAATACGGCCCGTGGCCAATATGGTTTTCAGCTTGCAGCCTCTGTCCTAAAAATTTTAATGCTAGCCGGCCTGTTTTAACTAAACGTTAGGATATTAAGTTATTGTTTGTTCAAGGATAGGAAACAAAAGTATGAATTAAAGCGAGGTTTTTTATATATTCAAACCGAAATCGAATACACAATTTATTAATATAACACAAAATCACTATCACTATTTTGTTACTCCTTCTACCTCGGGAAGTCAACAGGCAAACAATGATACATTGAATCGTTTTAAAAAAGGAAAATGTTGGTTTAAAGCAATTTTGGTTTCGTCAATATTTTAATACAAAGAAACCATACTCAGTCAACATGTGAGGAGACGTCTCATCACTCTAGCAGCTAAAATGTAATCACAAATGAAAGATTTACTCTATAATGACTGGTGAAATATAACAACGTTTTTGCTATTAGACCATATTTTATATAAGCTTGTCATTTCCATTTTATATGGATCAGTCAAGCTAAAGGTAAGAAAGTCAAATCTATGATATTAAATAGTTTGTTGCATTGGGTTTGTATATATATATATATATATATATGTTACGGACAATTTGAAAAATCGGTCATTTTGCAAATTGCCCGGGCATTTTGTAAAATGCCCGCTCCTTCGGTCATTTTGCAAATTACCCGGGCAATATGATAAAACAGAGAATCACAACTCCTTCGGGCATTTTGCAAATTGCCCGGGCAATTTAAAAAAACGAAAATCGTGATAACTAAGTTATGTTTTTTAAAGACAACAAAGGAACAAAGAAATTGGTATAAAAAATTGTATTTCTGCGTCATACCAATAATAAACGTAAAAACGCATTTTTACACATTTTTGGCGGAATGCACAGAGTCCTTGGAAATACGTGTTATGACACGGTATCTATTTAAGAAATATAATGTCTCGTTTGGAACATTCTTTCTACCCTTTATTTATTTCGGCTCAAACCAAGAGGATATTAACTTTATATTATTAAAAGTATTTTACATCCTCTATAAGTTTAGAAGCACCCAAAGTCCCTTAACCAGAATCTTTTATACCATATTGAGGAATTGACCCCCCCCCCCCCGTAATAGGTATATGTTTTAAATAATTAACTATCTGGATGCTAATGTATGCCATTTTTTATTTATTAAGAATGTAATTAGTTTGTTTCAGAGTACCATTTATTTATTTATTATATGCTTGTTTTTTTGGTTATTTGTTCCATTTGATGTTGATTGATGGTGTACTGTTGGTTTTATATTTGAAAGATATAAACACTATTAAAAACCATAGACTGCAACTTTAAACTTGTGAAATAAATTAGACAATTTTTTAACAATAGTTATTAATTTATTTGACGAACACAATTTTCATATTGGTACTAAATAGGTTTCTTTACTTTCTTCAGGCACAAAAAAAAAGACACAAACAAAATATATACTTATCAACAAGAAAAACAAATGAATTCAAAATATATTAAAAAGTTATTATTTATTTTACAAGAAGCATTATCATGGCATTTGCTATTGCACAAAAATCCTTTTTTCTTGCAATTACACCTATTGGTGTCACAACTGTTATAGTTTTTACAATTGCATTTCTGAAAACCTTGCCCATTTCCTTCGGAGAGAACTGATGCGGTTTGCCGTAGCGTCACCTCCTTACTTTTTGGGACATCTTCAATGTTGATAAATGAATTCTTAGTAGGGTTAAATTGGTTTCGTGAATAAAGCTGCTTTAGAATCCCGTTAGTTGTGCCCAATCGGTAAAGTCCAGCTTCAGTTACATCTAGAACAACGGCCAAGACGTTTCGAGGATCCGTCTTTCCACGATCTATTCCTGGAACAGGGACTTGCACACACTGTCCCACATCAACAGAATGAAAGCGCTTTGAAGATAGGTCCATCATCCTTTTAGCTTGATTTTGTTGATGTTTTGATGCTCCGTGTCTTTCTCCTTGGCGATCTTCATCATTTTGGCAATGAGTGCATTTTATTTGTTCATGCCCATGAGCTTCTACCATGATAGTACTACAAGGTTGTTCAGAATGGCATGGAAGTTCACAGATAAAGCATTTTTGTGATGTCGGTACAAGTTCTTGGCAAGACACGCATTGATTTTCGTTAGTTTCGTTAGAATTTATCTGCTCAAACATATTTGAGAGCTGCTCCTCTGTATTTATATTACTATCTAATAAATGCAATCCTTCGAGTCCGACAGTGGCAGGGTGGCCATACATTGCCTCATATGGAGTTCTTCCTATGCCAGAGTGAAAGCGGCGGTTCTTTGCAAATTGAACAAACCATAGTCCATCTGACCACTTAGTTGTTTTGTTGTCACGTTGCCACATCATCAGTATGTCCTGTATGTCTCGATTTGCCCTTTCCACAGAACCCTGAGACTGTGAGTGACGAGGTTTCCCATGCACAAGTTTGCATTCTGGCCACATGTGAACGAGTTCCAATACAATCTTATTAGCAAACTCCCTTCCATTGTCACTTTGAAGAATTTGTGGGGCACCTTTATCGCTGAAGATATGCAGAAGGTGATTCGCTACTTCCTCAGCTGTTTTTGTTTTTAAGGGACGTAAACACACAAACTTCGTTAAATGATCCTGGTAAACCATTATATAACGATACTCGTGATCTGCCTGGCTTTGCATATCAATCAAATCAACTTGACAGCGCGAGTTCATCTGTTGAGATACAATTGGATTCACAACAATGCCTTTCTTTACTTTTTTTTGCTTAAGTTGACAACTCTCGCATAGTTCAAGAAAAGCATTATGTTTTCTCGTGTAACATTACAGTAGTTTTTTTGGAGCTCCTGAATCATTATATTGCGTCCAGCATGACCCAATTTCATATGGGTCTCATTGATGACTTCGAATAAATTTTCTTTCGGAACAACCAGTGTTGTATGCCCTCTTCTTGCAATTTTATGAACTCCATTTTGAAGAATAAGTTGATACCTGTTTTTCCATGCATGTTCTATTTGGTTGATTGGTTGTCACTTCATATTTCTTAAGAAAGGCCAGTATTTTCCCGTATGTTTCCTTATCCAATATGGAAGTGTTGTTCGCCTTCTTTTGAAGTAGTTCCTCAAGTTTTGAATAGTAAATTTCACGTTTTGGATGATTCATGTCGTGAGTTCTCGATCTAATAGTGTTGATTAAACTGAACTTAACATTAATGGTTATGTACCCATAACTTACGCGCATTTATTATTGTTATGACGCAGAAATGTAATTATTTATACATGTTTCATTGTTCTTATTGTGAAAAATGCGTTTTTACGTTCATTAAAATTATTTATACATATTTCTTTGTTTCATTGTTCTTATTATGAGAAAATGCGTTTTTACGTTTATTATTGGTATGACGTAAAATACTTTTAATAATAAAGTTAATATCCTCTTGGTTTGAGCCGAAATAAATAAAGGGTAGAAAGAATGTTCCAAACGAGACATTATATTCTTAAATAGATACCGTGTCATAACACGTATTTCCAAAGACTCTGTGCATTCCGCCAAAAATGTGTAAAATGCGTTTTTACGTTTATTATTGTATGACGCAGAAATACAATTTTTTATACCAATTTCTTTGTTCCTTTGTTGTCTTTTAAAAAACATAACTTAGTTATCACGATTTTCGTTTTTTTAAATTGCCCGGCAATTTGCAAAATGCCCGAAGGAGTTGTGATTCTCTGTTTTCTCATATTGCCCGGGTAATTTGCAAAATGACCGAAGGAGCGGGCATTTTACAAAATGCCCGGGCAATTTGCAAAATGACCGATTTTTCAAATTGTCCGTAAAATATATATATATATATTATTATATATATATATATATATTATATATATATATATATAATATATATATTATATATATATATAATATATATATATATATATATATATATATATATATATTATAAAACAGGGTGGTAAGATCAAATCCGGCGGGTTTTCAGGACATCTTTAACAAAGATGACGTCATCCGATCCACGCAGCTGATTTCTTAGCAAACAGCCAACATATGATAGATCATTTCAGTTGAATTTTATCATCGTGATGGCTGCATATGAAAATCTACAGCCTGTTATCTGGAACGAGCAAGAACGCTCGTATAAAGAATATATATATATATATGTGTGTGTGTGTGTGTGGTGACATCTAAATAATAACATAAATGAAAAAAAATACTTCTAATATACTTTTTGGAATCATTTTCTCAAATATACTATTTTTATCTAATTACTTTACTGAAAACATTTATAATCTATACTTATAAAAAAAAGAATTCCGTTCGTTCGTTCGTTCGTTCGTTTGTGCGTTCGTTCGTTCGTTCGTTCGTTTCCCTGTATCTCCGAACGGTTCATTAGATCTTGACGAAATTTTCAGTGAATAGTTTTGAGAGCTCAGGGAGTGTTTAGTGGGGTTGTCAACTCCCGGAAAATTCGTCATCGACATGCTTATTTATTCGCCAAAACGTTTTTTGCCGATTTTTTAAAATTTACAAGTTAGATTTTTGCCCAAATTTTCTGTGGATAAGACTGAGGTACTAAGACGTGTTTTTGTTTTTTTGAGTGTTTCCCGGAAAATTCGTTTTCTACATGATTACTTAAAATATTTTCTTTCTGTCCCTGTATGTCCCCCAAAATTTAAGTTTTGTGGAAAATAACAACACTTTTTTATATTGCAACATCGTGCTAATCAAATTTAAATAATGCCTAGAGATGGAAAGGGATGTCAATACCCAGCCTTAAGGAATACAAACGGAAAAAATGGCAATGACGATGCAATGACGACTTTTTAAGGAACTCCTTCTCATAAGAAATAAACATATACACTCTATGAAACGACTTAAAAATAACTTCTTTTTACGATGTTTAAATTCCCAGCCTTAAGGAACAAAAAAAACGGAAAAAAGGGCAATGAAGACCCATGGACAACTTTTTAAGGAACTGATTTGAATATGAAAAATCACATGTGATGACATCACTAAAATTATTCATCTTCTTTTTACGATGTTTAAATACCCAGCCTAAGGAATACGAAACGGAAAAAATGGCAATGAAGATCTATGACAACTTTTAAGGAACTGGTTTGAATATGAAAAGTCACATGCGATGATTTCACTGAAATTATTCGTGTGATTTCATCTTTTTATTATGTTTTAATAACCAGCCTTAAGGAATACAAAACGGAAAAAATGGCAATGAAGACCCTATGACGACTTTTTAAAGAATTTATTTTAATATTAAAAATCACACGCGATGACATCACTAAATTATTGGTGTGATTTCTTAATTTTACAATGTTTAAATTCCCAGCCTAAGGAATACAAAACGGAAAAATGGCAATGAAAACCCAATGATAACTTTTTAAGAAACTGATTTTAAATGAAAAGTTACATGCAATGACATCACTGATATTATTGGTGTCATTTTTTATTTTTACGATAATTAAATACTCAGCCGTAAGGTATAAAAAACGGAAAAAATGGCAATGAATACCCAATGTCAACTTTTAAAGAACTGATTTTAATATGAAAAGTCCATGCGATGGCATCACTGAAATTATTCGTGTGATTTTCTTCTTTTTATGATGTTTAAATACCCAGCCTTAAGGAATACAAAACAGAAAAAATGGAAATGAAGACCCTAGGACGACTTTTCATAGAATTTATTTTAATATGAAAATTAAAATATTAATAAAATTATTGGTGTGATTTTTTTTTCATCCAGACTATTGTCAAGTTGGAAAATCCCGGGCATCGCCGGTAATATTCGCTAGTCTTATATAATAATACACAAATTGTGTAAACAGACATGGAAACCTCATTATAATTTCATAAAATATTATATGTAATTTAAACACAAATATGAAGCCAGTTCTGATAATCTACCTTTATATGAATATGATCGAATTGTGTTATTTTGGAATTCAAGCTAGAAACAAAGTTTGTTTATATTATTCTGCAATGTAACCCATTAATAGGTCAGCTGATGGGAATGCACTAATATGTGATCCATTAACTAAAAAGGAAATGAGTTTTGGTGAGTATTAGCAATTTGTTGATGAAATATTTGTATAATTTACAATTTTTATATATTTAATGAAGAGTCAAGTGGTTCCCAAGTCACCTATTCATTTCATTACATGTGAAAACAAATAAAACTTTTAATTATTATAACTTAATTTCTCATCGTAATTCGTATTAAGGTAGTAAAGATTTTCGTTTTACGTGTTTTTTTTCTCTGATTGTAATTTTCTATCGCTTATCACCTAAGATCACCACCCCTATTTTTTAATAATAAATATAAATAGTATCTACATCATTATTGATAATACGTTTAAAGCTCTTTATAATACGGTTTCTATATGGCTTAATAAAAATCACATATATTGAATATTATTAGGTTTTAAGTTATTATTATTTTCAATTCGATTGAAGTTGATTCATAAGACTTCCGCTCTCAAACTGGGCTTTCAGCTATGAGAGTAGAACACGGCAATGAACTGATAAAAGCACTCCCTTCTCAAGCTTTAAAATAGGATAAAATTACTTAACCTGTACTTAATGAATTTTTTCTGTTTTATGTTTGATAATAAGTATGATTTCTTATCGATGAGTCACATATTGAGTTTGTTACGTAACACTTGATATGCTTTTAGGGAATGCTTAATTGCATCTTACATGCAAAGGAATCACAAATAGTGTGCATAAGTAAGTGTAATGTAAGAAAAACCAAACGTTGAATAATATCGTTCTGACGCATTCAAATACAATTGTTTATAAATAACACAGGACAACTATTTATTATATTATTATATATAGATATATGAGAGTGGTTGAAATTTAACACTTTTCTTTTTTCAAATATCTTTTTTTCTGGTTCTCCAAGACTTAAATAATCGTCAGGAAAAAAATTGGGCCCTGGACTGTATGCTGCATGGGCCGTTTAGGGCGGCGCCAATGAATATAGAGTTTTTATCATATTATAGTAATCGAAATGAGATTTGTAGAAAAATTATTATGCAAAAGGGGTACAACAAATAAAACATATTTATTATAAATAAAATAATTTCAAGTTTATTTAGTAGCCGATTATTATTATTAAAATCAAAATTTACTTTTTCTTCAAATAATTATTAACTATATTGAAAAATGCTATAATACTTATGATATCCACCAATAACTTATATTTTAGACTTATAAACTAAGGAAAACCGAAGAAACCGATTCAATAAAAGGGATACATATTTTGTGGTATGTTTATATGTACCTTGCCCTGCAGTAAATATTTCTGTTTTCTTTCACCGTCATTCTTGGATGTATTTTCCTTCCTTATTTTAAGAAATAAATGCGAGTAATTGATCGGCCATTTTATTAATAATTTCTACAATTGTTCAAAATACACACATACAAATGCAAAATAAAAATAATTCAATGAAACCCAATTTTCTTATTTCATGGTCGATTTTTATACATACCTACATACATATATATATCATATTTTGTAGATTTCCTAAGATTGTTGAATTTATTGCCTGTTGTATTCGACAACTTGTAATAAATGCTCTTCATCCGTTGTGGGAATGGGGACAATTCAGCGCCGCCGACTCAGCGCGCCGATTCAGCACCGCCGATTCAGCGCCAGCCAATTCAGCGACGGCCGATTCAGCACCAGCCAATTCAGCGACGGCTGATTCAAGCGCCATCCAATTCAGCACCAGCCAATTCAGCGACGGCCGATTCAGCGCCGCCTCAATGACTTTGATTAAGAAAAATCAGACCTTTTTTCAAAGAAATTATGTTTTCTGTAGCAGTACAATTGGTCAAACCTGGAACAAGATAATTGTTTTGCAGAAGTATTCACAGCATATGGTATGGGGTTTCAAACCCACCTACATTGGTAAAAATACGAGTAAAAAAACCCTCAAATGCCATTTTGTGCCCATTGGGTCCTCGGGTCCCGCCAGCCGCATCAATGGGGTATTGGGGTTCAAACCCATCGCAAATTGTACAATACGAGTAAGAAACCCCTCAAATGTCATTTTGTTGCCATTGGGTCCTCGGGTCCCGCCAGCCGCAACAATGGGTATTGGGGTTTCAAACCTTCCGCCAATTGTAAAAATACGAGTAAGGAACCCCCAAATACCATTTTGTGCCCCTTGGGTCCTCGGTCCCGCCAGCCGCAACAATGGGGTATTGGGGTTTCAAAACCTTCCGCCAATTGTAAAAATACGAGTAAGGAACCCCTCAAATACCATTTTTGTGCCCCTTGGTCCCCTCGGTCCCGCCAGCCGTAACAATGGGGTGTTGGGGTTTCAAACCCATCGCAAATTGTAAAATACGAGTAAGAAACCCCTCAAATGTCCATTTGTGCCCATTGGTCCTCGGGTCCCGCCACCCGCAACAATGGGTATTGGGGTTTCAAACTTTCGCCAATTGTAAAAATACGAGTAAGGAACCCTCAAATACCATTTTGTTGCCCCTTGGGTCTTCGGGTCCCGCCAGCCGCAACAATGGGGTATTGGGGTTTCAAACCTTCCGCCAATTGTAAAAATACGAGTAAGGAACCCCTCAAATACCATTTTGTGCCCCTTGGGTCCTCGGGTCCCGCCAGCCGTAACAATAGTGTGTTGGGTTTCAAAACCTTCGCCACTTGTAAAAATACGAGTAAGGAACCCCTCAAATGCCATTTTGTGCACCTTGGGCCTTCGGGTTCCGCCAGCCGTAACAATGGGGTATTGGGGTTTCAAACCCTTCGCCACTTGTAAAAATACGAGTAAGGAACCCTCAAATGCCGTTTTGTGCACCTTGGGCCCTCGGTTTCCGCCAGCTGAACAATGGGGCTTGGGGTTTCAAACCCTTCGCCACTTAAAAATACGAGAAAGGAACCCCTCAAATGCCATTTTATGCACCTTGGGTCCTCGGGTTCCGCCAGCCACAACAATGGGTTTTGGGGTTTCAAACCCATTGCAAATTGTAAAAATACGAGTAAGGAACCCTTCAAATTCTATTTTGAGTACCTTGAGTCCTCGGGTCCGCCGGCCACAACAATTGTGTATTGGGGTTTCAAACCCATCGTAAATTTTAAAAATACGAGTAAGGAACCCCTCAAATGCCATTTTGCACACCTTAAGTTCTCGGGTCCTGCCAGCCGCACAATGTGGTATTGGGGTTTCAAACCCATCGCAAATTGTAAAAATACGAGTAAGGAACCCCTCAAATGCCATTTTATGCACTAAGTTCTCGGTCCTGCCAGCTACAAAAATGGGGTATTGCAGTTTCAAATCTTCCGCCTATTGTAAAATACAAATAAGGAACTCCTCAAATGCCAACTGCAACCTTGGAATACCGGGTTTGTTATAAAACCGAGCTGTTTGTTTATTTTGATAAGTTCAAGCTCTTCACGCCAGGGGTACTAGGAGTTGGTTCAATTTCCATTGTTATTATAAGTATTTTATCAATTATAATAACGTCAATGACTTTTTAAAGCCGAGTTTCTTGGTTGATACGATAATCTTATCAAAAGACTTAAAAGTATTAAGTAACTAAAACTCATATTAGAACCGGATCCAAGTGGGGGTATAGGGGGCATATACCTTCCCAATGGGGATTTTGAAACATTGAGGGAGGGGGTCGCGACGTGATTATCTCAATGACTTACTCAGTTGTCAATTTTTTTTTTTTAAGTTTGGGAACCTTTGGTTTAGAAAAGTAATGCCATTGAGAAGCTATAGCATCGTGTGGAGCCTGTTATTGCAAAAGGAGGAAGTTGGATTGAATCACATGAAAGGAAAAGTAACTAAATCTTGTTTGGTATAAAAAAGTCAATTAGAGAGTCTTGATAATAATCCAGTCAATCTGGATAACGGCACACCTGCGTTCTTGCTCGTTCCAGATTACAGGTTGTAGATTTCCATATGCGACCATGACGATGATAAATTCAACTGAAATAATTTCTTATATGTTGGCTGTCTGCTAAAAATCAGCTGTGCGGATCGAAGACGTCATCCTAATTGCAGGGTGTCCTGCAAAACCGCCACATTAGATCTTACCACTCTGTTCATTTTCATCTCTTAAACCATAGAATGTTTTGCAAGTGGCGAGTTCAAAATATTATTTGTTTATTTATTTTTGTTTAAAAAACTTTTGATTTTAAACATGGACTTAAATCTAAACCCACAAAAAGTGCAAAATCCTCAATAAAAGAAAATGTGATTACTTTATGTAGATATAAATATAATGCAGTTTAACTTTATTAATAAGTCAAGAAAAAATCTTTTTGCAAAATTATGTAAAAAGCACGCAACATTGTTCACAAAAAAGTATTTATATAGAGGTGAGCGACCATAATTGGCGAAGGGTTTAAAACCCAATACCCCATTTTGCGGCTGGTGGGACCCAAGAACTTAAGGTGTGCAAAATGGCATTTGAGGGTTCCTTACTCGTATTTTTACAATTTGCGATGGGTTTGAAACCCCAATACCACATTGTTGCGGCTGGCGGGACCCGAGAACTTAAGGTGTGCAAAATGGCATTTGAGGGGTTCCTTACTCGTATTTTTAAAATTACGATGGGTTTGAAACCCCAATACACAATTGTTGTGGCCGGCGGGACCCGAGGACTCAAGGTACTCAAAATAGAATTGAGGGGTTCCTTACTCGTATTTTTACAATTTGCGATGGGTTTGAACCCCAACACCCCATTGTTGTGGCTGGCGGAACCCGAGGACCCAAGGTGCATAAAATGGCATTTGAGGGGTTCCTTTCTCGTATTTTTACAAGTGGCGAAGGGTTTGAAACCCCAATACCCCATTGTTCCGGCTGGCGGAACCCGAGGGCCCAAGGTGCACAAAATGGCATTTGAGGGGTTCCTTACTCGTATTTTTACAATTTGCGATGGGTTTGAAACCCCAAAACCCGATTGTTACGGCTGGCGGAACCCGAAGGCCCAAGGTGCACAAAATGGCATTTGAGGGGTTCCTTACTCGTATTTTTACAAGTGGCGAAGGGTTTGAAGCCCCAATACCCCATTGTTACGGCTGGCGGAACCCGAAGGCCCAAGGTGCACAAAATGGCATTTGAGGGGTTCCTTACTCGTATTTTACAATTTGCGATGGGTTTGAAACCCCAATACCCCATTGTTCCGGCTGGCGGACCCGAGGACCAAGGTGCACAAAATGGCATTTGAGGGGTTCCTTACTCGTATTTTTACAATTTGCGATGGGTTTGAAACCCCAACACCCCATTGTTACGGCTGGCGGAACCCGAAGGCCCAAGGTGCACAAAATGACATTTGAGGGGTTCCTTACTCGTATTTTACAATTTGCGATGGGTTTGAAACCCCAAAACCCCATTGTTCCGGCTGGCAGAACCCGAGGGCCCAGGTGCACACAATGGTATTTGAGGGTTTTTTTACTCGTATTTTTACCAATGTAGGTGGGTTTGAAACCAAAATACCCCATTGTGTTGAATACTTCTGCAAACAATTATCTTGTGCCAAGTTTGACCAATTGTACTCCTAAAGAAAACATAATTTTCTTTGAAAAAAGGTCTGATTTTTTTAAATCAAAGTCATTGAGGCTGGCGCTGAATCGGCCGGCGCTGAATTGGCTGGTGCTGAATCGGCCGGCGCTGAATCGGACGGCGCTGAATCGGACAGTGCTGAATCGGACGGCGCTGAATCGGCGGTGCTGAATCGGCGGCGCTGAATCGGCGGCGCTGAATTGTACCGTACCCATCCGTTGTTACCTTTGTAGCGAAGTCACTAATCATTTTTACTCCTCTTTCAGCTACATCATTCGCCACTTAATGATTTTAAAAAATTTCGACGCTTTTAGGTAAGAGGAGTATTTTTCGCAAGTTTCTGTAGCTCTCAGGCTTCTCTGCTTTAGATAACTTTACTACGACCTTTTCATTAGTAGTCTTGGTCTACTGTCGTGTGAGCTAAAAAATTATATACTAATGTTCCTGGGAATTGATGAAAATATTCAAGTATGTATTTAAAAAGATGGAGATCGTTTATTGGAGCATCAACTCCTGACGTTGAGGTTATCCAGTAGTTAGTGTACAACAAGGCCAATAATTTGTTTAATCTCTTAACTTGGAAGTATTGTAGTTGGAATACTGCAGTTTTTCAGAAAACATATACATCTTCATTAGGGTGATAACTTTTGACTTTTTTTTCAACAAAAATGATTACCTGTAGCACGAATCAATGAACTTTTGCTTATAATTGCCTAAAATGACCTTTATTTCTTTGAAACTAACAAAAAGGTCATGCAAAAAGCACTTTGAAAAATTCACCCTTAACATAAAGAGGGATAAGCCCCTGAGTGACCGGAGCCGCATGCCCCATGAAAAGCTACGTGATGGGACGTTTCAAATCCCTTGAATCCATCGCCAAAGAACGGAAGAGAGGGTCGGTCTGATTGCTGTGGAGCTGAAAGCTTTATGGAGACATTGAACTTCCCGCCGGTATCAGATCAAGCCATCCGTGCAAAACTAGAAAAGCTCCTACAAAGTATGACCGTTGCAGGAAAAAGCAAAACTTTGATTCATTGAATGAACTGTTTGATGTGAGCAAGGTGAAAGGCCAATGGCTTTGCAAAGAGGATAAGAAAACTCTACGAACTGCAATGCAGAGCAAAGGCCAGTCGGTTATTCTACTGGCAAACGTGCCAGTGCCCAGACCATCCAAGCGAAGGAATACATTGGAAGTGGATGTGTCCAATTCAGCAACTGAGTCCAGCTCAGTAGCATTAGATTCTTCTGAAACAGGTACGGACTCATGTAACACTAGTGAAGACAGTTCTATGGAAGATGAGGCTGCACCATCAACATGCACAAGGAAGTATAATCCCACTGGTGTTGCAAGGCGACTTGTTACAAGCTCAAAGCTATCGACCCACAAAGCAGCAAAGGTATGCCGTCAGCTTTCAGGTGAGGGCATCGAGATCCGGACCCCAAGTCAGCCAGGAATCCACAAAGCTCTCTACAGGAGAGCTGCTGAAGTGAAGCAGCACTTGGTTAGCACACTTCATCAGGAGAAGTGGAGCTTGCATTCTTCGATGGTAAAAAAATCAATGGCATTGAACACCAAGCAGTGGTCCTAAAAAATGAAGAAAAGGAAATCAAATTGACTGTGCTTCAATTGATGACGGTACAGCTGCAACCATTGCAAAGGGCTCCAGGATGTCTTGCAGGAGTTCAACTTGTGGGGATCAACTCTGATGATATTTGCCGACACGACAAGCGTCAACACCGGAAGAAGTCTGGTGTTGTCATTCTCTGTAGCAGATGTTGAAAAGAATGGGAGCCCAGACCCAGTTTATCAGTTGTCAGTACCATGTGCTCGATCGCATCCTCAGTATTGTCATAGACGATGAGCTCCATGACTCAACCAAATCCCCAGATATTGAGTACTTTTTTATGAAGGACTTGGTGCGCAAGTATGACCAATTGAAGGCAGCTTTCAGCAATGAAAAAGCTGAGATCAAGGAAACAGGCGGTTGGAGATACGACATGAAATTTCTGTATCACCTTACTCGTGTCTTCCGACACTTCACTGAGAAAGATGAGGTCCCTTTTGTTAACTTTCAGCAGATTCCTAACATCAGCAATGCACGCTGGAACTCTTGTGCCATTCTAGCCCTCCTTGCATTCATTCTAATGCCTGAAACTCGAACCAGGCTGCGTAAAATCTGTTCATTTATTTCTTACCCATGGGCCGGCCATTGGTTTAGCAACCAATGTTCCGCAATGAGGGTTTCGAAGAACTATCATCTGCTCTGATGGATACCCAAAAGGTCTCAAATGCATAGAAACCCACTGGAAAAGAGATGAATCGCCTATCAATATTGCCCGAAGCAACCAATGCTGCGAGCGAGCGATCAAAGTTATGCAGGACTTGGACGAGTCCTGACGCAACAACGACAACCTCCCCTGAGATTCGTTCTTTCCAATGACATTAATGTGACCAATTGACATTGACCAATTGTTTTCTGTCCCTTTATACTGCTATACAATAGTATACATATCCTTCCTTAAAGTTTTTGTTTAAACTGGAATATGTTTCATTTGACTTCAAGAACTGGTCAAAAAGCTCTTAATTAAATTATTCAAAATAATTTTGTGCGAGAGGTTTTTTCATCAAATAAACTTTAAAATTGATTTTATTAATCTTTCATAAAAGTTCATCTATGATGACACAGGAATATGAGGTTGTAAAAAGTTATCACCTAATCTTCATAGAGTAAATATTCATTGCCATCCAACGTGCTGGTGAACAACCCTGGTATATATATATAATATAATATATCTATTATATATAATATATATATATATGATATATATTATATATATATAATATATATATATATATAATATATATAATATATATTAACATATATGCAAAACAAACTAAAGAAGGAGCGCAGAGGGTTTGTGCGTTACTCAGAGTACCTATATTTGAAAGAATAGTTTTTAGAATGAGCTAATTTTGATGTAGGTAATGAAAGGAGTTGGAAGACCTACTGAATTTTGATAGTGTAGTAGTTTTATAAATATATTTATAAAGAATATTAGACTCTAGTGGTGTAAACACCATTTGGACCATCGTTCCTCGTCAAAAAATATATATATGTGATGTTATATTATTGTCACATCATAAAGGAATATTTTGAGAAAGTATTGAATACCTCAAAAAGATGTCTTTGCGGGCAAATAATTAAATATTGTCCAAGTTCATCTGAGGTCATTCTCCCATCTATACTTTATATAATGTGGACATCCAAAAATAGTGAAGGACTATTAGTTTATGAAAGTACCAGCTACTATATTTTGCACATATCATCCCGCTGGCTTAAATGATTTTAAGTTTGCGTATTAATGTAAGATTCGCAATTGCGGGCCTAGTAGATACCCATTCCAGGTAAAGTTTTTTTTTTTGATATAGTTGATCTTTTTTTACGAAAAAAAGGTCAATATGGTTCAAGTCAGCCATTTCAATCTTAGACTATCGACGACAGTTGGGGTAGCGAGAAGATATCTGAGTCAAATCATCAGGAAAAATATTTATGCAAATAGTATTGTGATTTCAAGCAGGCCTTATTGAAAACCTGAAGTCTCAAAGTAAGAAAACTCTTCACACTCGTTCCCAAAATATGCAATATTTTATATACAAGTATCAATTTCATTCAACGAATTTGTTTGTATTAGATGTATTTGTATTGTATTATATATATATCAGACTTGTTGATTTATCGTGCATTTTTTGTTGTTCGCGAACGTCGTTCGTCGTTCGCGAACGATGAACGACAAAAATTTGACGAACGAAAGGAAAATTCCTTATCGTTCGAATACTTGGAATGGAATGGAATAACAATATAATCAATGCAAATTTTCATCATTTCAGCTGCTCAACATGCTCCAGTATTAAAACCCTGGGTTTTTGGGCCAGCAAAATCTTGTCTTTGCGGTGCGCATTACGATACACTGCAGGAATATTCATGTATTTTGCATGCTTCCTTTTCAAAACTGCATGTGCTTTGAACTGTTTTTCTCTCTTTCCATAAAAAATTACGTGGAAGTTTTTTTACGTATGCATATATTCCAATTCTTTAAAACGTATTGAAGAACAAAGAAAGGACATTTTGCGTCTTTTTCAGCACAGTATAGCACAATAGGAGCAAATGGGCCTCCTGCAAT
>CP045892.1:19668259-19680369 GCA_013387185.1 Caligus rogercresseyi
TTTTATTACTGCATTATAATAAACAGCTTGAGTTCTTTGATTCTTCATATCTGGGTTCTCCTTCAGAGTAGTACAAACTCCAGTTGTTTATGATAACGCAAAAGTAATTATTACACCAACAATTCATTAATAATAGAAAAAAGAGAGAGGTTTGTGATTAGTTGATACAATAATAAAAGAGATGCCATAGAGATACAACGAATATGTCTCTATGTTTTTCTAATCTCGACAACAGTTTTCTCTTCTTATTTCATGTCGGCTATAAAGTAATCCCTAGCCATTATACCCCCCAGAAAAGGTGTGTCAATCCTTATGTTAAGACCGATATTAATTACTGATTCCGCCTTGGATCACGGAACACTTACAATTAGGATGAATATGACTTCATTTTGTATAACATTAGCATGGAATCTCCCTGGATTACTCGGAGAATAGTAACATAGATCAAGTTGTCGCAATACCTAGTTCCAGCAGGTCTTCTTTTGTGTTAAAAATATGACATTTTTCATAAATCAATTTGAGAGCTGATTTATCTCATGCTTACAAATGATTGTTACTCATGTTATAATATATAATTGCAGACTCAGAAACTCCTATTTATGTCCTTGCTGTTTAAGAAATTTTATAAGGATGTTTAATGTATTTAAATAAAGCATGGCTTGTTATTAACGATTTTATTTCGAATTATTTACCGACATTTGTTTGAAATATCATTTTAACTTTGTTTTAAATGGCTGTCCGCCATATTTCTTAATGTGCAAGTACTTTGGAACATCAATAAATTGACAAGAATTACTATTTCCCTTTTTATTCATTAACATAGTCCTAGCTTTTTTTCTTCCCGAGTCTCTCAAACAATACCATTACCGTATGTTCATGTTAACATAACTTTTTATATTTGGCCGATGTTCGCATATAAAAAAAGTAACTTTATTAAAAGTATCTGAAACTTACTCTCTGATTCCCTCCATTTTTTATCCTTAAAAACCAACGCAAATTTCGCTTATGAATAGTTCATTTATTTTAATTTAATTATTTCTAATTTCTAAGCTTTTTTTTAATATATTTATACGAAAGGAAAAGGTATCTTTATTTCAAAGAAGACATGAAAATAGAACCATCTCTTTAATAAATGCTCTTCGTTTTGTATACAAGTTTGTGATCCATGTTTATGTATATAATCCGATCATTTGGAATAAAATATGAACAACTTAGGAAATGATTGCAATAACCAATGTTTTAATGATTTTTGGATGCATTCATTAGATTAAATATCTCTATTTATCTTTAAATATATTTACAAGTGATTTAAATTCCTAACGTATATTATAAACTACACAAATTGGTGTAGTTGTTAAGTTGTAATATTTTTCTATTAAACAAATATTACTTTCATCATTAGAGATTGATATTTTATTAAGCAGTGTCCAGAAGAAATATTCATTTCTTCTTGGTCATTTTTTAATCTTTGTGAATATCTATGTGAAGCGCTTCTATCTATAGATAAATAAATATAGATAGTGCTATGATATGATATTTTCACATGTCTATGATAATATGAAAGCAGTCAAACAATGAAGAGTATTAATAAAACTTAATTATAATATAAGTAAGTGCTTAAATATAATGTTTGTGTCGATCCTCTAAGAATGAAAAAATCATATCTTCATTCTCTTTTATATTGATAAACACTCTTTCAAAAAAGGGAAAATAGATTCTGGTGACGGTGATACGAAAATAACTAAGATAGATGTTCAGATACACCTTTACTTTTAAGCTCAGTTTACACATCTTGCTCCAACACACTATCTCTATGATGACGTCAATGCATTGTTATTATATTTCCTCCCATCCTAGCTTTTTATTTGCTGTATTATCATGTAAATATACATTGAATTAAAATCCTTACTTTGTTTCACAATATTACAGTCATAAAGCCTTATCTAACTACTTTTTCTAACGTTCCCATTTACTTTGAATATTTCCCAGGAAATCGTCCATATAATATGTACATAACGCCTTCCTAAGATGATGAAACCTGTTACAACACTCAAAGTATGGAACCTGTAACAATACTCAAAATAAGAGAATTTTTTGAATGACAACAACTAGAGAAAGAAACTGAAGAGAAGGTTGACTTATTTGACTTAGGACAGGACATAATTTGTTTGACAGTGTGTGTATACGGGATAACATTAAATAATGTATATACACGACATAGCACCACTGCCTTGACAAAATGAAGTATACATAACCAATATAATATCTCTATTGTAAATAAACACACACAACAAATATCATGAATATATATATATATATATGTCTAAAAAAGTAAGACTTTAAGGTACGGCAAGTATAGAGTACCGCTCAGTGCATTGGCACTCCCGAGATGCTCCAATTCCTCGACAGGCACCACCGGGTAGACCTCTATACGTCTTGCAGAAAGTAACACAGACTTGATTTGTTACGCAGAGATTTGCTCCAAAGTGAGGAACCCGATTCTCCGAACAGATACAATCATTTCTGCTTCTCTCACAGAACCCTATATGAGCACAAAAATAAATAAGGATAAAATTAATTATGTGAATGCCTCACTCACCATCCGTCCTTCCGATAGATCGACAAAATCCTTTGCATGTGCTCTTTGCTCTATCAGCCCCAACATATCCGTCACAGATGGTTCTTTGAACATTTTTCTCGTAGCAGAAGCACTCGGATTGTCCTGGAGAGAGCTCCAAACATGTTCCTCCGGTGTTGGATCCATAGCACAAGACCTCTCGCAAAGGACTGGGGAGTTATTGCATTGATACGTCGATCAAAGGAGACGGCTTCGTCTATTTAAAATGTTTAATGATTTAAAATAATACTTTGAAATAAATATATGGATAGGAACTTACTATTTCCACGAGGGATAGGAAAGTGGCTGCGAAGCCATAAATGACTTTTAACTCGGATAGCATATTTGTGAAAACTAAGTTGCCTCCTTAGTGGGTCAACTCTTTTTTATAGAAATTCTTGGAGTACCTGGAGCAACAAGGAGGAAGATACTCCTATTACCCATGGTCTTCATTTAATACTCTTTCACGTAATTATTAGTGTAAACTTTTCTTAAACGACGTAGTTGCCAATGAATTTTACATTGGATACACACACACACTCATACCTGCTGAGTTTCTCATGTAAAAAGTGTTGTATCTGTTGGCAGGGCAACTTCAACAACAAAAAGTTCCATAGATGAAGAAGACCATCAAATAAACATAAAAATTTAGGATATACGCAATGAACATGAAAAGCCATTTGATTTTCTTTCAGATATACAAAGAAGGATAATTCAAATAATAATATGTTCCCGTCAAAATCTGGTCATAAAGGCTTTTATTGCAAACATGTTTAATAAAATTAACAGGTCTGTAAAAAATGCATATTATAGTGAAACTTACTAAAATGAGAGAGCGTATTATGACTGCGAACCCATTTTAATTTTTAATATTTTTATTTTTATTTCTTATAAATTATATAATTTAATTTATTTTTAGACATTTGTTTTTCTATAATATACATTCATGATTCTATAATATTGGTGTTAATATGTCTTCTTAGTTCGTTTTACGACTAACTGTCCTTACAAATATTTAGATTTTTATAATATATTTTGTAGGATTTTAATTAAGATTGTACTTAATTATATTTGAGCCTTCCTAAATGTGTAATATATATATCAGACTTGTTAACGTTGTCGAAAAATTGTTGTTCGTCGTTTGTCGTTCACTAAAAGTTACCGTCGTCGTTCATCTTATTTTTAAATGAATCGTTCGTTTGTCTTTCGTCATTCGGAAAAGAATTGATGACGTTTTATTTAGAAAGGAATTTTTCTCGCCATCCTAGAAAAAATGATGACGTTTTTTAGAAAGGAAATTTTACCCTTGTCTTTTTTGGCGCCAAAAACGAATGACAAGGAATTTTCCTTATCGTTTGTCGTTCGTCAAAACTTTGTGCTCGTCGTTCATCGTTCGCGAACGATAACAAATGAACGATCTAGGCTGATATATATATATATTATTTATTATATATATACAAATATAAATAATTAACATATGTAATGTAAGATATATCTTATATAAACAGTTTTGTTTTATAGTTATTTCACTTCATTTAAAATATAAATAACTTTTCATTACCTTATATTAAAACAGATTTCTTTTTTTATCCGTATATCCTTAAATGTATTTCGACATTGTTGCAAGTGCACTTGATTTGTTTGAATTTATGTACATTTCGTTTTCAATATGAATGTTCTTCTCTATATTTAGATTCTTCGACAATAGCTTCTTAGTTTTACATTTGAATATCTTAAGGAATAGATTGTGTTCAAAAAGTATTATCATTTGACCATTATTCTATTTAATTTTCAATACAAAGCCTATAATATATCATATTTACATTTTTAAATGACCCTTGATGTGATAGATTAATGATGCATTCAAAGCGTAGTTCTTATATGATAATAATGAATAAAATAATACCATGATTTAAAAAAAAAATCAATACGTTCATGGTTACAATTGATTAAAACATGAGTTTGAGTTATTCACAGACGCAGTTCCAATTATTTGGCCCTTGACAACTTCCAGTGGGAGCTCCGCGGACCAATTGGCAATACATGGAGCAAACCTCATTCGTTAGACAGCGAGCCTCTCGATCGAAGATGAATCTCTCTTTAGCGCACTCACATTTCTCTCCTCGCAATTACCTAAAAATAAAATAACATAACCTCCCTTTTCTTTTTTATAAGTTTAAAATACTTTACCCGTCTGCCGGCCAGAGATTTGACAGTAGCCCGCGCAGGTATGGCCTGAATTTTCTCCTCTTTTATTCCACAGATGGCATCACTGACGCCATCTCGGAGACAGATGCAGCTTTTCCTCCTTTATCGTTTGGGACGCAGATCCCTGATTGTTGGCCACCAAGGAAACAAGTCACTTGGCAAACTATATCTGATAGCTGACAGCGTAGCTCGTGGTTCGAGTTTTCTCCTCGCTCATGGGATTGGCCTCTCGCTCATGGGATTGGACAGCCCTGAATGAAAAATTAGATTAATGTAAATTCGAAAATAAGCCGGTAATCCAATGTACTAAATCAAGTAAATGTTGTTTATAAAACATAGGATTTGGATAGAAAACAATCATCCAATTCGCAATTGTAGATTAAATATAAGGACAAAGAAAATAGAAAAGGTCTTTTAAAATCAAACGCAATAGAAAGTTTAATTATTTTCATTGATTATAATTGTGCAATATTATTTTTATTGGGTTTCAATCAATAACAAGTCTAATTATAAAAAACAATTAAGATTATTCGGAAATAAATTTAAGCTGTTTTATTTTTTTACTCTAAAGTTTTAAAACACTATAACAAATTAACTTTTGATAGGAGATCTGGAATTCCCTAATTACAGGGCCTCGAAATACAACTTTATCAGAACCGTAAGCTAAACTAATTGACGTTTGTTCAATTCTCAATGTTGAGGGTGCTGGTTCGACTCCCGAGAGGGTAAGGTCAATTTTGGTTAACTTCATACATAGATCCTAGGTTAAAGTTTTATCTATAGCCTAATTATACACGCTAGTATGCTTGTTTATATCATGTCGGATTGTATTCTATCAAACCAAATAAGCAAAAACTGACGTTTCAAACCTTGTAACTCCTTAAACTAGTCATCTGGACGGCTCTTTGCTTTTATTCGTTCAAACAATATAGTCAAAGATACCGTTTATTGTATCAAAACCATCTGATACTAGCTTTTTTATTTGAAAGAATTACTTGATGCTTTCCTACGCTCCGTAAAACAGACTAAAGTGTAATTAAGCTGCTACCTTTGTAGGGGAAAAGGCGCCAAAAAGGTATCTTACAGAGTATAGGTCATGATTACTCAAAACAATTTTAAATGAATGACTCCATAATAATAAAGGATTACAAAACTACACATTTTACTGATAAACGTGAGATAGAAATATATATACCTCTAATGTATGGTAATGCTGAACTACTTGAGACGAGACTTACATGCCAATCCCAGTTATTGGATTTCTTACCTCTTTGACAAAGGCTTTGAAGAATGCAAATCCCGAGTAGAAATTGAATTTTTCCCATTTTGATGTGACTCTGGAAATAAAATGCCTCTCTTACCATTTATATCATTCGTATTTATACAACCCACCTTGTACCTAACGTGGCGTCACACACGCGAATTAAGTCTATGTTATTATTATTATGGTCTGCCTAAACTTTGAACAATATAAAATAATCAGTATTGCATGGCTTTTAATATTTTGCATCCAGGGCATATAATACCATTTTATCCTCTTGCGACAAACCATTTGTAAAGCTTGAGTATAAGAGTCTTGCATGATGTCTGCGTAGGAATCAAGTTGACATAGCTTTCCTTAAATGAGCTTGTGGTTCGACAGACTGTCTTAGCATGGAAGTTTGTCAGCAATACCAGGAATTCTCTGGTCATCCTCGAGAGTAAAATTCATCATAAATGATGTAACGTTAACCTGCAACACAGAAATGCAATAATGGTTATTTAAAAAAAATGCTATAATGCTTATTTATACCCAGTCGGATGCAATTCTATCGAACCCTATAGGTACAAAAGAAACAACCCTGGCCACAGTTGCTACATAGAGGTAGGAGGACTAAGACTTTGACAGAAATCAAACGAGCAGCTTAGAATCATTTGCTGCAACTTGGACGTTTAAGCCATTTTTTGGTTTGCTGCCTATTTGGTTCGATGGATGGTATCCGTTTTGAAATTAATAAACATAATTATGTTCATTAAATTAGTTCTTTGAACCTCATTCTTTCAATGCTTATAATCATTTAATTCTGTTATTGTAAAATGAACGAAGCACTATAATGCATGTATATGTATATTTTTGGGATAAAAAAGTACAGTGAAAAGTAACGATTAACGATTAATCAGATCTCAACAATGACGTAAGAACATCAATGAACATTATAGTTCATTTTTTGCCTATATGTTCGATAGAATTGCATCCGACAGGATATAAATAAGTATTATAGCATTAAAATAATATATCAAACCTAGGACTCGAACCTGCGCCCCCAACATTGAGAGTATTCATGCAATGAAACAGAAATTGATGATTAGACCAAAATTTGTAATTACACAGTAAATTTTGAACCATCCTCACTCAATTCGTTCATTTCAGTATTCTTCTTTTCCGGGATAGAAGGAGACCCAGCAAACTTTGAAACTGCGATATAATATTGATTGTTGTATCCGATCGATAAAACATTTTCCAAATATGAATTGATTAAAATAATACCCATGTGAATCCAATGTTATAATTAAGTCGAAGTGAAGTACCTTCTCCTGTTTCGCTCATGAAATGCCCATTTTTACACAACTATTTTACGACAATAGACCGGAAGAATTTTCATCCCAAAGACACAATAACTTTTTGGGTCGTTTGAGTGCAGGGAGATAGATTTGTGAAAAAAGTGAGGTCAATCGTGACCAATTCGTATTCGACAAGTGAATGAATTGAAGTTAACCGATATAAATCAAAAGGCACCAAACACGTCTTATATAGATCGATCCTTTTCTGTAATGAAAAATGGCACCATTCTATTCAATTAATATTCAGATCCAACCAGTTCGACATAGACACACCATTTTTAACCACCTCTATTCCAAAGAAGGCTTACCGACTGTACAGCCTTACAACTACGGATCGTAACAGAGGGATTCTGGAACATGTTAGCATTCACCCCAAATCAACTTATCATGTTATATAGATATGCATTGAAACTTTTGATGGGACAAGTCTGGTTTGTGGTGAAATTATATCTTATTCAACCTTTATATCTACGAGGAAATAATTTCATAGACTCAAAACCAAATTATGACATAAAGAAATTCTTATGTAATAAGAACAAGTTTTTGACTTCGTTTAGATCATTTTTAGTTGGGAGGAAGTCCTAAGATTTGTTGCTTTATCCAGGAATACTATAGCCCCTGAAATAGGACTCCCTCCTTTTTATGTCAAAGTTTACCTACCATCGTAAAAAGTAAAACAAGAAGGAATTAGAACTCCCTCCTTTTCCCTTTTCTTTTTACGAGGTAGTTAAATTAGACATAAAAAGAAGGGAGTTCCTATTTCAGGTGCTATAGTATTCTCTACTTTATATAATAACCTAAAAATATATATTCACATGTCTCTTTATTGTTTCATTATTTTTAGGACTGATCAAAGCAGGGGTTGCCAGAAGATGGAGGAAGATTTAGATTCTGGCTCATACCGAAAGGGACCATAGAGAAAAGAAGACAGCCTCCAGTAGGCTCTCATTGTGTACATGACTTTACAAGGGTCTTCCTTCCCCTTAAAGTCGACAGAATCATCGGCCACTCCAGTCATGATCGAGAATTGACTCCCATTTCACAATTTTTGAATTGAATTCGGCGAACCTGGAACAAAGTAAATTGTATTGATAATTTAAATAATTCAAGGAAACGTAGTATGAAGCCTTACAACGGCAAAATATTGTCGGGAGAAAATATGTTACAATGAAAACAGAAGCCGATATTAGTACGATATTAGTACAGTGTTATACATTAAGTTTGAGATTAAAAAGAATACAGAATAAACATTATGGTACTTTTATTTTCTTATAATATCTTATCATAAGAGTATTGATAATTTTAGACAACTTATAGATATGGTGAGTGGAATAGCTAAAATTTAATACAGTAAAAATAAGACATATCTTATAAAATCATATTAGAGAGAAGTGATGAATATTTTGTTTTTGCAGCATACTTCTTTATACGTCACTCACTTAGAAGAATTAAGTTATAACGGTTTCACACTAGTTATAGGTAGATACAAAATCATCCTCAGATGAATGAAAGTTTAAGCCATGTTTTCCTTTTTGTAATCGTTCCCATATGTTCTTGAATGCATCTTTACTATTTGGTACTTACAGAACAAAAATTTCTTAGACTATCCCACAACAACTTCCTTGTCACATCGAGAATTTATTTTTCTTTTAACCCTAACCAGCCGGGTTATTTTGGCTCCTCTATAGCCGGGGGGGGGGGGGTGGATTCCACCCCCCCCTCAGATCTCGGCAACGGAGCGACAAAAATTTGTGAAATTTGGCACACAACTAGGTCTTCCACTAATGTACAACCACACGAAATTTCATCACCATAGAACAAAGGGTTTTTTAATTATGCATGTTCATTTATTCAAATATGCAAATTTTGCATCAAAATGTGATCTTTCATACACATAACAGAATTAATGCCACTAACATCAATCTTTAGCATTATTACATCATAGTATCATACTGATATATCATACATGTCACAGAAAAGGTAAAATTAATTTGCATACAGTAATTAATTATGCAAATTAGTCGGTATTTATGCATATTGTATGCTATGGGAAGTTCACGTTTTTGCCACGCGGACGTTCGCAAAATGACCTGCCGCGCCGTAGGGTAGGTCCGATTTTTTCGAAAATGGTATCAAAAGATGCGCAATACTTCAATCTTAAAAGTCATAAAATTTTAGCGCGTAACTATTTTTTTTCACGAAAATATCCCAGAAAAACCGGAGGGGGGGGGGATTCCGCCCCCCCCCCGCCTGGTTAGGGTAATTTAAACTCCAACTAAGAAATTCATTTTCACAGCACCAACACATAAACAAATCTGAATTCCTCGATATATAACATAAATATATATATATGTATATATATATATATATATAGAAAATATCTAAAGGGATCATAGTTGAAGTGATTAAGACGTTTAATGAGTTTTTGTCGCTCCTTAACTCGAATTAATTACTTCTCTGCTTTAACTTATCTTTCATGGTCAAAATAATGTCTTATAAATTTTAGGCTCACTATATTATTTTTAAATTACTTTCTGCAATATATTCATTAAAAAATCACTATCATAAAGCACAAGGATAATGTGAAGAGGTCATCATTGGTGCCCTTCAAAAACTAACAATCTAAGAAAATGTTATTAAACTTCCATTAATAATTACCAACCTCAAAGCCCTCCCTGAAATTTTGTACTCTGTCTAAAAAAGAAATAAAATATTTTGTTTTACACATCCTCTAATGTTTTGTAGATCCGTACTCAGGCCTAAAATCTTACACCAGACACTCATTAATTCGTTCTGTAGTTCGTTACAAAATATACTAATAAAATTTCTAATTATAATTCGAAATAATTGCGTAGAGAGTCTTACCCGATGAATTTAGATAATGTAGTTTGGTCCTACAACTAAATACTCTAGTTGGTGTTCTGTTTATCGGTTTGTTATGTGAACGATCGCTCTCTGGAACGCCGCTCTATTTTGTATTCCGCTTATAAGCCTTGTAGATATAAGCGATATTATCCGAGAAAAAAATATTTGATTGCGTACTGTACACTCCAGTAATTTAATGGCAAGAGGGAGGGTTATTTGTTATCCCTCGGCCAGGGGAGAAAATGCGAAAAGAAATCCCAATGACATCGTTTTATGGGATTTACTTTCTTGTATTCCCAGGATCAAATTGTTTCATTAAATGAAGCGGGCCATTTTAAGTTCCTAGTCATAATCAAAGAACTCTTTAAGTTGAACGAATTTCGCTTCTCTGTTGAGTATTCAGTATAATATTAGGACGGTGACATTTTAAACTACAATCGTGGATTTCTTATTTGGATCCTGTCAGCTTTAAAAGTGAATATAAGTATATATCAACGGTCTCATCACTAACTTACACTACCTTATTATTTTCGAAGTGGTGGGCTTAGGCATGTTTTTTTTCCTCAGATAATTGTGTAGATAAAAATATACAAACATATTAAAATCATACATTATTCGAAAATTGAATATGCAATTTGAAATAGACAAATGTTACTTTAATTTTCCACCTACTCGTTCAATACAGAAGAAAGAAAATAAATGAAATTTTTTGGACCAAGAGACTTTGTTTATTTTGTGATGGCCCGAGCCAATTATATAACAGCCATAATTGATTTTTTTCCTTTAATAATTTCGAAGCTCAAAAGTTTGCCCTATCTCGTGATTTCACTGAAATTTTAAACAATATCGTTAAGAATATGGACCTTTGAATATTGTGCTGATATTTGGTGTTTCCCTACAAAAGAATAAAGGATTTGAGATTAGTAAAATCTTTTGTAATTACCTCATGTCAAATATAATATACATATCCCTGATATATTTTTTTCCTCTCACACTCAAAATAAATTACTTACTTTTTACGCATATCACAAACAAAGAGGATATGAATATAATCACTAGCTTTTGTATGTATTTTCAAGGTTTGTCCCTTTGATATGTATGGTAACGCAATCTCTCTATCTATCTATTTCTATCTATCTATCTATCTATCTATCTATCTATCTTATCTATCTACTATCTATCTCTATCTATCTATCTAGTATCTATCTATCTATCTTCTATCTATCTATCTAGCTCATCTATCTATCTATTCTATCTATCTATCTATCTATCTATCTATCTATCTATATATCTATCTATCTATCTTTCTCTCTCTGTCTGTCTATCTATCTCTCTATCTCTCCCGTCTGTCCTGTCTCTTCTCTCTCTCTTTATATATATATATATGTAGAGAGAGAGACATATTTATATATATATATAGAGAGAGAGAGACAGATATATATATATATATTATATATATATATTTTATTACGACACATTTTTTCTTTTTATTATTATTACGAGCTATTTATGACTCATTGAGTTATATTTTTTTCGTGAAAAAATAAAACTGAACAGCTTTGTTTTTCATGGTAAATGTAATTATATCAATATTTGAAGTTTGACACGCTAGATGTGATTATACTCATTCACCTTGGCCAAGATGAGTAGATAATTTTTACAAGATTTAAAATTTACATAAACCTCTAACTACCCAATTAGTTAACGTAATAATATAACTTGATTTTTTTGATTTTTTTCAAGTTCATCGATATATAATCTGTAGTGATGCTGTGTTCAATATAATCGTGAGTGTATTAATAGCCTACGATTTACAGTA
>CP045892.1:19688126-19811429 GCA_013387185.1 Caligus rogercresseyi
CATATATACAGGGTGCGCCGTTTCAATCGATACACTTTACAAAATGGTAATAACTGACGATAACTTGACTTCCCAATCATTTTACGGAAACTTACTTTATTAACAACTTGACCGGTACATATTTTTAGATCTTCTTACCATATGACCGCCATTGGCCTTGATCACTTTCTCCAGCCGGCCCTGAACCTCTTGCATGTGTTCCTGATCACGTCCTCATCCAAGAGTCCTACGCTGCCAGGACGTTGGTCTTGAGCTCCTCCTTGGATGAGGACTTGATGCCAGCCAGCTTGCTCTTCAACTGCCCAAAGATCCCATAGTCCAAGGCGAGAGGTCTGGGCTATGGGGCCAGTAGTCCTTGGGCCAGAAGTGAGGGGTCTCCTCTTTCAGCCATCTTTGCGTTTCATTTAGATGTGTGGCAGATGGCTCCATCTTGGTTGCCACCACCACTTCTCCCCAAAGTCTCCCGGCCCACGGGAACACGTACGAGTCAAGTAGGCCTTGTATGTGTCTGTGCACAGCCTCTCCTTGTCATCCAAGAACACTAAGTCCATCTTCGTGGCCATATAGAGGCCACCACGCAATGCATCGGCACGTATGCAATAGGACCTGGTCTTGGGGATGTACTTGATGTCCTCCTCGGCAGCCCCTGGGGCCCTGCGCACTGGACAAGGTACGCTGCTGCTGTTTGAGGCCACGATCTCATTTAACGAGAGAAATGGGGGTCTCATCAGAGGAAAAGAGATTGACCTACATCCTTGGGCTTGCGCTTCATTTCATTCACCAGAATTGCACAGCTCTCTCTATTCTTTTTTTCTTGTCAGACTTACTGAGTGCCATCCTTGGTCTTCTCTTGAAGCACTGGGACCAAGGTCCTCCCTCACTAGCTCCTCATCGTGGTTTCTGCCAGGTTGAACTCCTTAGCCATTCCTCTATTGTGACGCCGCCCCTGCTTTGCCAATCTCCTCCTTCACTGAAGAACCACTTCTCGAGATCTCCGAGGTCTTGGCTCTCCTCCGACTCCTTTTTGAAAGGCCCACGTTGCTGAACCCGGTAGACAGTTGATCTGCTGCACCCCAGAGTGGTCGCGATCTCTGTTGGTGTTTTTCGCAGCGAAAGGAGGAGAAGAAAATTGCCTTGCGCTGGTCCTTCCTCTGAAGCCATTTTCATCGAATTCTGTCTTTGTTTTTGTTTTGTTTTTTAAAGCTCAGGAACAACTCATGAGAGGGAATTCACGCACCAATCATTTTATTGAAGCAAAATTTGACTCCTTAAGAGTGTACAAAGGCCATTGTTAGTGAGTGTATCCGATTGAAACGGCGCACCCTGTATTATATATTCTAATATCAGATATATAATTATATAATATATAATATAATAATCAGAACAATAAAAACATGAATTATATATTTTTTATTCATCCTAAAATGTAAATATGATTTATTTAATTTTTATCCTAAATTTTTACATACACTTTATTAAACAAAAAAATATAGCATGTATAGTATTACTACTTTATACATTTTTAAACATATTTTATATTTACATTTAGATATAGTAGTAATTATAATTTATTAGATAGTTTAAATTGTATGCCTTCACCACCATATAACTCTTATATTAATTATTATGGCTAATCTCAATTTTTATTTATGTTATTTATATAATATACAATGCTTTAAGTTATTCATATTTTCTTAAATTATTTTATATTTATTAAATTGATTGGTTTTATTTAAAAAAATTCTAATTTATAAATTAAATATTTATGTGACATATTTATATCATCTATATATATTGTTATAATTCTATATTTAAATAATATATTTGTCAATTAAGTTTTATTATGAATTGCTACAGAAAGACTTAAATAAAATCGTATAGATTTTTGTAATTTTTGAGATATATTTAAAAAAAATATTATTGAAAAATATATAATGTTAATAAACAAATATTTATCTTACATCATTAATGAATAAAGATGTAAATATAAGTTATTTATAAAAATATAAATATCATCCCGTTTTTATAATAAATTTATTCATAAACTTGTTATATAAATATATATATATAAATATACAGTTTAATAATAATATTTAATAATAAAAATACATAATTTTTGAATGATATGAATATTTTTATGTTACATATATTTATATATTTCTTTATTAATTGCAATATCCCAAACATAAGTGCAACAGTGTGAGTTCGAAGGTTCTTTGCTCTTTGTTAGTGCAGCACAACCTTCTTCTTCGTTTATAGTAGATATGATGATAAGGTCCAGAATTCTTTTTGTTCTTCTTTAAAAGGACGTGAGAAATGATTCTCAGCTTATTGGTAGTAGCGCTCTCTCTCCTTTGTTTCTCTGTGTTGTTGTTTCTGTGAGGCGTCTCTGTATTTGTTTGAAGTCGAGTGAGTCTCCCTCTGTCAAAGAGATATAAAATGGTCTCAGTGCGTCTGATTCCAAAAAGTTTGGCAGTTTTGTTTATTGTGGTGAGTCCTTTGAGTTTTGTTATTGTTTGATGAGAGTGGAGTTGTGGAGTTCCTTGAAAGTCTGAGCATTCTTATCCTTGAGGGATAGCCACCACAATGTCTTTGGGGGAGGATGCTCGTCAGGACGTCCTCCGTTCCATGGCCACGGAGGCAATCATCCTTGGGCAGCACTCCAATTCCGTCTCCAGCCTGAATAACCCCATGATCTGGGGCCGTGACGGCCATGGGTCCTCCTCAAAGCCCTGCCGAAGACTTTTTATTCTCCTCCTTCTATTCGACGCCATCTTCAGCGGTCTCTTTTGGATCTTTACCTTAATCGTGTCCGGTGGAGATTTGATCGGGAAGATCTTGAGCTCCATTGAGGAGTACAACATCAAGACTTCCATGTTTGACACGCTCATCCTCTCAGTGACACGGCTCATCATGGGAGGGATCTTCTATGGGATTTGCTCGCTCAAACTAAGATTCCCGATCGCGGTAATGAGATAAGGAATTCTTGTATGAATGATTTAGGGGAAAAGGGCACCAAAATGCCTTCAAAGGCTAATTATATATGATAATTTAACATTTGATGTGTTGCTTAGAAAGGGATGAAATAGTATTCATATATTGTTATTCGATGCATTACATAATCTTGCATAAGGCTCATACACTTTGCAGATAATTAGCAGGCTTTTAGCAGTCATCCCAACATTTTGCGTATTTCTTATATTTTAGTTGAAGCGTGCTCAATTTTGCCTTTTTGTTCAAAAGCCTGATGACCAAGTTACTCGCATTTTTATTTATTAAGACACATAGGATGAATACTTTGATTTAAGTACTGAATTATATACACAAAACGGAAAATAGGTCTTTTAAAGATACCTTAAAACTTTAAAGTGTACATGCAATTATTTGAACAAATACTTATGTGCATTTTTTATTATGTTTTTGAAGATTTTTAAAAATATAAGCGAATCGGATTTAGAGATACATTGATGGTTTTTACTAATTGTTCACATTATGTAATGACGATTCAAGCTTTTTTCTTGTTGCAATCTCTGGACCTTTTGATAAAAAAGTATATATATATATACATAAATACATTATATATATATATATATATATATATATATATTCTTCATGTTTGATTATTTTATTTATTTCTACCAAATTAAAGGAGATAGCACTTTTGGCTCTTGAATTGTATGAACTTGGTCGTATATTATCCTCTATTTCAGTTATTTCTTTATACGGTTAGATGCAAAGTCGATCAAACATAGTCTATGGTGTATAAAATGAGATAAACATCCAGTCATGGAGCCCAAAGTATTTATTTTTTGTCCTAATAAATATTTGTATAAAAGAGAAAAAAAATATGTATTACCGAATATATATTCATATTTATTCCATTTTCCTCTCTATTAAATCCATAACCTTGATCATGTTTTTTGATACTGCCTACATCTTACTTGAACACACATCATTATGTAAAGAAGCTCCGAGATTATTTTTATCATATCAATTAATCCATTCATTTTTGCCCTAATTTATTTTCTTTAGAAGAGGATTCGACCGAGACTGATAGGTTCTATTAATCTTTGCAGATTCCTCAAGTATCTTAATAGTCTTTACAATTAATTAATTTCATAGGTGTTATTATTTGAAACAAAATAATGGGGAGCTTCTATAATGCTTTGGATTTTGAACCTTTATACCTTCATGATGGATCAACTTTTAGTCGCACGTATATCCAGATTATTGAGTAAAAGTGAAACAATTGTACAATTACCTCCCTCTCAAATAAAGTACCACCATTCCGAAATCAAACCTTCAATCAATATTTTATCCTTGAAAGTCGTGATAGGGGCTAGAAACTAATATAACAGATTATAAGCCTTGTGCTTTCTAGGGACATCTATTTTATCTTTTATTTCCTGTTAATTTGTAGTATTAGGAAAAGTATTATTGCACGTCATGAAGCTACTTATACAATTAATATGAATGATTTATCCATTGTAGCATGCTATTAAATTTGGTTTCATTAGTAACAATGTATTAGTTGAATAGATTTGCTTAAAAAATGTTACACTATTTGATGAACTATCTAATTTGGAGTATGTATTTAAAATTTTATTCCTGAGGAAACTCTAATAAGAGCATATAACTCAGTGAGAGCCTTTTCGACTATGTTAAGGGTGCATGTTCGTATCCTCTCTAGAGAGGATTGCCAAAAGTGATCGACCTCATTACAAGGAGTGTCTTGGAGGGTTGAGAAGGCTAATTCTTATTCAAATGGGCAAAAACAGTACATTTCAAGTAAATAATATCCTAAATGAAATGGAAGAAAATGATTCTATAAGATATATCAAACTCCTTAAAAATCAATATATGTACAGTTAGTCTGAAACATAAATCTACAGATATTTTACACTTTCTAGAGCATATCCTGGTTCGTACCTATTATGCTTCGTTGGAAATACATCTTTCAAAATAAGTGTTTTGAAAGTAAGCTAATTATTCTGTTCACTTTTTTTAATATAAAATGTAAATCTGAATATAATTAAATATGTAGCATTATAATTAATCAAACAATCTTTGGATTGTGTCTGCAATTTAAAGGTAAATAATTGATGAACTTTAATCGATCAAGCTGTTATTTAACCCTCTTTTATTCAAAATTCTTTGTTAGAAAAAAATACATTTTTTAAATTATATGTATTTGTCTAGCATTTTAACTAAAGTTAATAGCTTCATTGCTCTCCACTATATATATTATGGGGATTACACATTTATTAAGCTCTATATAAAGATCTAACCATCAATATTTATTCTATGCAGTTCAAATATATGACACAAAAAGCTCAAATATAGTGTAAAAAACAACATATTTATATAGCGAAATAGGGTGACATTTATTGCGCTAAAGCCACGTAATTAAAGCAATATAACTTTTAGAAAATTATTATCCATGTCAAAAAGTAATAAAAAAAACTAAAAAAAGTTGATGTATGCAATCCCAATGTATGAATCCAATAGTTATGACGTCATATATGACTTAAGTAATTGTTGTCTTCTTTCTAGGGTCAATAATTATTGTATATGACTTCAATTTCGCTCTTTAGATGATAAAACGATCATTTCCTCCCTTTGGAGGGTGAAAAATAACTTTCAAATCAGTTGTCGGTGAGTGGTATTTCACCAGCGTATTTATATTGGTGCATCTTTAATTTAATCATTAATAATGTTTTTTTTTTGCGACTTTAATAAAAAATATGACAAAATATCAAGACTTAAACAATACCCTACGTCAACCATGAGGTAGCCCTAAATGGGATTCATACGGCTTGATACGATAACCATTTTAGATGTACATTCAATTAGTGCCAGCTTATTAACATTAATCTTTAAGATTTTTATGTTCATCTTTGTAAAAGCCTTCTCTGCCTCGGATAGCTCATAACAAATACCAATTATAAATAATTATTGTTAATCTGTAAATTTAAAATCTTATCGCTGATATTATGTCAAATGTGTATTGATCAAGGAGAATATAAATAGGGTGAGTCAAAGAGGAGATCTTGGACTTATGATCTTGTTCAAAGGGAGATTTTGTGACGTCCACGAATGCTACAATAAAAAAATTAATGCTCGATTAGAAATTAAATCAACTTTATCTTTCAATTGAAAATATTTCATTACAATATTGTTCTGTGCTAGTGTATACTCTCAATGTTGGGGTGCAGGTTCGAATCCCGAGAGGAGATGGTCATATTGGTCTACCTCATTGATAAAATCCTAGGTTCGATAGACTAATTTTACGCTAAGATGTTTAATTATATCCTATCGGAAGCAATTCTATCGAGCCATATAGCCAAAAAAAAAATATATATATATATTATGTAAATGATTTATCATTAGTATTCTATTTTAAGTAATTAGCAAATAATAATTTCAAACTGTAAAAAATAATTTAGAATCAAGATTTAATTTATTTGAAGGAATTTAATATCACAAATAGAATTATGATATGTACATACAAAAAAGGGGGAACATAAGAATATGGATATAATTACGCTAATAGTAACCTGACATATGTGTTAAATTTTTTCACCAGCATTTTTCAGTTTAAGTAGCTTATTTATATTCTCCTGATTATTATTAAGGTAGCAACCTTATTTTTTTATATTTAAACATGTCCAATATAATTTCCTGAAGAGAGCCTTTTATTGTAAACCGTTTATTTGGATATTTAAATTAAAAATTCGCGTAATTTACTATTATTTGCACATTTGACAATTTATAATGATAGGTGCATAATACTTTTATATTGAGTCTAGTTTTCAATGGTTATACTATAATACGAATAATTGTCCATAAATAAATGAAAGGTGGTTAAAATATTAATAGCAGTAATAAAACTAGAGGCATATATACACTCAGAGAGTGCAAACCTCCGCCGTATGAGCTTCCGAGGCGGATTTTCACGACTGGGAGGCGTAGAGAGCGGGGGGGGTTCCCCTAGACGGAAATTCCGAGAGGAACACGCTCTCCGCAATATTGGCCACAGTCAATCGACATCTATTACAGAGTAGGCTTACTTGTCAATTTTAGTAGTATTTAGCTCATTTGGCGCCTTAATTGCACTCAGAGATGCCAAATTAATCACTTCTTCCTTTGGGCACTTCCAACAACTCCACAAATTTCATCCAAATCCGTTCAGTACTTTTTGAGTTATCTGCTCACAAACCAACAAACTAACAAACCAACAAACTAACAAACCGACAAACGCCAGTGAAACAATACGGCGGAGGTAACTTAGAGGCATATATACACTCAGAGAGTGTGTACCTCCGCCGATCCACAACATTCCTATCAAACATTCCCCTTCACACGCCCGATTTTCTATCTCTAATCATTGTTTCCTCTCGGTTAGTTCATTTGCATTATTAAAAAAGCCCTCAGAGATTGGAAGACGGAAGAAGCTAAGCTACGTCACTGGGTTAACATAGTCCTGAGCTGTATATGAACAATAATACGTCAATGAAATTTTTTTAGCGTTGGTTCTTTCCTACTCCCTGATAGAGACCCATTTCATTTAGTATTTTGCTCATTTTGCATATTAAAAAATCACTCAGAGATGGGAAGACGGAAGAAGTTTAAGCTACGTCACAAGGTTAACATAGTCCTGAGCTGATATATGAACAATAATACGTCATGAATATTTTTTTAGCGTTTGTTCTTCCTACTCCCTGAATAGAGACCCCATTTCATTAGTATTTTGCTCATTTTGCATATTAAAAATCACTCCGAGATGGGAAGACGAAGAAGTTTAACTACGTCAAAAGGTTAACATAGTCCTGAGCTGATATATGAACAATAATACGTCAATGAATATTTTTTTAGCGTTTGTTCTTTCTACTCCCTGAATAGAGACCCCATTTTATATTAGTAGTAGTATTTTGCTCATTTTGCATATTAAAAAAGCGCTTAGAGATGCCAAAATTTAATCACTTGTTCCTTTTGGCATTTCAAACAACTCCAAAGTTTCATTCGATCCGTCAGTACTTTTTGAGTTATCCTGCTGACAAACAAACCAACAAACGCCAGTGAAACAATACCTCCTTCGGCGGAGGTAATAACTGCTTATAAATGTGGATCAATATCAAGAAATGATCTTCAGTCATGGAGGAATTTTCTAATTTCATTAATAATTAAAACAAGCCTTTCATATAAGTTTAATTTTGTTAATGTCTATTATACTTTACAGAATAAAATATTGCAGTTTGAATTTTTTATAAAAAAATAAAGGACTGAGTATTATATTAGTCTCATATTTCCTCCGCCGAAGGAGTATTGTTTTCACTGGCGTTGGTTGTTTGTTTGTTGGTTTGTCAGCAGGATAACTCCAAAAAGTACGAACGGATTCGGATGAAACTTTGTGGAGTTGTTACAAGTGTTAAAAGGAACAAGTGATTAAATTTGGCATCTCTGAGTGCAGAATTAAGATGCAAAATGAGCTAAATACTAATAAATATTTCAAGTTAGCCTACTCTGCCAATAGATGTCGCTGTGCTGATAAATTGGGTGGCGGGAGCGTCTTTCCTCTCGGAATTTTCGTCTAGGGGAACCCTCCCCGTCCTCTACGCCGCCCCAGTCGTGAAAATCCGCCTCGGAAGGCCATACGGACCCCGGGACGGCGGAGGTTTGCACTCTCTGAGTGTATATATCAAGAGTATTATTCGTATTATAGTATAACATTGAAAACTAGAGACCCAGCTACAAGATTTGTGTGGCGAATGTTGATGGTGGCGCCGTCATGCGGTCGAGGATACTATACAATACAGCTTTTGTTTATTTCTTGATACTTATTATTTATCATTTCATCTATATATATATATATATATAAACAAAAAGATTCTTCCACGCTTAGTATTACTGATATCCAATTTATTCAAGGAATTTTTTAATTTTTTAAATCACGGAATTTTTTTATATAAGATGATATTAATTAATACGGATAAAATAGGCATTTACATCTCCCACCTCCAGGGATCATGAACTAATTCTTAGTTGTTTTAGCTATTTATCTTTCTGTAAATAGGAGCGCCCTCAAGTGGTCGTTATTCCAATTAACCATACTCCTGCATCCATGAAGCTAGACCCTCTTATATAACAGGGTGTTCACTAAATTGAGACTCACATTTATCAAACGACAATCTTTGATTAATTTTAATAAATATTTTTAACAAAAAATGTTAGACAATGTGTAATTTACAAAATGTATTTCAATAAATTTTCCATATCCTCCTTTGGACTTACTACAGCTTTGAACCTCCTCATGGTGGAGGCAACACAGGCAGGAATCTCTCCTCAGACAAAGATTTTCACGGTCCAGGCCACCCACAACAGTCGAATGACCGGGTTTTATCTTGAAAAAAGGAAGACATCCCCGTGCAGCTGAGGACTCTCTTCAGAAGGCAAAAGCCACCATCATCATGTCTGAGCTGAGAAGAGATTCCTGCCTGTGTTGCCTCCACCGTGAGGAGGTTCAAAGCTGTAGTGAAGGCAAAGAAGAATATGTGAAAATTTAATGAAATACATTTTGTAAATTACACATTGTGCTATCATTTTTGTTTAAAATTATTGTGTAAAATTTAATACAAAATTGTATGTAGTTTGTAATATGTGAGTCTCAAAATTTAAGTGAATCAGCCTGTATATGTTCTTTGGTATATAGGACTCTAGTTTTAGATTTTATTGAGATCACCTAAAATATATTACTGAATTAATATTTTTATTATTCAAATATAATCATGGGCAGTTTAAATTGTATGATAGAATATTATATATATATTATATATATATATTATAAAATTTATTACAATAAGTATTCTAATTTACATTAGATTTTCAGTGGAAGAAAATATCAAATTTAGAAAGAACATAAATCGACCGAAATAATTAAAATACTTATATATTCCATGGACACCATCTTGTAGGTCGACTAATGCTTAAATTACTGGCAGGGCATTTGAACAATTATCGAGGTTTCATAAAGAAGCTGATTAGGAGCTGGAATAGATACAAATATATTGATTGTAAGGAACTAATTAACATTTTGTAATATTATAATCGTTGGTTTATGTTTTGAGATGGCGGGGGGGGGGGGGGGTCAAAGATATGAGTAATATATAAACGGCCTTATTGTATCATAGAGTTAGTTACATAATTTAATTAAACTTTATTGTTTTAGGAATGTCGTGATTTTTTATACCTACCCCATATTAATAATTGTCTTATTTTTAGTTAGGGGGGGACACAGCCGCTCCAGTGCATTTCTCATCGCAAAGTCATATATTTCAGGTAAGAAAAGTATATATATATATACATTAACATACAAAATGACATAGTTACTAAGATGAGTTTTATCAAGACAATATGAAAGAATAATAACTTTTTCGATTCACCACATAAACTAAGGTATTGATGAAACTAATAGATAACCTTAAATAAAATATATATATACACATATATTAATATATTTATATTATATATATCTATATATATATACATATAGATATATATATATTATATATATAGACCGGGTGCGGGACGGAAATTGCAACACTTACAAAAATTCGATTTGAGATTACGAGAGGTGTCCAACAAAATGTTCCGCTAAATAACTTCGGTAGCAGTTTGGTTATGCTTTTATGTTAAAATCATTTTCCTCTGAGAATACACAGAGGATGGAACGAGACCGTAGGAGTTGAAGTGTCGACGTTTGTTGGCGCGGGTAAGACTCCAACTGAGATTGCCAAGCAACTGAACGTGGCAAGATCGACCATTTACCGCATCAACAAAAAGCTGGACATTATCCAAGGGGTCGAGAGGAAATCTGGGAGTGGTGGCAAGTACAAATTGAAACCACAATTGATTTGTGATGTGATCGAAGGGCTCCAACCATCAGCATTAGAGCTAATGCCAAGGACCTTGTGTGAGAGAGTACGGTCAGAGGGGCTGTCAAGGAGTGTTGTGGCAATCCATAGTGATGTTGGAGAGGTCATTATTGACACCTCAAATCAAAGTGACTCATTTCCAACGTTGCAAGGGTCTGATCAATGACCTGAAATCTGCACCAGCTGGAAGGATCATCATCTTCAGTGATGAAAAGAACTGGACTGTGGATCGGTGAGAAATAAAATAAATGACCGATTGTGGCCTCGAAGATGCTGATAAAGGCCTTAAAATACAATTGCCACTATCAAACATCCAGCCACAGCCATGTCTCTGGTCTTTGTGGCTTCAATGCCATTAATTTGGTTTCCCCGAGGGTTTCGCTTGAATGCAGCCACGTACATTAGAGAGCTGCGCACCAAACTTTTGTCCTGGGTTCAGGCAACATTTCCAAACCAAGAAGTGGTGCTCTAGGATGGAAGACCAGCCCTTACAACAAAATCCACCCAGATTTTTTGTAAGAGAGCATCCCATTTGGGGCAAGGAAAAGTAGCTCCATGCAGCCCTGATGTAAACCCTTTGGATTTTCTTTTTGGCCGCATGTGCAGGCCAGGGCCTGCAGAATACGTCAGCCCAATATTGAAGCCATGAAGGCCTCCGTTGATGAACACTGGATGAAATGGACGCTCATTACATACTGTTAGTCGTCAGGCCTTCAAATCCCGTCTGGAGGCTGTTGTGCTGTTAAGGGCGGATATAATAATATAAAAATTAAATAAGAGTTACATTAACGCTTTATATTTTTCAAATTTTTCTGATCGAATCCTTTTAACAGACACAGAGGCGTGCAAACAATATACAAGGAGTTTTGCAATTTCCGCCCCGCACCGGATATATATAATTAGGGGTTCTTATTTTTCAAATGTTTGAAATGTTAGCAAATTGGGGATTTCTGTTTCTTAGGATAAAATAAGACGACATACAAAGTTTGAACAAAATCGGTCAACATTACGAGGTCGCGCAACGAGGTCAAAGTTTTAAAAATTTAGTAAAAATATAGTTTCCCCAATTTCTTCAAAATGGTGGACGTTACAGACTTCAATAATACTTATTAATTTAAAGGAAATCTAATTTACTACCAGACGTATGTTTGATGTTTTTTAATAAAACAAAGTTTTCATAAAAAAAAGCAAGAAAGGGAGTGTGTATTGTTAGCTTATTTCATAGCTTTTTGTGTATCAATTAACTTCACTCGCCTGTAGAAGATGACTTGTTCGCTTCAGAGTAAAATAGTACTTTTAAGTTTAGTAAACTTTAGATGATAAATCCAAAAATGACCTTGGTTGCATTCTATCAATTCAGAATTCAGTACAATCTGAGTTTACATCATATGATGCAGAGCCTGTATTGACCTATAAGAAATCGATTATGAAAAAAATAAATCATAATGTGTTTCTTAGATGTGCGTCAAGGTATCCTCTCAAAATTTTACTTTGTCTCTGACGCATTTATAATCCATTATATGCGTCATTTTGTACGCGAGATAGGCTTTTTTGGTTAGGTTATTTTTCAACTTATCTAACACAATTTAAGTGCGTTTAAATTAATATGTTAAAAGTAGACTAATAATATATTCGAGCATGTAAAAAAATTGACGATCTTCTTTTGTTGTTTTCATTCCTATGAACTAATGTAGTCGGTGTTAGCGGTCATTCGCAGATAGCAACTACCCAATTTTCTCTTTGCACTATCAATAAAAGTATAAGTATAATATATAAACCTTCTGTGTATAGCGGCCAAGTGTCTCTCAAGGTCACTTTTTTGGGTGGCCCACTAAAGGCTTGACTCTATTTTTCTTATTTTCCTAGTTTCCTTCGCCCCCAGTGGTCCTTGGTTAACGCCGTGATGTTCAACATCGCCATTGTGTCCATTTCCTTTTTCTTGACCTGGGGTTGAGCACTGGTACTTGGATATCCGCGTCATTCCTTCGGAGCTGACAAGTCGCCCTTTATCTTTTACGCCCCAGACGAGCGGACGCCCTTGGTTCATCCCTCATCCACGGAGAGGGTGTCACGCATATCTCAACACCCCCTACCAAACCTCTGCTACAGCTTCTACTCCCCTCTCCAATCCCCCAATGACTCCGGAGACGAAGATGAGGACGGGCTTCTGGGGGAGGTTGAGGATGATGAAACTGGGGTGCGAATACCTAGGAAGCTACGGAGGAAAGAAACCCCTCACTCTAGAGGTAAGTGTATACGGCACTAAGTCAACACTAAGAAGCACCGGAGTCGATCGATCCCTTTTCCATATCCAAAACTTCCCTGCAAAAGAAAAATGATTACTAAAAATTTCTGTGATTACCTTTTTTTTTGTCCCTGAGTTGTTACTATACACAGTTTTGACAGTATCTGGAAGCACGGCTGACGTCAAGAAAATATATTTCAACTATTTTAATTTTATAATTAAATCGATCAATTGCACTGAGTTCCTGTTTCTATTATCATCATTCATTTGCATTTGATCAATTTTCAACCGTATCTCTTAAGAAAGGAATGAATGTAATGAAAAAGCAGGAAATTATCCCTATGTAAAATATCATAAACCAACCAGTGTTGGACGATACTATCCTGCTGTTGCCCATATTTTTAACAAAGTTTATCTTTAAATATGTATTAATTTAGATATTTTCATTAGACAAATTTATGTTATTTTCTTCTTATCAAATGATTTACAGTTATTGTTATAAATACTTAGCCTCAAATGGACATCAGCCGTGATATCATCAATATTGACTCATTTGGCTTAATGTTCAAATTTTCAAATATTATCAGCTCAGCTAAGTAGTTAAAAGTTAATGTAGCAAAATTCATCAAAATAAAAGTATATTTCCAGCTACATCAATCGAGTAATCCAAGATACAAAGCATCATGTTTTTTGCCTAATATGATTCGATAAAATTGCATCCCACAGGATTAAATAAGCATATAGCATTAAAATTAGTCTAATGAACCTAGGATCTTCTCAATGAGGGTAGACCAAAATGACCATCCCCCTCGGAATTCGAACCTGCACCCCAATATTGAGAGTTGAACACGCCTAAACGCAGACGGATATCGTACTCCCTTTTTGTCAGCCGATATGGTTCGTTAGAATTGCATCCGACTGGATATAAATAAGCATTATAGCATTAAAATGAGTCTATCGAACCTAGGATTATCAATGAGGTATACCAAAAGTGACCATCCCCTCTCGGGTTTTGTTTGTTTCTAGTGTTAAATTGAATGGCATTATCATGAGAGATAAAAATAATACATTGTATTATTTTAAGATCTTTTATAGACTAAAAATTTCACATTTTCCCATTATATGAATGCTCTGAACTCTACATAGATGTGAGTCAAACTTATTGGCTAAGGAGCTGAGGGTTATTGCATTAGTTTTAAGGAGGGAAGGGCAAGCTACAAACTTGATCATCAATATAATACAATTAATTTATAACATTAGTTAATTCTTAAAATTGTCCTTATATGTAAATTTTCCAAAATATTGATTCCCGAATATCAGGTGTTGTTTGATTTAAATCAGGCCGATTTAAATCATTGATTTAAATCGCGATTTAAATCAAGGGATTTCCAATTAAAATCATTGATTAAATCAATTCATGTTTTTTTCAATAAATGAAATGATAATTTAATTTTATGCTTCTAATTCTCAATGACAGAAACAAAACATTTCATGTCTGTCTTCTTATAGTAGAGCAGTGCCTTTTCATTATATCTATAGCCTCAGACTATAGGCCTATATCATATAATATATCATATAAGCTTTGAGTTAGGATTATTTGATTTAAATCAAGCAATTTGGATGCGATCTAAATAAGTTTTTTCCAAGACATAATCAATGATTAAAATCAAGTCATGTTTTATCAAATAAATGTTTATACTTGTACAATGTAAATGGAAAAGTTAACGCAGTTCAATTTGACAATTACAGGAACGAGTTATTAATTGTCAGTCTTCTTGCTCTTCTAAATCTTTTAATTAGCTTAAGATTTGATGAACATATTTAACAATTTGCTACTATTCTGCTTGTACAATATGAATGAAAGAGTAAACTCAATTAAATTTGACAATGACAGGAACGAGTTATCAATTGTCCGATTGTCATGCGCCTCGTTTTCCAAGCGTACCTGGCGCGTCCTAGATTCGAGAGTGACCCATCTTGTAGTCATCTTTGATCAGCCGTTGGCAGCTCCACCCAGTAATTTTTTAAGGTAAAAATTGTCATGAGTCTTCGATCCTCGCTTGGATTTCGAACTGTCACTGATTAGCGAGTATACTCATTACAAGGCCTTTGAAGTTCTTTAATTTTATTGTTTACTCCTTTGCATTCTTTATTAAAATGAAATCATTAAGTAAGGCAACTAAATTTAATCAAAGACAGCATTTAAAGTCCCCTGAGTAATAGGTAGGCCTATATGTATATTGGGCATGTTTTAAAAGTTACAATTTAAAGTATGGACAAATTTACACATTGAAAAAAAGATTTTTGGTTCATAAAATATGGTTAACAATTAAAATCAAAAAAATCTGATGTAAATCAAAAAATCCGATTGAAATCAAAAAATCAACAACCCTGCCGAATATAAAACAACCTGTTAAAAAAAAAATGTTATAGGCTATTAAGTCATTGTCTACAGTGAAGCGCTCTACTTCGTAAACTTTCTTGTTTAAGGAAGCACACGTTAGCTCACTCTGGACTCTTTATGTTGAGGGCGCAGGTTCTACTCCCTCAATATGGATCAATCTGACTAAAACGATCCTTAATTCTATGAACTAATTTTAATACAATAAATGTCCATTCATAGAATGATCCTTTCAACCAAATAGGCAAAGAGAGGGTAAAAAACCACGTACTTAACGATGTTTTAACTATATTTTTCGTTTTAAAAACTTCATTTATTTTATTAATAGATTTTTTCTATATTCATGTTTATATGGTAAATATCTTGTTAATGAATAATAATAATAGTAAAATAAATATAATTATGAAATCGTCAATTTAGACGTGTCAATTTACTCTCAAAATTAATTGTTTATATGTATGTACCACCAACCTAACTAATAACTGAATGCACAATTAACTGTATAAAAGAGGAGGGAAAATCAATGTCGGAATGGGCAGCTGATGAAACAAAAATGAGAAGGAAAAATTATTATTGAAAATAATTTAAAAAATTACTATTCAATTATTATCTATTGATTAGTAAAAATTTAAATACCCTAGTGAGTAGATAAAGAGGAAAATTGCAACAAAAAAAACAGTGACGCAATTGTTGACATCATCGGCATTTATTGTTGGATTTCCCTACATCTATTCCCTAGTATTTTTTATTCAAATGTAGAAAAGTTGTCATTTTTATCTTGGATGGCAGCCATTTTAACTAAATATTTGTGGTCTTTAATTTGGTTTAATGGTTTTTTTCTCAGTTTAAATTCCAGTTATTATAATAGTGGTCGGGGATTTTGAAGTAAATGCTAGGAAAATATTCCAAGAGAGAAATCAATACAGGAGGAGGAGGAGGGTTCATTGATGTGACATGTTTGTTATTGGGGTGCGCCTTTTATATGATGACCATTTATGGCTTTGTAATAGAGAAGCGGAGGCTATACATTTGAAGCATGCTACTGCGAGCCTTGTTGTTTATTCCTTTGATACCTGCCACAAAATCCTTACTATTATAAGTGCGACCGACAAGAGAGTATGCAAGAAGAAGCAGAGAAGAGCATCATGAAGTTCCTCAAGCATTTTCTCTATCTCGAAAGCTGTGAAGAATACAAAAAGGAAGCCCTAAGTGTATTATTATTATCCTCCATCATCCAAGGTCTACTTTATAACAAGGAACTCTACGAAGTAGTTATATAATGGTGGATTGTAAGAATTAACTATATATTTTTAAATCCCCAAAAAATCGTAAAATTGAAAATCAAATATTCATAATTAAATACTCTTTAATAACAAATAATAATCGGAGCCAATTGTTGTAAAATGATCAATACACTATTATTATCAATGGTACAACTATTTATTGTAGATTGTACAATTGTCGTTTCTCCACAACTTCGTTTATGTTATTTTAATTAAACTTTAGATCCCGCTTTCCCTTTATTATAATTTGTTGCTATTCCGAAGTTGACTTTTTTAAATTAATATTTCAATCGTTCATTGTTAATTGAAGGAATTTTATCGCAAATCAAGTTATTTTATTACAATGATTCCTTGTATAATTGTTGATAATTATATCTTTCGCTACTTAGTTCTTAAGATTCGCCGCAAATATTACCTGCTCCCCTCCTCTATAGTATTAAGAAATTCTTAAAAATATGATTTTTAGAGTCTGCTGTTGTGTGAACTGCTTAAAGATCTCAGATCCCAGTAGTTTTGAACGATAATGAATTAGTATTTTGTTGATGTGAAATATGTACATGCATAACAAAGGATTTCATTGATTTGATTGAATACTCATCCTAACATAAATATTTGTCTCGTAAACTTAACAAATATTTATCCTATAAACATTAATAAATATTTACACTTAAAATATTACTCTATCATTATAAATAAACATGCATCTCTTTACCACAAAACAATGTTTGCCTTGTGAACACAAACAGCTGTACCAAAGTCCATCATATTTACTTATGTATTGCCATTAGCATAGTTTTACACATTGTGTGATATTCTATTGAAAAAATACCATTTCTTAGTAATGAATATTTTATACCTAAAATAGTAATTTTATGAGTCCTTAATATATATAATTGATTTAAAAAACTATTTCAGCTCCGTATAAGTCATTTAAGATTGTGTTTCTCAGAAATATATTTTTTTCTTCAATGTCAATATATATTTTGAAAAAAGTAATTTAATATATTTATCATACTTTTTAAAGTCTTTCAGCTCTGCTCAAATCTTTTAGGCTTTAATATTGTGTTGAGCTCGAGGAATTGGCTGTAATGTAAACCAGTAAATATCGTGAATAGTATAATGGAGCACTTTGACTCATTAGACGTATTCTCTTTAAGTTTAGGTCTCTCTAGAGGGAATGACAATATTTATCGATCTCATTGAAAAATATCCTTGGTTCGATGTATTAATTTTAATACTCTATTTCTTATTCATATCTTCAAGTATATGAAACTATTTTCAACCAAAATGGTAGGCAAATAAATAATATTTATCTCGCAAAACGAATATTTATATATAGAAAACATGTTCATATAAGTTTTTTATATTTCTGTACTCCGTAGATTGGTTTATAGAGTAGATCTTGCACCCATATTACCCATGTAATTCATAGCTCATATATTTACTTCTCTCTCTCTTCTTATGTTTAGGATCATCAATACATTCAAATGGGCAAAGAAACTTTGTCCAAGGCCTGGGAAATCCTCAACGCCTCCGGCTGGAACCTGGAAAAACGACGCAATGAGGACACCGTTCACTGCATGAGCTCCAAAGGACACAAGATATTCAACTGGAGGTTCGTTCTTTCATTGTGCGTTTTTTTTATAAATTATTTTACTAATAAGTTTGTTTTTTATACAGGGCAAGGTTCTCTTCCCCCTAAACTTCTCTTGGAGGAGCTTTACTTCCGCTTCGAGCACATTCCCTCCTGGAATCCCTCTCTCAGGAGTGCAGATCCCTACAAGTAAGAATTGCTATGCTTCTTTACTATTAAGCTATTATAATAACTTTGTCATGGCCAACAAAAATGAAGAGTTTTTTATTATATATATTTAACAAACATGAGTTGCCACAAAACATTAGTCTTTTTTTAAAATTCTGTAATTCCGTACTCTAAGACAAACATACAATAATTTCTTGTTTTTCAAAGAAAAATTAATCTCCCAATACAAAAACCCACGGAATTATTAATGCCGTGAAGTAAGTTGAATATTATATTAACTGGGATAGATTTACGGGTTTACAGTTTTGTATGTGTGTTATATAGATAGAGATATAAAGACATAGAGAGCTTATTGGATTCTTCAGAGAAAGACTTCATATTACCCAATATAACAAATATTTTTATCTCAATGGTCAACCAACGATGACGTAGTAGAAATTACTTTGTTTATATTGGGTACATAATACAGATGAACGATGTTTCTCTGCTATTGAAGGGAATAAGCTCTTTATGTCTCTTTGGTTATGTAGTTTTGTATTTTAGTACACGTCTTTTTATCGTGACGTCAGAGATTATGTAAAGATATAGCTTAAGTTTGATTTAAAATCAATGTTCGTTTAAATTATGAGTCCATTTTATGAGTTGCATAAATTTGATTATCATATTATACGTTATAGACTTTTTGATCCTTTCCACCATTGATTTTTTCTCATTTATTATACCTCAAGTCTTCTGAACATGTTATTATCAAATATGTAGACACCGTGGTTTTTATCTGCACCTCAGACCGGTTTAATGTCTCAACAAGCTGTTTTTAGTTGTAATACGGAATTGATAAAATCTACATGGAAACAGGTATATATTGATATTTGATAAAATACGGAATATATATTCAAGTACAAAACGTGAAGCTTATTACAATTCCATAATCAAATATGGGCATACGAACATTTTTATACATTAATCAAGCCTTTTAAAGAGTTCTTTGTTTATTTGCAACACCATTTAAAATAATATCAATATGTTACGATTTTGTAAGTGGATTTTTTTTTGTTATTTCATGTTAATTAGCTAAAAGTTTTTCATATCTGAATGAATGTCATTTAATATTTATACCAAAAAATGCGAAATAAAAGGAGTCCAATAGTTATTTAAGTTAAAGCGAGTTCAACTCTTAATGTTGGGGGAGCAAGTTCGAATCTTCAGAGGAGAAGTCAGTTTTTGTCAACCTCATTGATGAGATCCTAGACTCAATAGACTAATTTACTCGCTATAAAGCTTATTTATATCCACAAAGATGTAATTATATCGTACCAAATAGGCAAAAAAATATGTTACTTATTACACTTATTAATATCTTAATGTCATTTAATACATAGGCCAAAAAATTATGTATACTCACACAAATGTAATTATTTAATACTATTCATGTGGTTATGTATTCAGTAATGTATAACTCAAATAGAAAAGAATAAAATTATTAGGCCAAAAATTCAAAATTTACCTATTTGTATTTTAACAATGATAGAAATATATTGTTAAATATATTTATGTTATTTCTATCTTCACTTTTAGCTCTGTGTTTATTATGAAAATACATCAAATGCAATTTTGTCTTTTTCTAGTCATTTATGCTACTGTGGTGACTAAATTGTATATAAAAATCTATCTATATTTTCTCATAAATTACGACAGTAGTTGATCATCAATTATTTCTCTCTCTAATTAGGTTTCAATTGTTTAAATATCACACGAAATACGTAAATTTAATCGACTTCATACTTTATTTTTCGTTTTATGTTCATCTGTTTGGATATCTGAGGTATACATTATGGTTAAATCCGGATGTTTGTCACAAGAAATAGGTTAAGATCGAGTATATTCAATTGTCAATTGAGTATTCAATTATATAAAAGAGATAAATATTTTTATGATAGTATACGCTTTACTTTGAAGATATCCACATCACTGGAGCTGCAATAAAAAAGGTTCATCTCACTTGAATTATTCTATATGTGGGACCCATTCACAGTTGTTAAATTTTAACCAATCATCTTACGGATGGATAAGTGTAGGCAGTGAGATAGCCATGCGCGTTGAGGCGTACTCAACTCTCAATATTGGGGGCGCAGGTCCGAATCCCGAGAGGAGAAGGTAACTTTTGGTAAACCTCATTGACAAGGTCCTAGGTTTGATGGACTAATTTTAATACTTATTCATGTCCGTCGAACCATATAGACAAAAAAAATAAGGGAGTGCGATAACCATGTGCGTTAAAGCGTATTTAACTCTCAATGGTGGGGGCGTAGGTTCGAATCCCGAGAGGGATGGTCATTTGACTTATGTTCGAGTGACTAATTTTAATGCTAGTATGCTTATTTATATCCTGTCGGATGCAATTCTATCGAACCATATAGGCAAAAAAGTATTGTTCTTGCTCACCCGTTGAAAGATAGTTCATAAAAAAAGCTGCAATCCTTTTCTTTTTAGGTCATAGATGCACACACGGATGTGAGTTATCAAGTCAGTGCGGAGGCCGCAGGAGGGCTCGTCTCTGTTCGTGATTTTGTCACCCTTCGACATTGGGACCTCATTGAGGGAGGAAGGGTCTTTGCATCCTCAGGAGTCTCCATTCAGCATCCACTCATGCCAGAACAAAAGGCTGTGTTAGGTATGAAATTATAAAATACAACAAACTACCAATGCAATTATTTCATCATTATAAATAAATACATCACTACATAAAACTGCTTTTTGAACACGACCTTAAGGATGTAGAAACAAATGAATATCCAAAAATAATTGAATTCAATTAAAATTGAATAAATAAACTATATTATATATATAGGTACTTCTGATAATTTTTGTTCATAAATATTTCATTTAATGTAGCGGTAAGTTTGCTTGAATGAACTCTAGTAGCCTACGCTAAATAATTTGCCTATAATGATTTTGTTCCTGGGTTTAGAATGAGCTTTCAACTATGAAAGAAATAAACATTTTAATAAAATACAATATGATTAGAGGTAACAAAAGTAACAAATGACTTAAAACTATGATTGATTGAAGGAAAAAAAGAGGGAATAATACAATATAATTGACATTATACAATAAGCATCACTCAACTCTGGACTGTTGAGGTGCGAATATGGATTCATAGAGAAGAATATTCTTACAAATGCAAATTGTACCTTCTCATGGGCCTGAGCCCATGTCATTTTCGAATCCGTTGAATGAACTCCTACCGTTTTACTTAAAAAATTGATTTAATAAAGCAGCTAATCACATATTTAAGCCCATGAGGAATGCTAACTCGTACCTGTCGATGAATGGATCATCAATGATTATGGGACGTAGAAAAAGAAGGAAAACAGTTTGTCCAACTGCAAAAAAACCACGTTTATTGAGGAGTTTGGAAGAATTACTTTTTTGTTATCCTTAAATAAGATATTGATATTATGTCATCTACTCAATCTTTTTTCAATATATATTTTGCATACTACATGTTAACGAAAAATAACTTTATTCGCTAAATATACCATATTCTAATGCCTTTTTTTTGTATTTCAGGGGAGAAAACGGCGTGGGGGGATGGTTCATGAGCCCCGTGGAGGGTCAACCCGAGATCTGTGACTTTCAATGGCTCCTAGACTCAGACATCAAGGGATGGTTCCCGGGATCCGTAGTCGACGGAGCCATGTGCAAAGTACAATTCGACTACCTAACATACTTGCGCAAACACGCGGATCTCCTTATCGCAAACGGAACCGTAGACAAATGGAAAAACAGATGATAAGGACTTCGTAGAGTCGACTATTATAGACTTCTTTTTACATACATACACATTCGTTCATCTCATTATACTCTTTGTATTCAACTGATAATGAATACTTCACCATTCTTCTTAACAAATACAAGTTTTTTTAATTTATTTTATTTAACAAAATAGTTTTTTTGTTTTTCTGGGGCAATTTGTCCTGGAAATTTTAATAATGTATTATGCTTTCTCACAAAGTCTTATTAAAATGATATTTTATGTACCCAAACCCCTTCTTATATAATCAATATCCTGATGTCTACATGCTAGATCTTTCATTCTAAATATATTTAAGAGATATATCTACAAGTTCATACTGTTTACAAGTTCATACTGTTTACAAGTTCATACTGTTTTTTTTTTCTATAAAGTTATTGTTTTTTTCCCTTCTTCTATAACAGGAGAGGGTATATAAGGGGATTATTAACATACGTGTTTTGTTGTTATTGTTGTATGGTTGTTCCTTCCACTCGATAATATCACCATGGTTACCCAGAGAAATAACTACCAACGTTGTTGCCCTTCGAAACTTGAAAACATGGAACACACATGAAGAAAAAAAGTAGTGGGGATTAGGCTTTTAGTTATCCAATGATATTGACGTGAGAGAGATCCTTTCAATACATATAAGAAGAAGTATACTCACTACCGCCTTGAGGATGACAACGGAGCAAAATGTTAAAGTCGCCATTCGCGTCAGACCATTCATATCCAATCCCACAGGGTTTGTATTAGGCTGAGAGGGGGAATGTTAACCTTGATTAAAATAATTTATAAATGTGTATAATCTATATAATTTTTACTAATGTTTAAAAGTCTACGTTTTGCCTGGACGCCCAGTAACTTATGGCTTCTTCAATGTGGATATTATCGGTTCCATGAAAGAGTCGAAAGATTATTGGCATTAATAACACATGAAATTGAACCTAAATCTCAGTTTTTTTCCTTTTACAGTATACGTATGAACAATTTAAAAGTAGGTCAAATACTACCCAATGACTACTTCAAATGCCAAATCCAAAACAATTTGCATGTATTGACGTTCATGGAAAAGCATTTAAAAGTCTAAGAATAGTCCTCAAGAGTTAACTTTGAATCACTTTTAGGATCCCCTTTAAAAAAAAGTTGAGAAGTTCATGGTTAAGTTATGGTAGCGAATAACTATTAAATATGCCAATGACAGATTTGAATAATATAAATATTTGGCTATATTGATGAATAGCTGAAACGGTGGATAGTTTTGTGTGAAAGCACTTAGAAAAACGTTCGTAGAACATATTTAAGCCTCTTAAACTAGTCAGTAGCTAAGTCAATTCCTTTAAAAGGTTAATTTTCAACGTACATTTTTCCAAACTTTGCTTTCAGGTTGGGTTGCCTTAAGTTAAGTTAAAAAAAGAAAATATATTTTTTACATTAGAAAGTCGTTCAATATGTAAACCAAGAAAGCAAAAAAAGACTATTTAAGTTAATATTTAAAGATGCCACTTAAAGTATCAATTAACTTTAGCAATTTCCATAGCTCGTATTTTGAAAACCAAATATGGTTCGGGAATACTCATTCGTCACGATTATGAATAATGGCTCCGTATAGAACCGCTACATATAAGTCCCAACTGCTCATCGTTTTTTTATTCGGATGTTTTTGTACAAATGCACGTTAAAAATCCGATTTGTAATCTGGTACTGCTTCACTGGTTTATTTTTTATGGTTTGGAAGTGCGATAATAATACACAAAGAAATTAATTAGAAGCTCTATTTCGAAAGCAAAACAAAGGTTTTCTTGATCAACTCAGTGATTTTTTTTTGTTATTCAGTTTCAAAAATATTTGTACTGTATACTAGTTTTTGTTTGATTTGTCCAGTATTTTCAATTTTTGTCGAAATTCCCTTAACTCCATTGCACAATAAGCGAGAAATATCTCGCAAATCGAAGTGTATCGTCTCTATGAGCGGTCCTTCTACAACGATTTCCAATCCGGAGGAGAGTGGGGATAAGCGAACCTTCACCTTTGATCATTCTTACTGGTCCTTTGATGGCTTCAAAGTGGAGGACAACGAATATTGCTCTCCTGACCCAAACCATCCCCATGGAAGGAAGTTTAGTGATCAGGTGAGCAGAGGAATACTATCTAAAAGTGGAAATAAATTATTTACTTTTCTGTGAAACATTTGTTGGAGTATTTTGTATGGGAACAATTTCAATTTTAAGTCATCATTGGCATAAAGAATAAATAATATAGCTAACGTAGGGATGTTTTTTATATACCTATGTGTATTAAAGTCAATGTTAAGAATAATTTTGTTCAATTGTACAAAAGAAAACAAATAACTAAAATTTACGATCGTTAGGAATGTAAGGTGTCAGCTGGTTTTTTGATTTGTGCGCCATTTTTGTCCCCATTTATTCCAAGTATATATGTTGTATATAAAGTCGTCAAAGCAAGAAATGATAATTGAATACTGCAACTTCGAATCTATTTGATCCTTTACACTTTTAATCAGGCTTGTGAACGGAACGCAAAATTGAACGCACGTTCAATGAACGGAACGCAACTTTTTTTTGAACGCTGAACGTTGAACGCAAAAAAGAGTTTTGCGTTCAGTGTTCAATTTTTCCAAAATGTCGTCACTTTTCTTTAATTTTGGTAATTATTTTCTATAAAAAAACGTCATCACTTTTTCTGGAGATTCTTTTCTAAAAAAAACGTCATGACTTTTTCTAGAGATTCTTTCTTAAAAAAAACGTCGTCACTTTTTAAAATATTTGAACGCTAACAGAACGCTGAACGCAAGAAAAGCTGAACGCTCACAAGCCTGCTTTTGATCAATTTAAAATATTTTCAGGGACTATTATATCCTCTCCAATAAAAGACGGCTTTAACTTGTTGGATCAAATTCCGGTTGATATTAATAACTTTTTCCATTAAATATTATACCCCAGGTATTTTGAATTAGGAGGTATGTTCATTGTTCATATTTCTCAAAGAGCTGGTTTTCGCTTCCCGGTGGTTTTTAGTGACGTCACACAAGGAAGCGGGAATAACAATATTAGAAATGTCATTCTTCCCGCTCATGTCATCAGAAATGCTACAATAGATTTTAATGACATGAACAACAATAATGATATTTTTAACGTTTTACTATCCTTGAAACATTAGTTATGCAGTGGTTCCCAAAGTGGGGGGCGCGCCCCCTAGGGGAGGGGGGGGGGGGCGCAGAGCAATTGCAGGGGGGGGGCGCGGGAAAATGAATGAATGAAAATATAAATACCGTAGACTAATAACACTGCTAGAAAATGGACAAAAAAAGATTGAGGTTTGTATTAATTACAATATGTGAAATAAACTGCAAGGAATCTGAGAACAAAATGTGTGTATGTTATTATTATTATTATTTTTTTGGGGGGGGGGGGCGCAAAAAAAAATTATGTACCAAAGGGGGCCCAGCAGAAAAAGTTTGGGAACCACTGAGTTAATGTATCATACTAAATAGCACATTAATTAGACTCAGTTGTTTATAAATTATCTGATGACTTTGATAAAAAATATCCCTGTTATAATTAGAGTTATGGGTGTATATCTGTTCTATAGGATATTTGTCACATTTTTCTACTATAATTAGTTATTAATCCGTCATCTAACGTTTCTCACTCATAATTGACTGTATAAACATTTACACATTTAAATAATTCAATCAAATGGAAATAAATACATACAATATATTACAAATAATCCCATTTAATACTCCTTGTCCGTATATAGTCCATTCCATTACCACAGCTACTAACCTTGTCATACAACTTTTAAGTCTTATGTTATGTAGCTATGATGTTTTCTTATAAAAACAGCTGCTGTTTTTAAATATCGAGGTACATTGAAAAAAAATGTATGCCAATATTGAAAAAAGATCTGACTTTTTGGCTGCCAGTGATATTTAATGACGTCACATCGGCAACCCAAAACATAACATCTTCTAATGATATTCTCTCAGCTTATGTAATCAAAAATCTATTACATTTTTGTATGCTTAAAAAAAATAATATTTGTGACGTTTCACTTTTTCTGAAGAGATTAAATAAACATACTTAGTATTAGATATACATTGATCCATATCAGCGAGCATGTCACGACTCTATTTTCTTTTTTCTCTCTAAAACATAATGACTCATTTGAAAGCCATTGAAATGATTAACTATTCATGGTATAAAGAGGCATTTTTGGGTATTGCTTGTTAAGGAGGACTAGGGAACCCGTGACGAGGCAAGTAACTCAATGCACATTAAGAAAAGATCAATAATATGTCTTCAATTAATATTAATGGACCCACGCCTTGGAAAGGTAATACTGGACCTTAAATACGGATATAAAATAAGTCAACAGTTAAACGTTTATAACTCTATTACAATAGATAAAAAACAATAAAACTATGCTTAAATTTAGTTCAAAGCATCTTTGTGAGAATGATGAACATAATATCGATGTGTGGGGAATGTCCATACATATTATATCTTCAATAATTTTTTGGGGATTTTTTAAATAGAGATTATTGCTTCCTATATCTTAAGAAAACTTTGTACCTCTGTGGATATTTAAAAGGTATATTATTTGTAAATTAACCTTGAAAAAAATAGTAAACTCCTTAAACTAAGGTGAAAGTCCAAAAAAAAATATAAATTTTAAAATCCTAATTTTTTTCTAGATATTTCCTTACAAAAAAACGTTTCACTCAATCCATGAATAAGAAATATGACTTTCTTTGCTTGTTTTACATATATAGCACAAATAGTGTTTTTGAATATTCTTTATTTGAGCCAAGGTGTCCATAACAAAGGCATTTATAGATATGTGCATTCATTTTGCTTTCATTTGTTACCCAAGCAACCAAATAACCTTCGGGGAACATTCCATGCAGGTTGATTTGTCGTTACAATGGATGATTTCCATAACGTTTTTCGAACGTCACACTAACAATAATATATAATAATAACGAACTCTGTAATTTACTATAATTGTGTCAATATAGTGACACAATTAGAGTTGCAGAACTGTGTGTGTCTTTTGTTTCTCAATAAAGGCATTAATATTTCATGAGCTTTCAACCCACACATTTCCACCCTTTCATTTTCTGAGGCCATATATAATTTTCTTCCAAACAGAATAAGGTGTTTTCGGATTTGGGAGAGGGTATCCTGGAGAATGCCTGGGAGGCTACAACACATCCCTTTTGCATACGGACAAACGGGCTCGGGGAAGTCCTGGTCCATCATCGGCTACGGAGCCAACAAGGGGATCGTTCCGATCTTTTGCGAGCGGCTTTTTGAAGGGATTAAGAAGCAAGAGGGGAGTGGGACCTCCTTTGAGGTCAAATTCTCCATGCTTGAGATCTATAATGAAGTTACAAGGGACCTGCTACAGCCACAGAACAAACAAAAGAAAAATGGCCTCAAGATTCGACAGCATCCCAAAAAAGGATTTTATGGTAAGATGTTCAGATAGGTTGTCGCATTTTGGTAAAGATGATATTAGTTAGGGAAAATACTCGGTTAATCAAGGGTACGTTTCTTTTTATGTTGTCACGGATAAACAAACGTCAGTAATTCTATTTTTTATGATGTATCAAAAATATATCGTAAAACTGGATTTTTGATGACGTAATAGGGAGGAATAATAATAAGAAACGTATTTCCTCCCGCTTACCGATGTGACGTCATTAAAAAATAGCCGACAGTCAGCTCTCTAGGCAACATGGACCTACCTTGTTTTTAAATGTACTTTAAGCTAATAAAAGTATCCAACTTTTTCATAGTTTTATTCTCGAAGGCAACTAACTATTTTTTATTAAAATGTTTATTCAATCATGTTAAACTGATTCCTTTAGTCTCACACTAAACACTAGAGAGATATTAATTGTGCTTCACACTTAAGAGATTAAGAGAAGGTAATTATCATCTTTCCTTATTTAACATTTATAGCTATCTTGGGAATTATTATACTTTGTGTTTTAACGTAGAAGTTATAATGTTATAAACAATTTACCTCTTATTATTACCAATCTTTATTTTATTCAGCTTATGTTACGAAATATAATTTTCATCATTTCACGACATTAATTAAAAATAAAAATAATTATATTTGTAAAGCATTCAAACAGTAAGCGATCGGAAAATACCCCAGAAAATAAGTCTCTCTCTCTCTCTTCAAGATTACAATAAACCATTTCAAAATAATCTTTTTTTAGCTGAGGGCTTAACAGAAGTCATGGTAGCCGACTACGAGCACATTGCCGCCAAAATAGAGGAGGGGACATCAATCGAACGGTGGCAAGTACGAATATGAATGCTACCTCCTCTAGGGCACATACCATTGTGGGTATTCACTTCATCCAGAAAAATAAGAACAAGGCTGGAAAGGAAATGGCCAAGGGGGCCCTCATCAATCTAGTAGACTTGGCTGGAAGGTAAGAGAATGGTTCATAAGGATTTTGTTATCTCAAACGATCTTGTATACTCAAAGCTGGGAGTAGGTAAGGAAAAAAACTACCATCAGTTTTTGTAGTCATAACCCAGTTTTGCATTATCGGTAGATTAACCTACCTATTGAAGGCGTAATCGGTAAGAATGGAAATCTGGAGCTTAGCCTTGGTGCTAACAGATTCTATGACTGTTTTTGACTGTGAAAAGAGAGAGGGGTAAAGAGAGGGATAGAAGGAAAGAGAGAGAAAGAGAGGGAGAAAGAAAAAGTGAGAGAGTCCTCTTTCTCTCTCCCTCTCTTTACCCCTCTCTCTTTTTCATAGTTAAAAACAGTCATAGAATCTGTAAACAAAGTAATTAAAAGTAATGTAGAGCCATTTTAACCAATGAAAGTAAAAAAAATACACCGCCACGCAACCTACCTCATGAGCATGACGTCACGTATGGCAAAAGAGGGTATATTGTATAAGTAAAATATGTTAAATATAATCGAATTTAGCCTTTAATTAGATCATAGAAGAATTAATTATCACAATTCTATTAGAAAATGGAAAAATATTAAATTTTGTGAGTAATCATAAAATTTTGATGATTTAAGGTTGCTGATATTATCCAAAATATTTTCATGAAAAAGCAAACTCTTCAATCATATGTTAAAGCACATAAAAAACAATGAAATAAATTATAACAAAATACTATTTATAATCATATATTATTACAAAGACATATTTAGAAAAAAGTATATAATTTATGAATTAATACAAAACAAAATATGGTTATATTCATATATTATATAAATATTATTAGAATTACATATTAAGAAAAAAAGATATAATTTACAAATTATTACAAAACAAAATACTGTTTGTAATCCTATATTACATAAATGTTATTAAAAATACATATTTAGGAAAAAGTAAATAATTTATTGGAGCATTTAATTAATCCACTGTTTCATTTTTCGTTTCTCTCTTAAACTTTTTTATGTCTAGCTTTTTGCTCTTGAAGGCGGTTTTTTCAAATTTTATTTGGAGAAATACACGAATTTGAGCAAATTTATTAAGAGCTTCCAATGGAACTGACGGCACCTTAGACATTGATTTAGAAACTCTTTTGTCATGACAATTATCTTCTGATGAACTTGGAAGTAATACTTGTGGACATATAGGTTGCTTTGAAGGAGGAGGTAACGATGAATTAGAAGATTCATATTTATCTAAGCATTCTTGAGTAATCTGACGATAATTTCGTTTTAATATTCTATCATTCCTTTTGGAAGATGGTTCCATGGACGTATATTCCGACAAGTTTGTTTCATTTTTTTCATTTAAATTAAGTGTCGGAACTACTCCTTTCTTGATTTTCTTTCTAATAGGAAGGTTAAGAAGCTCATGCATTAGATCTCTCTCATAGTCTTCTTCAGTGAAGTGCAGACTACACATAAAGGATGATGCAGGCTGAAATGTCGAATCTCCTCTTTTGCATGCGATGGTCCAAGCTTTTCTCTGTTTGATGTTGGTTGGAAACGAGTGGTACAATACATTGTGAGCATTGGGATCCAATGAAGGACAAACAGTAACTGCACACTGTCTTTTTTTCTTTTTTTATATTAATTGAAGCCATTTTTGTAAGAGTACGATGCACTAATGATAATTTGAGTAGTGATGTTATATATAGTAAAGTTATTTGTTTATGTTTTCTGCCAGACGTGACGTCACACGAAAATATTTCGGAACCTAAGTTTATACATTATGAAAATGGCGGGGGGTTGCTGTAAACACAAAGCAAAGCTCCAGATTTCCATTCCTAGTAATCGGTATTCGGCACACCCCTAAAAAACATCTACTAGGGGGAGATGCAATTCATTTTTTTAATAATTATGATTTTGATAATAGCAATCTACTCCTATTAAATAAAATATAATGCAGTCGGTAGTGATATTAAATAATTTAAAAAAAGGAAAATGATCGGTATGGGTAGAATAATATACTCACAATAAGAGCGATCTACCAAAATACCTACTATCAATCAGTTAAGGTTGCTCCCGTTCTTTTGTAAGGATATTCAATTTATAAAACAAAGACAAACAAGAAATCGGATAAAAATCCAAGTAAACCATTAAAACATGAAATACATTAAAGATATAGCAAATTTTATTTTAAAAAACATTTGAATAATAATAATAGTTTTACTAAAGTACAAAATTCCATACATGTCTACTTGTAACTTTTTTATAGATACTGCCTCTCATTTTTTTGCATATATGGTTCGATAGAATTGTATCCAATAGGATATAAATAAGCATTATAATATTAAAATTAGTCATTCGAACCTAGGATTTTATCAATGAGGTAGACCAAAAATGACCATCCCCTCTCGGGATTCGAACCTGCGCCTCCAACATTGAGAGTTGAACACGCCTAAACGCAGACGGCTATCGAGCTCCCTTTTCATTTTCAAAGGTTCAATTTTGAGGTGTTTATTAAAGATTGTTACAAAACAAATGGCTCGATAAAATTGATTTAAAAAAGTATAATAGATGTGAAATAATACATGAAATATAACTATCATTTTCTTAAAAATAATTATATGAGCTTCATTAGAATTATCAGCTCTCAAAATGATTAATGCTCCTTTCTTTCGTCATCAAATGGTTATTTAAAGATAGTAACAGTCCAAAGATAATAGATAATACAAGATGCGCAGAACGCAATGTTTAGATTCCTCTGATTAGAAAAGAAAAACTGAAACGTCACAGATGACGTCACAGTAGCTATTTGTTATTAAATAAAATCAAGGTACATTTAAAAACAGTGATTAATTTCAATTTCGGGGACAAAGGTGGTCCTGGTGGACCACTTGGTTGAAGCCCGGGAGCTCTCCGCGGAGGCGGAGCTGCAGAGGACGGCCACGTTGCTCCGGAGCTCCTAGATGCGTGCGGGCTACCAGCCAAAGGCCTCAGAGTCCCGTGCGGTGTTCAGGACTTCCACTTCCTCCCTGATGCTGAAGCTGTGCGTCCCGGTGGCTCGTGGCAGGAGGGAGCCTCCGGACGTTATTCCTTTGAGAGCCTTTACGTTCTTAGCTTGTTGTCCTAGAGGTATTAGATATATAGGCAAATCGTAGCTGTGATGACGTCACATTTTTTTAAATTGGAAATATCCTTCTTTGTTTACATGAGTTCTGCCCCCCCCCCCCCCCTGGTAACAGTCCAAATAAAAGGCAAATATGATCAACAATGTTGATGGAAATTTAAATTTCTCCAGTTTCATATGATTATTTACTTGAACGGTTTGTATATTTTTGCTTACGTTATGCAATGAGTAACGTTAGAGCAGTGGTACCATGGTGACGGCCCAAATGAACATCACATTCGGCCGTTATGTCAGTGGTTGAGAAGTGTTTTTTTATAAATAAATAAAACCATGAAACAATATCAACAAATTTAAATCTAAAAATGTACCGGTAATTTGGCCCCCGAGGTCCCACTTGAAAACAATCTGGCCCCAGACAGATTTCATCCTGGTATCCCTACGTTAGAGTGTCGATGAATACCCTCGAAATGAACGCATTTTTATCAATCAAAACAATTAATGTAGATCTTACCACTTACCTACTTATCATGCATGTATTTCGAAAATATACCTTGACAAACTTAATATTAGTTTCATGGATAATTGTAATGTTACCACTTTTTCAATATGTATCTGAATAACTCAATAAAAAAACAGTTTTCAAGAAGATCATATTTTTTAAATAACGTATTAAGTTAATTTAATAACCATAAGTGGTTTTTTAAACATACATAAGAATTAAGCAATGTTATTATAACTTACTCTTATAGTGAAAGAGTGGATGCAACAGGGGCCACAGGGGATCGACTCAAGGAAGGGGCCGCCATTAATCAAAGCCTCTCATCCCTTGGTAATGTCATTCACGCCCTGGCGGAACAAGCTGAGGGGAAAAACGTAATTGTTCCTTTTCGAGATTCTCCACTCACAAAGCTCCTTCAAAACGCTCTGGGAGGCAATAGCAAGACAATCATGGTAATACGAAATTGAAAACTTTTATATGGTACAGGTAGGAATGGAAATTTGGAGCTTAGCATTGGTGCTTACAGATTCTATGACTGTTTTTGGCCTGAAAAAGAGAGAGGGGCAAAGAGAGGGATAGAAGGAAAGAGAAAGGAAAGAGAGATAAGTTTCTATCTCATTTTTTCTTTCTCCTCTCTTTCCTCCTTTCTCTCTCTCCCTCTTTCTTTACTTCTATCCCTCTCTTTACCCCTCTCTCTTTTTCACGGCCAAAAACAGTCATGGAATATGTAAGCACCAAGGTTAAGCTCCAAATTTCCATTCCTAAGTATGGGTATGTGATTAATCCATTATTTAACTGCACTTAACAGATTGCTGCAATCAGTCCCGCTGACATTAATTACGATGAAAGTCTGTCAACACTGCGCTATGGTGAGTCAAACATAGATGGATTTTTAGTGATCCATATTGTCTTTGTGTATGTAAATATATTGGAAGAGGCTTGTGAGTGATCATAAAAAAATAACTACAATGTTTATTTATGATTTTTTTGATCACAACCCCTCCTGCTCTTTTATTTATTATTGTAATATATTATTATGTATGATTTTTAAATAAATGACCCATTATAAAAAAAAATAGGGATTCAAAAAAGTAATACAAAAATCTGAACCCCAAGAAAAAAAACTGATATCAGATTCGGATAAAGATGGAACCAATTTCAAACGAATTATTATTGTTTGCTCAATCAGAGAGTGGGCCCAAGATTGAGGGAAACAAAAAAAATAATCGCTTATTGTCAATTTGAATCCATTTGCTTTTCAAATTTTTAACTGGGTCCCTGATTAGACGGAACCCGGGTCAATCGCCCGACTTTGTCTAGGAGATGGAGCATCCTCCGGTTTTGCAGTATAAATAGATGGTTTTTCTTATATATGCAGCGGATCGTGCCAAGGAAATCCGAACAACGGCTTCCGTGAACCAGGATCCCACTGAGACTCTCATCCGTGAGCTAAAGGAGCAGAATGAGAAGCTCCGATCCCAGCTGGCCAATGGAAAGGTGGACCTCCAGGACATTCAAGACCTAAACAATGACGTCTCCCTGGAGCACTTGTCGAAGGAGGAGATGATCGCCTCAAGCGTGAGTGGCAAGAGGACATGGTAGCCAACATGCAGGACAACAACAAGGAGTTGGGGACATGCGGCTCTCATACGAAGAGAAGCTCAAGAATGCCGTTTCACCCGCAGATGCACTCCGAGAACAAATCATGGAGGACAAAAGACACAACCCCATTTGTTCAATCTCAACTTTGATCCTCAGCTCAGCGGGAGAATCATTCATATTATTCAAAAGCCAAAGACGGAGATCGGGAATCGGAAGGGACATGAGTCCGACATATGCATGGTCGGACCCGGGTAAGCCAAAATATCCGTACTTAGACTCATAATTAAAGCATAATAACATAAAATCAAACTATTTACATCAAAATATTAAACAATTAATTTAAATAATTTAACATATTTATATAAATAATTAAACATATTTAAATAAATAATGAAACATATTTATATAATAATTAACATATTTTATAAAACATAAAACCGATTCCTTCAAAAATAAATACAGTTTTGTATAAATACCGAAGCATATTAATATAATACATGAAACGTTTTATAATACTACATTTTTATGTGTCGAAACTAAGAGCATGATCAATACTAATGTTAAATAGTGTTTTTTTATCAATCTGATCATATTGTCAACTACTTTAAAACAAGAAGTATATCCAGAGGAAACATAAAAAAGACCTACATATAGTAAGTTTTATAAACGACCATTTTAATGAACAATGTAGATTTTATTTTGTACCGACGTACAACAAACTTTATTTCTGTGTCAGTTCACTTCAAACAATATATAATATATATATATATATATATATAATATATATATATTATTATATATATATATATAGATATAATATATATACTATATATATATAATATATATATAAATATTACTATATATTAAAATACATATAAAACCAAAATTATTACATTATCTGAGAAGACATTTTTAATAATGGTTTCTATACATGTTAACATATTGTGTGAGAGGAGGATTTTTAGAGCACTTAAATTTAGAAAGAATACTAAAAGTTTTTGTAATCATAAAATTAATTTCATTTTATAAGAACCAACATATATACAGCAAGGTTATTTTTATTTAAAATATCATACTTTGTTGTACAAATTCTGAAATTGCATCCATGTATCTTTTGGTGACAACATATTCGGCTAAAATGTGAAACCCATTTTCTCTGGAGTTTGAGCAAAAGAAACACTCACTAGTTTTTCCATGAATACTCCAATTGTCAGCGTGTTTGTAAGAATTTTGTATTTAAACCAGTGTAGTGTAAAGTCCAAAAGGTTATTTTCCAATGTTTTTAAAATATTAACATTGGTTGCAGATTCATAAATTTTACCTTTTTTTTTTCGTTGTAATTGACGTAAATACTGTTGTTTCGTGTTTTTTCGTCTATTTGTATTATGCGAATATCTTTGTTTGTTAGGCTTTTTAAGAAATTAAACAGATAATCCCTTGGTCCTATCTTTCTGTTTTATTGATTATGTCTTTTTAAGTCTCCTCCTCTCTAACTCTTCGGTAAAAGATTCTTTAAAATCTATGTTAAAAATTTCTCCAATAAAATCCAGTTTCTTCTTGATGGCCATGCCGCTTATAATTTATATCTATGATTATTTTTTGTTGGCTCTTGCCATTCCATAGTTGGCAGGATTTTCAAACATATTTCGCAGCTAATCCGAAACAGAATTCCAAAAAGGGTGTAGCGACTTTAAACAATTGATAATTTTCATGGGGCCTTCGCTTCTGACTTTATCCCAGCTTATTACGTTATCTTGCTCAATGTAAGACCGTATTATTTTATTCCAGGAAGCTTCTCCGCCGACTAATTTTGAGAGCCAAAAAAATAGGGTTTTCCACATCTTCTAATGGGATTAGACCTAATCCACCATACTGTTTTTGGGCAGGAGATCCGCTTCCATGTAATATTTTTTTGTCGGCCACCTTGAGAAATTTGCACAAATTTAGCAATTTGGTCCGCACTTTTCTCATCAAAGGCAGTCACTCTCATCAGGTTGACTACTTTGGGAAGGACAAGAGAGTTCCAAATTTGTATTTTAGGCGGAAGTTTTTCCCCACTAGAAAGTTATATCTGGAAGATTTTTTCCGAATTTTTTTCTTCAATTCTTTCTTGAGTTGTCAGGTGTACATTAGGTTGTTCTTATTTTTCGCAATGTTTGAATGTTAGCGATTTGAGCATTTTCTGTTTCTTGGTGAAGAAATTTGATCTTTTTGATAGAGAATAAACGATTACCATCTGTTAACTCTGTTAGTGTTACCTGGATAGAAAGAGAAGAGAAGGAGGGAGGGATATTTGCCTCACTTCTCTCCTCTTTTTTTTTCTTCTATCCAGTTACACTAACTGCCGTTACAAATGGTAATCTATATTCTCATATCAAAAGATCAATTTTTTGGGGGATAGTACGTATTTGCTTATATCTCTTAAAGATAGCGATTTTAGAACACAAAATATATCAAATGAAAGCTTGGTTAACCAGCTTAATATTTTGGTATACTAAATCATATCAATTTAATAAGTAGAGAGTTATATGCACATTAAAAAAAGCCTATCTCGCGTACAAAATGACGCATATAATGGATATAAATGCGTCAGAGACAAAGTAAATTCTTGAGAGGATACCTTGACGCACATTTAAAAACACATTATGATTTTTTTTTTCATAATCGATTTCTTATAGGTCATACAGCTCTGAATCATATGATGTAAACTCAGAGTGTACTGAATTCTGAATGATAGCATGCAACCAAGGTCATTTTTGGATTATCATCTAAAGGTTTACTAAACTTAGAAGTACTATTTTACTCTGAAGCAAACAGTCATCTTCTACAGCGAGTGAAGTTAATTGCTACAAAAAAGCTATGAAATAAGCTAACAATACTCACTCCCTTCTTGCTTGTTTTTACTGAAAACTTTGTTTTAATTAAAAAACATCAAACATACGCTGGAGTAAATTAGATTTCCTTTCATTAATAATTATTATGGAAGTCTGTAACGTCCACCATTTTGAAGAATTTGCGGAAAACTATATTTTTTCCTAACTTTTAAAACTTTGACCATCGTTGCGCACCTCGTAAGTTGACGATTTTGTTCAAACTTTGTATTTCGTCTTCTTTTATCACCAAGAAACAGAAAGCTCAAAGTTTCTAACATTTCAAACATTTGAAAATAAGAACAACCCTAGTGTACATTCTCTTTCTATGGCTATCGTGGTACCCAGTATTTTGACTTCTGATACATTCTGCACAGGCACATCAGATTGGTTATATTCTAGATTGGTAATCACTTTGGTTTTTCGTGATGTTCACCGCTAGGCCAGAACACTTTTTGAATTCGAGAGTCTGGAGTGTTGTGTCGATTGATCTCTTCACCACCTCCCTGTCTCCAGAGTTAGTTTTTTTAGTTAGTTAGAAATTTATTGTCGATTACAATAGTACGTACAAATAATAGACACTAAGGTAAAGAACACAACCACACAATGGGGTATCTGTGTTACAACAGCAAAATGAATTCTTTCTTAAATACTAAAATTATTTACAATAATATTTTTCATTTTTTTACATTTAAAATTTAAGAATATGGATGTCCGCGTCTTCTTCTTGAGACACTTCATGCCTTTCGAGGGACAGAGCAGGGCATCTGTTAATCAGGTGGTCTGCAGTCTGTGGCTCTTCCTTGCAAAGATCACAGGTTGCACTTGTGTTTTTCCATTTACTTAGGTGGAAGAGAAATGGTCCATGTCCTGAGTAGGCTTGGATAAGTTGTTTCAGTCTTTCACGGTGAAGTTTGACAACCTTTGATCTTGTTTTTTTTTTAACATAAGATGTGGGTGTTTCATGTGAAGACCAATTTATATCGATCACACTATCGTTTATAAAAATAATCATTTATTGTTTTCTTGACATAACTTGGGGGCACACCAACAAATTTTCGGTTGTTGCTTTGTGCGCCACTTTTTGCAAGGTAGTCTGCAAATTCATTTCCTGTGATGTCATTGTGTCCTCTGCACCATTCAATGTATATGTTTTCCTCGTTCTTTCCTCTGCATATAATTTCTTTACACTCCCTGACTTCAGCACTTGAGGTAAGTGGATTGAGAAGAGCAGCAATTGCGGGTTGGGAATCAGATCGAATTAAAACTTTTTTCCATGTTTTTCCAATTTTCTGAGATCTTCGACTGCTTGCATGATGGCAAAAACCTCAGCTTGAAATACTGATGCTTATCTATTCAAAGATACCATTGAGTGATGAATGCAGAGATCACCAATAGTGATTGCCCATCCAGCACCAGTATTACCCTTTTCATCTTTGGATCCATCAGTGTAAATTATCATATCAATATTTTCAATTGGAGAATTGTCCATCCAAATAAGGTTGACTTTTATATAGTAACCTTGTTGATTAATTTTCACTTCCTTAAGTATTTTATCGCAGGAGAAGCGGTGACTGTGTGGGAGACTGAGAATATATGACTGATATATCGTCCGCGAATGCTTCAACTTTATTTTCAAATTGTCTTACTTTTACACCCTTTACCATTTCGTTTGTGTTAATATCTCTAATTAAATTATCAATAGCTGGTATCAATAGACTAGACGACAAAGGGTCTCCCTGCCTACATCCTCTCTTCACTGTGAAGCCTTCATCATACCTTGAATATTTTGTGTGAATATTCCAAAGGCACAGAGAGACCATTCTTGTGAACTTTCCTCCAAAACCACGTGCTTTAGTAAACTATTTACTAGAAATTCCCGCGTCACGCTATCATACGCTTTTTTGAGATCGATGGACAATAATCCCAGCCCTCTGTCCTGTCTTTTTCCGATTTCCACCGAGTCCACTATACCTTGAATGGCATTTTCCATATACCTCCCGCCCACGAATCCTTTCTGGGATGGGTGAATGATGTTGGGTAATACATGCATTATTCTTTTGCTAAGTATTTGGATATAATTTTGGATATATCTCGGGTCTTTTCCACTCTTAGGAATGAGTGTCAAATTCCAAATGTTATATGCTTATCGAAAGTGCCTTGAGATATTGCTTCACTATAAACTTCTTTCAAAAGCGAACTTTCAAACTTTCAAAATCAATGTATTTCTTATAAAATTCCATAAGAAATCCATCAGGTCCCGGTGCCTTTTTCTTCTAACAATGTATATTTGACTTTTTCAATATCAAAGGATATTTAGGACCAGTGCCTACTGTGACATACATCCTACATGGGATGTTATTATATTGTTTCGTTTTCTTTGCATTTTCTAGGAAAACTTGATTCAACTGTCCTAATCCTATACGAGATAGTATTTCATTCAAAATACTATGTTAAAAGGATATAACAAGTTCAGACACTATAATAGAGAGTTGGTGCGGAAGAATTAATTTTTTTATCCTTTATGAGTTAATATATATTTCAAACATTATTATTAAATATTCATTCAGTAAACTATAATCCTGTATCTACACTTGAATTACTAATACAATTATTATTTTAGAAAATACCACAGCAATGGGTTACATCGGTTAATATAAAAAATGTCGACCTTTTTAGGCTTCACAACCAACACGCCGTTCTGACAAAGGAAAAGGACCGTGTTCGAGTCAAGCCCTTTGAGAAGGACTGTCGAATCCTCGTGAATGGAACGGCCATTACAGGGGACACCATTCTGGAGCACAATGACAGGCTTGTCTTCGGGTCCACCCACATATGGGTCTACCAGAACCCCACGGAAAAGGGGATATCCTCCAAGAAGTATCCTCCCCTGACCTACGAGTTTGCTCAGGAGGAAATTGCCTCCAAGGCCGGGATCAACATGGATAATGCTGGATCCACAGATGTGGCCATGCTTCAGGATGATCTCATTGAAGTCATGCCTGCCGTGGAGGAAGCCAACTCCATTTCTGAGGAACTGGACAAAAGAGTTAAATTTGAGATTATTCTCATTTCACCCAATATGATTGGAAAAAAACATTCTTCAAAGGCGGAGGTAAAATTAATAAAAGTATATACATAGTTATTTAGAAGGTAACAAAAAATTCGTTGGCTTTTAAAGGGACTTCTTAAAAAGCAAAGCTTAATTTTATGTATCCAAAAAAGCATCAAAAAACGTTATGAAGAAGTGAAAAGGAAACAAGACGACTGAAGTAAATTTTGTGAATCTATATATTTAATAGGGTTAATTACGAATCAGTCCCTGTAATTTGTTTTCTAAGACTAGAAAGCTCTTGTAAATCTTAATCTCTGCATATCTTTTTAATCCCTGGTCAGTTTTAGAGTAATTGAAATGTTAATGATTAATTTTCAAGTCACACTTTTAATATATCAGAAGTAGCATCGATACTTTAACTCAAAAAGGGTGTATTAACTTTGAATTACAAAAACCCTTTCAATTTATATACGTTTTGTTTCCATACTATTTAGTACATTCGGCTCCCCTTCATACGAAGTTTACTCAACTAAAACCATTGGTCAAACGGATTAATTGACTATATTTTTGCGTATTGTTTTTATGACTTTGAGGAACCAAAGGAGCAAAACTTTTATTGTTTTTTTTAACTTTTGTTCTAATAAAAATTGTGGATGATCATACAGGTTTTCCCCCCGATTACAATTGCTCTTTTACTCACTATTGGATAAAGGAACTTATATAATCTTGGGTATTTAACTATTTAAAACTATTATTCCAAATATAAATATCCAAAAAAATATTTTTTTGTTCGTTCTTCTTTTTTTTTTTTTTTTGTAAAATCACCTCATTTTTACAAAGAAAATTGTTTCCCCCTAAAATAAGATATGCAAATGCATAATTAGAGTAATTTATTTGTATTAAATTTTTGTAATAAAAATATATTGACCTTCATCTATACATTCTATTGACCAACTCTTTTCTCTTTTGTTGAAACAATTGAACAAACTTTATAATGAGAGCTTTTAAAATACTTCCCATTAAAAATATGAACTCATTCCCATAAAAGATAAACACATAATCTTTGTTTCCGTATATATATATTCCAGTAAAATGTATTACAAACTATGAAAGCTATTTTAATCCATTTAGTTATATATTTACATGATCAGTATGTGAAATCATAGAAATATAGAAAGCCCCTTATTTAAATTATAAATGAGATGGTTTAGCAAGAAATCAATTCTACATAAAAATAGTGAAAATGAGAAAGCGCATTTTTTTTACTTCATAAAAATGACGCCAAATACTTCAGGAGCATTTTAAGACCAGTTGAGCATGTTTTTACCCATGAATCTTTATTTGGAAAGGTCAGAATGATTTTTTCTATTGGACTTATTTGTTATAGGGTTCAATTCCACATGATCCCTCCAATATGATCCCTCAGAGATAGTCCCTTTTTCATAGCCCTAAGAGATTTATTCCTTAGCGAATATCAATTATAGTATATAATTAGCAATTGTCGGAGCTTGTATTCAACTAATCGAAATATTTTACTAATACAGACGAAGGAGAATTTTATATATTATGATGATGGCAACTCATTTTCACAAAAATCCGTTTAATCTTGGATTCTTGCTGAACCACCACAAATATAAAAAAATAATGAATAAAACTGAATCAATATAAAAACTAAAAGGATGGGAACCCGAAATCAAAAATATAAAACCTTCTTCATTTTGTATATGATTACATATATTATTTTTAGGACTCAAAACTGATCAGCCTTTATATTTTTTACTCAACATTTAGGGATTTGCTGATATGCAGTCCTCACAGCCAGAGGTCAGTTACTTGTTTGATTTGTTGCTGTTTGCATGATTGTGTTGGATTTGTTTTGAGTATTAGGATGCTATATGAGTATTTTATGGTAGCTGGTCATATCGTCATATAAACTGTTTTTATTAAGCTTCTTACAAAAATAAAGAGGTAATGGGGAACCTCTCAACTTAATTTAATCCATGATTTTCCTCAAAAGCAATATCAGCAAAAAAGATCTGGTAGCCTTAATATATGTGTCATTACATTTCTCCTTTTATTATAGATTTTAGACAGTAAAAAATAAATACTTTGAGCTATACATATAAATGATTACAAAACATAGTATTCATTTAAAATTATTTATTACAGTTCGTTGTACATCGATCAAAAACCAAAAATATTCATAAAGCGGCTTGATATTGGGGTGATGTTTTATCTTTTGATTTATCTACATATATATCCATCTATTGGCAAGTAAGCGTTGTTGAAAATCAAATGTACCTTTTAATATTTCATCTTTTTAAACACAGCTGAAAACATTACAAAAAGTGTCAAATTACGATATTAATTTTTCCTCCAATACTTCAATTTCAATTCAAGATATATGTGTGTACCCATATTACCGCTGCTAAAAAAAACTCAATGTGGATTTATGGTGTAAAATAATTGCCTTAGAGTGGTAGAGCCTGATCAATACACTGCGTCACCTAATGACGATTTGATATAAAACTTTGTTCCAAACAAAGTTCATACTTTCTTGGAGTGTTATAAAAATTTATTATCGCTTTATCGCTGTGATTTAACCAAATTGGTATAAGGCATTGTATTCAATTGCAAGCTTTGAAAAGGGTACACAAATATCTAAATAAATGAGTAAAACTTAACACTAAAAAATATAAGGAATCTCTCTAGCTCAGTGAAAGCCTGCTCACCTCTTTATGTTGAGGCTGATGGTTCAACTCCCGAGAGGGGAAGGCCAATGTTTATTGACTCATTGAAAGGATCCTGGGCCGGATGGAGCAATGTTAATACTAATATTTATATCCAGAAGAATATCTTAGCTTTATTAAACCAAATAAGGTCAAAAATAAATATTTTTTATTTATAGGTAGATGATGGTATGATGATAACACACAAAACTTTGTTTTTTTGTTGTTTATTTCACAATTCACATTTATTTCATGTAAATTTCGGATAATTACTCATTGCTCACTTGTTAACATAAATATTAAGGTATGCGTCAAAATGAAGAACCTGGAGAATGGAACAGAGTTCATTTGGCCCAAGGAAAAGTTTTTGAATCGATTGTATCTCATGAAGGAAATGTACAACAATTACGAGGAGGAAGAAGATAATTGGGATCTGCCAGAGGTAAGAAAAATGATAAGAATTCTATGCACGAATAACAAAGTTTTTATGTCATAAATTGATTGCTGAAAACTTTCGTCGATAATGTTATTTTTATTAATAGAAAAGGTCTAAAAAGATTTGATCTACGCATGAGATTAATAACAACCGATGAAATAATGGTGCAAAGGAAAACAAAGAAAATGGCGGGTAACAGTTACATTTTCTTTTTTTATGGAACCCTTTGGCGGGCTTTTATAATAATAATTATTATTAATTGCACGGCTGGAAATAATCTTTATAGACCTTGATCTTCACATTTATTTCAAATTTACGTCACAATATATGACACGTTTGGATATTTTAATCATATTTAAGATATATCTAGACACTAAATGTAATAATATTATATAAGATAAATATCCTGTTTAAATCATACCTTCATTCAATTTACATTTCAATATTTTATCTTTCATGTATATATTTTTTAACAGACTGCTCATATTTAAATGGGTTTAAATAACTACTTTTATTACATTCACCTTTCATTTCATTTTTTTTTCATTAGTTCAAAAAATATTTTAGTTTATGATTTAAAGAATTAATTCATTATCTCACCCGTCATTGGCTAATAACGGTTGTCTCTAAAATTTTTTCATATTTCTGAATCCCTTTTAGGAAAAAGATCCTTTTATGGAAGACTTGAACCAAGAGGTTCACATCGGAACGGCACAGGTTTTTCTTCAGCCCATTGCTTACATGGTGAGTACATTTAATCCTTAATACTCCATTGTTATATGTACATTAAGTCCATACTAAGATGAAAATATGAGCAAAGCATCAACAATAAGTGATGGGGGAACATATTGGAAGCCATCAAAAAGTTTTTTGTTTTCTGATTATTCACCAATAACACAATTAAATTGTCATCCAAAAACTCATAAAGAAATAGATTATAAAAATGGATTTATTCATTTTAACTTCTTCCATTTTTTTAAATCACAGGTCGAAATGAAGGAGCAGCTTGAAGTAACGGATATCAAAGGCAACAAAATCGGAATTATGAATGTGAGTTAAATGTAATCGTTTCATATTTTATTATTTATTTTAAACTTGAATCTATTATTTTTTCTCATGTTTGAAATATATATGTCTACATATGAACCATGTTTAGGTTAGATATTTAGATAAATAGATAGAAGATAGATTGATAGACAAACAGAAAGATAAAAGATAGAAGATAGATTGATAGCCATTTAAGTAAACAAACAGATAGATAAATAGACATTTAAATAAACCATAGATATATAAAGACATAGAGAGCTTATCGGATGATTTAGAGAAATACGTCATATTGTCCAATATTAAAAGGTTTTTCTATCTCTATGATCAACTTACGATGACGTAATACAAATTACTTTGTTTATATTGAGCACAGGCGACAGCTGAACGATGTTTATCTGATATTGAAGGGAATAAACTCTTTAAACCTTTATATCTCTATGAAATAAACAGACAAATAGATAGATAGATATTAAATTACTTTCAACTTAAGTCCGGAATAAACTTAATCCATTAAACATTTATATACTATTATTTTTTTACCTTTATATAAATATCTACTTTTCAATCATTTATAAATACAATAACAACAAATTACCATCCAATAAAAAAATCATAACATCCTTTTAGTGGGTCAACAAACAATTTGAAAAGAAAAAAGCTTAACTCCTCTCGTCTTAAGTGATGTATAACTTACTTAAATATTGTATAGAAAGCTTAAACTTGTACCTTAATACTCGCTTGCAAGTAAGCATAAGATAATGTTTAATATAGTATAAGCTTTCGTATTTAGACCTTGACACCAAGTTTCCTATCTTTTTTGTTCAATTATTCTTGGATTATTGTATTTAAAGTATGTAAATATGTTTAAACGTTAATAAAACAAAATGGAAGAATTGTCATATAAAATAAAGGATGCTCATATAAAAACAATAATTTCATGAAGTATAACAACAACTCTCTATAATAAGTTGTAATTAGTTTTAAAGTCAAAAATACTTCACCCGAGCTAAACGTCTCTTCTTTATAATATAAAGCAAAGAAACATGGTATTTGGATAAGTTGTTCAACGACACGCAACTCTGGTATTTTATCAAGAGGTACTCTCAAAGAACAAATGGCATTGCCTTTGTCCACAAACGACTGACCTCACAAAGCTCTTTTGCTGCATTAAGCATGGAATTCCTCCTTTAAGCAAAGAAGTGGCATGATATTGGCAATACCTAAAATAACGGCTCTTGAAATGCACGAAACGATCTTATAAACAGCTCATAACGTGCTGTTTTTTTCTTCTTATTTGCTCTATAACGAGTTGTTTAAATATAAATAGACCAAGTAATACTCAATGTATGTGGAATATTCTTAATAGACAATATAATAATAAAAGGACATAAAATTGTCAGAATATTTACTGACTCAATAATACTTTTTATTTATTGTATATTTTATATATAATGAAAGAAAAATGGTAGAGATAAAAATATATGAGTTCATCTGTGAGAGGAAGTATATACTCTCAAACAGTTCAACTTTTTAAGGTTCCACAAGCGTGTACTCCTATAACTATAATATTTGTTAACAGATATTCGAGTACAAATTAATTAAGCAGTTAAATAGTTTGTTTGTTTAGCTCCTAGATCAGCCCCACTTCACCGAAACTTAATTCGGTATCAGCCGGTGGTAAACTGTCTAGGAGCTAACTAATTTATTTGTAAAAATATTAAATTTCGACAGAAACATATATATTTTAAAAATGAACTCCTCAAGAGGCTTCTTCTTCTCTTCACTTTCCAGGATGATTTCCTCCATTTGTCTCCTTATCCGTGGGCATTCGTATATTAGGTGAATGGGAGTTTCATCTCCCTCTGCACAGTATTATAATTATAATATTTGTTAACAGATATTCGAGTACAAATTAATTAAGCAGTTAAATAGTTGTTATTAGGACTTTTTAAATCTTAAATGAAGCTATGTTTACACAGTTATATTGTAAATATTTTTATTTTTGACCTTATTAACATATCAACTAGTAACACAGCATTAGTTGAAAGGAATATTTGTATTGCTTATATGAAAACAAAAAAAATATTCCCATTTCTGCCGATATTTGAGAGTTATACTTGTGCATGGTAACATTTTTGTCCTTGTCATTTTACTTTCTTAAATGGATTAAATTACCAAAATATCAAGCGAACAAAGGAATTGTGAAGATATTGAAAATTGATAAATGTTTATTTCTTATTGAATTGTTGCAATGCCTATACGAACACAGAGTCAGAACTTAAATTGACATAACCTCAGATAGTAGATATAATTCGATAATAATTGTTAGTATCCATTTGATTCATATTCATCTGAAGTTAATCCTATAAATGATTTATATAGTATATGAGAGGTCTCATAGCAGAGCCAATATTATTTTAAAGACATAGCTACAATTATCATTTTTATGTAAGAGAGTTATGGGTGATGAAATTATATACTATATACATATACCTTTGGATTAAAGTGTGATGTTCTTCCAAGTCTTTAACGTGTGTACAAACGAGTTAAATATCAGTACGTGAACGGATAGATTAATGGATTAATGCCACATGAATTTCTAATGTCAAGTTGTCTATATTACAACCGCTTACTTGACTAAAAGAGGTTCTTTTGGGCAATATTAAACAAATGGTATGGACTCAGATAGAGGTCAATACACTTTTTATATTCAAGTTCTTGTCCAAAGCTCAGATCCAGATAATCAATTTAAAGACAACAAAAAACCAATCTGTTTAGTTATTTCAAGAGCAATATTTTTATTGATGAAAAAAAAAGAGATTAAATACAACAAAACTGATGTTAATTTAACTAAGTGGACGTTACTCAGGAACATGTGAAACAACAAGGTTCACATATACATTTTTATATTTATACTAAACTTTCTAATACATATATATATATATATATATATATATATAAGTTAATATTTTGTTTGATTTGTTACATCTAAAATGGGATTTTCTTGTACGTACTTTCATAATTATTTTTGTCCTAAGATCGAAGTGGCCCCTTGCGATTCCAATGGAAAAGAATACAGCGAGAACGATGATAAATTCGTGGATAGCCCCGAAGAGCTCATCGGCAAAGAAATCAACTTTTTATTTAAGATAATCAACTGCAGAGGTATTCCCAACAAGTACAAGGTATGTGTCTCAGTAGTAAGAATGCCATATCATCTACAACTATTTTTACCTTTTTTCAGGATGTTCATTGTGTTTATAAAATTTACTTGGAGGAGAACCCCAATGAAACAGAAATGATTTCCTTCACCTCCAACCCCGACTTTATTCACTCAAAGAAGTTTTCTTTCTCAACGGCCACGGCTCAGCTGGTGAACTACTTGAACCGTGAGTCCGTCTCTGTACGGATCATGGGGAAGCAACACATCCGAAAGTCTGCAGTGGCCCACAGCAAGGGACTATCTACTAAGGATCTTATACAGTCTGATAGATCTGTATTTTCAAAGTAAGCTCAACAAGATATTAGATCGTTTGACAAAAGGGTCAAAAACAAAGTTATTTATTTCGATGAAAGCATAGATGCAATAATGTGTGATGAACATTTCCCCCTCTGGATCCTCACTCAGTTCCTTCGGAAGAGTAAGGATTGGTAAGGAGTCACTCAACCCCTCAGAAGAGGCATCAGATACTCAGTCCCTTCATTTAGTGCTTAATTAATTACTAGCTTATATAAATAATAAACCCCGAGGCAAAAGTAACATATACCCCATCTGACGTCACGTCAAATATATTTATACAATGGGATTGGAGTCCCTTATATAATACCCAAGACTCAAATAAAAGGAATTATTTAATGCCTACAGTTATGGGCTCCAAAATGTATGCTGTGAAGTAATAAGTGTTTATTAATACCTACATCCCGAAATCACCTACAAAAATATATTTATTCTCTAAGCTAGTAGGAATTGGATTGGAAGTGTATTATTTCTTTTGTAAAAAAAGGTTTTGAAATATATACCTAGAGTTTTTATAGCTCATGCTGATTTGCTAAATTTTGAGTGAAGCTTTTGACATATAATGCATCATATATGACTTTTTTCATATTTATTGTAAAATTTTACAACTATTGAGGTGGTTGCAACTTCTTTTATATGAAAAAAGGCTGCACAACAGCTACTTTTTGTGGACTTAAAAAGCGCTGTCACTTTTATTCAGAATGACGCCATTAAAAAACATTTATGGAGCTTCTTTCCTTAAATAAAATAAAAAACGTCGTCACTTTTATTTTGTTTCGCATATTGTTACCTATTTAGTTAACTTTTTCCGCATATTTCTGGGAAAATACGACATTATTTTTGTTCCAAATTCCTACAGTCCTGCCTATTAGGAATTTCCCACAAATATGTATCTAAGATAATTATACAAATCGATATTTTTTAGGACCACTACGTTCAACATGAACGGCATGGGTCGATCTGTGGATCCACAGAAGCAATCCATCATCGTGGAACTTCTTCTTATGAAAAAGACTCAGAAGAGACTTCAACAGAAGAATGTAAGTTCTCCTGGTCTTAATGATTGGATCAAGTTTTGTGGTTTAGACCAATATATTTCCTCCCGTCGTTTTTAGGATAACGTAAAGAAAATGTTGGAAAAGGCAGAGAATTTGGGACGCTCTCGGGTATCGGTTAAAGTCGTCAAAAACATTTTCTCAGCCAACTCTGAGGACCAATTGGCATCAGCCATGAAGGAACTTGAAGGTAAATAGGTAAAGTTCTATTCCCTTTTGAATACATTTATTTGATTTTTGGATCTAATCATTGTTGGTATCTTTTTTTTATTATTAATCAAATACAGCTGCACTTTGTGATATTTTATAATTCTGTTCTAAATGTCGTAAAAAAGATGTCAGAGATGAACGCATTGTTCAAACTTTTTTGTGAAGGAGGCCGGATATTAAAAGTATTAGTTCTTTAACTAAAATTGTACTTGATATCAGTCATTGCTAGTGTAACCTTCTTTGTTTCACATTTTATTTTTCACAACTTTTGTTACTTAAATACCAATAATATACTCGCAATCGAGCATCTAGATGGCACCACTTCACGCTCACATATAAACACACTTCTGTCTAAGCTATCAAGCGTATCTATGGGCAGAAGGATATTTTTTGTCTTACACTGGAACTGAAGATTGAATTAAAAATGTCTTTGAACGTAGAAATTATATTTAAAAAAGGAATCACACTTGATTAATAAAATGAAGTACTTAAATAGAACTAAAATTTCACCTCCGCAAAACTGTAACAGGACTACCACCCCCTAAACAATTACCCCCGGACTAACATTTACCCCCCGTGCCATTTACCTCCCGTTATTAATATTTCTTATCCCTTAAAGTCCACTTATGAAGTTAACTATATTTTCTTTTGTATTAGTGTTTGAAAACTATGTTCCTAATATCGGTCATATAAAACATATGACCAATATTAGGAGCATAGGGGTGATTGTCTGGGGGGGTGATAATCCTAAACTCCGGGAAAACATATGAAATTTCGACTGTTTAAACTTTTACTAAGAAAAAGTACAGTCAAATCTGTGTTAGCGGTCACCTGTATAGTGAAATCATTTACCGACAGCACCAACCCTAATCCCCCAAATGTTAAAAAATAGGTACTATAAATCTTCTATTTGTGGCCACTTTTTTGGATTTCTTTGAGTGGTCATATTAGACAGTTTTGACTGTGCACCCCCCCCCCCCCCCCCCCCCCAATTCAAGCAACTAGCAAGTACGCTAACAGTAACAGGTTTTTTATTTGAAAAAATATCCTCTCACTGTGTGAAACCTGTCATAACATTAATGTCGCTAAGTTTCATGCAAAATTGAAAATGGATTCAGTACATTGAAACGAACACTTCAAACCTTCCCGTTTATTAGTATTAAAAAAGATATATTTGCTTCATATAATGACAATGAATTTTTTTTGACATCAATTATGGCCTATATATTCATCCAATGAGCTTTTCTATCCTTTTCTCCTATTCTTGATAAATAATTTAAAGTAATATAAAGAAAGTGTGATAGCTCAGTGCCTTAAGGTGTTTTCAACTGTCAATAATAGGACACAGGTTCAAATCCCGAGAGGGGAAGGTCAATTGTGGTCAACCTCTTTGATAAGATCCTAGGTTGGATAGACTGATTTACACGCTATAATGCAATTCTATCGAACCAAATAGGCAGTAAAAATATATATCATATTAATAAATAAACTAAAATATAATTAATTTCGATAAGTTCATTATCTTAAATAATTATATGGAGATCCAGTAGAATCGTTGACATTCCTGGTAGAGATCACGATCGTATCCTCTCCTAGGAGTGACTACGATCGTGATCTATATCAGAAGAATCAACGACTCTACTTTAAGAGATCAGGAGTGTTATCTCTTGTTGGACTTAAATATGGAGATGGTGTGACGATGTTATTCAAACTACTTTTATAATGTCTGATTTCTTCTCAGATGGGTATCAAATCATTATTATTATTATGAAAGTCGGTGATATAGATACAATGTGAGTAAAAAAAGGCGTCGCATTTGCTTTCTTCAACACAAAATGAAACCATTTCCACCAAAATATAGGATAGTAATCGCAAATGAAATAAATAATAATTTGTACAACATCGTAAAATATATCTCCATATTGAAGTAGTCATCTCTCCTAGAAGAGATGAGGGTCGTAATCTCTTCCAGGAGAGTTAACTACTGGATCTTCATCTCTCCTGCGACATATATATTGATACCTTATCACATAAATGTTTTTGAGAGTTAAATTAATTGGCTCTCAAAGGCACATCACTTTTTTGAGCTTTGAAGACATCATATATTTCGAATAATTTTTAAATATAAAAATCCATCTTATACAATTTAACAAATAGTTTTTTTAAATTATATGATTAAAAACGCTTATTCAAATACAATCGGAAATAGTATATCTCAGTGAACTTAAATGAGTTGAGCATAACTAAAGAAACAAAAGGAAAGAGTGATAAACAAAGTAGATGATAAAAAAGGAGAAGTAGAACTATTCCATAGATGAAGCGTTCTTATAACGTTTATTTCTTATTTGTTCTTGAAGCCATTTTAAAAGTATTTATAATACTATTGTGAATTAAGTACATTATTATTTTGTGCTAAATACACTAAATGAGTGTTAGAATCTATCAGCTGACTAAGGAATAAAAAGACTTTTTACTTTCTATAATGCTTTTAATGTTGTCCCTCCTTTCTTTTAGACTCTGAAAGCATAACTATCATTAGTGAAATAAACTACACTCACACATTGTTTCATAGGTGAAAGGATTTAACTCCTTCTTGCTTATGTCTATATATATATATATATATATATATATATATATATATATATATATATATAGAGGCAAAATAGTTCAGGCAAATAGCATAGAGTCTCCTGAATCCTGTCAGATCCCTTTCTAAGCAAACTTGTATTAAAGAAGAGCTGATAATATTTTTGCAGCATGATCAAAACAAATATGTCTACATGATGATTTGCATATCTCATTAAAAAGTAGCGTAAATATAACATAAATATATTTTCAGGATAGAAACTCTTTTTGCGCAAAACTATTTTCCAAAAAATACTAATTCAGCTCAGGGTAATGGGAACTTGGGGTTATGTAGAGAGTGTCTGAATCTGTTACGAAGGAACATAAAGAATAAAAGGAAGTAAAAACAAAGAAATAGATCAAATTCATATTCTAAAAATGCTCTGAATCTATTCCTTAGACAAATATACGTTCAAAGTGCCCCTTTGTATATTAGAAATATAAACTCTTTTTTTATAAGATACCAACCGAAGAACAATCACGGAATATAAATGATTTGGTTTAAAGTGATAATAATTTGAATTATAACGATAAATTTGTCTATAGTTATGATCAATAAGAAAATGTATTTGAAAATAGTACTACTATACTATATCCTCAAGAGACCCACAAATTAAGTTGTAAACTTATGTAGTAACTGAGTGGGTATTTCTTCAAAAAAGTGACGATTTGAAAACGTTAAAAACTCACACACTTGGCATACTATCTATCATTTCATTTATATACATATATATATATATACATAGGGAGAGATAGAGAGAGAGGATTTTTCAAAAGAGACGCTCACATTTTAAGTTGAAAGGGTACAAGAACGTCTCCATATTGTTTATATGTTTCTTTGACAACTGTGCTCAAACATATTTGTAGTTTCACCATGGAGCAGAACCCATTCGAGCAACGCCTGCAAATTACTAAAATGTATTACAAATGTTGTGAGTTTCTGATTCAAACTTTAAGAGCGTTAATACCAATTTAGTGTCAACGTAATCAACCTGCAATATCAACAGTTGAACGTTTAGTGAAAAACATTGAGTCCACATACATGCTGCATAATGCCTCTGTTCCAGTTAGACTAAATATGCACGGAGTGTAAAAAAATTTTCTCTTGCGCGCCCTTCTCAATTGTGGGAGTCTCTATGGCATCGCTGTGTCCTTTTAAACTCAATTAGGAAATTATTTTTTTCCTCTAATGTCTTCCACATAATATAGTGACTGCATTCACATTTACAAATAATGAATGCTAAATGCGATATGTATGTCTGTCTTCATATTTCTTAGATTCCACTCACTAAGATCGTTTGAGTAATGAATTAAAATACTTGGAGTAGTTGTGACCCCGTTTACAAACATGTGTGTCAAGGAGTTCCCAACCATTTAATTCCAAATCAAAGGGGAACCAAGGTATATTTAAAAAAAGGTACGTCCATCTTCTTAAAAGAGCTGACTTTTCACGTATGGATTATTTTTAATGACGTCACACCGACAAGCAGGAAGAATGAAATTTTGAAATGTTATTTTTTCCGCTTACGTGTGTTTCTCCAATATATACAAATAATAAGATAACTGACGTTTCAGTATCCATAAAAATATAAATAAATATACCTGGTAGATATTCTATGAGTGGAATACTCAGGACGGGTACGATTAAATGGATTGCACAGTGTACATTACACCAAAGGTCGATCGTCCTCACGGACCTATACATAATAACTGGATACCCAACAGAAAATAATCATTTATTCGACTTAGAGAGCTCTTTGATAACATATAGTTGGGGCAACTACTTTATGAAATACTTTAGCGTTAGGGAATAGAAAAGTCTTTGCTTTTATGTTGACATTTGCTCCTCTAACACTTTTAATATATGTATGTTCAGCACTTATATTATTTTTTAAGCTAACATACATATAGTTTTTACTGTACATTAGTATTGATTTATATATATATATATAATTTTATTTATCTATACTTTTCTGAACTGTGAATAAAAATAATAAAAGATATCTTACGATATATATTCCAATGATGACACATTAAGTTGTATTTCATAGAAAAGTAACTCCTTAAAACGCCGTCCCGGGTATATCCTTTTGGTCATTTCTCCTGTTTCTATTCCCTCAAACTTATCCGACATTCTTCCTTCTCTTTGTGTTTCATCGACTTACATCAATTGCGTATTTGAGTATTTTTCAATCATGCAGGAAATAAAAATCCTAGTTTTATTTATCTCAACGCACTTCATGAATAAAGAAAGATAATATTAGTATCCCATTATTCAGCTATGCACCGATGATTACGCCAAAATGAAGGAAAGGGTAATATATGTAAGGCTAATCTTGAGAGAGGCGAATTTATGTGCCTCACTTTCTTCGTCTTCGTAGAGAGATAAACTAATTAAAGGATGCTGTGTTCGTGTTTTGTCAGGGGTGTGTTTCTGTAATCCTACTCGTACTTTCATGACCCTAATAAAATATTTATGTATGTAACCAAGAAGTCACTTAGCATAAAATATGCCTTTTTCTCTAAGAAGAGAGTCAATAAATGAAAAAACTTTAACAAAGTACATTTGTATTGATCCGATACTAATAAATTTATAAAAAATGTTACCCTTTCCTTAAAGACAGTATTTGAAATATGGTATTATATATATATATGTCATTCATATATATGTATATATATATCAGGCTTGTGAACGGAACGCAAAATTGAACGGCGTTCAGCTGACGCACGTTCATGAACGGAACGCTGAACGGAACGCAACTTTTTTTTGAACGCTGAACGCAAAAAAAAAGAGTTTTGCGTTCAGCGTTCAATTTTTCCCAACTTTTCTTTGACTTTTTTGGAAATTCTTTTCTAAAAAAAAAAGTCATCACTACGCAGTACTTTTTTGGGAAATAATTTTCTAAAAAACGTCATCACTACGCAGTACTTTTTTTGGAAATTATTTTCTAAAAAAAAAAAACGTCATCACTACGCAGTACTTTTTTTGGGAAATTCTTTTCTAAAAAAAAAAAGTCATCACTATGCAGTACTTTTTTGGGAAATTCTTTCTTAAAAAAAAACGTCATCACTACGCAGTACTTTTTTGGGGAAATTATTTTCTAAAAAAAAAAAAAACGTCATCACTACGCAGTACTTTTTGGTAAATTATTTTCTATAAAAAACGTCATCACTACGCAGTACTTTTTTTGGGAAATTCTTTTCTTAAAAAAAAAAAAAAAACGTCATCACTTCGCAGTACTTTTTTGGGAAATTCTTTTCTAAAAAAAAAACGTCATCACTACGCAGTACTTTTAAAATATTGAACGCTGAACGCTAACGGAACGCTGACGCAAAAACTTGAACGAACGCTGAACGGAACGCTATTTTTTTTGAACGCTGAACGGAACGCTGAACGCAAAAAAAGCTGAACGCTCACAAGCCTGATATATATATATTCAATTGAAGAGTATAAGTTCACATATAACTCTAAAAATATTCTCACATAACCCTGAAATGATAGCAAAAAGAAGCATTTTGATATATGAAATCGTCTATAACAATTTTCGACACAATAAATGGATTTTGTCTAATTGTTGTTAATAGTTGAATACACGAATAAATATTGAGAATACTTGACTATCCTTTATTGAGCATTATTCGCATTTTGAAAGCAATGTTCATGCTAAATACTAGTTAATTAGAAACTAAGAAATTGTACATATGTGAACTATAAACGACTTATAAATTGTATAAAATTAACATATCAAATAGAAGGTAATATATAGTGGCCAAATTCTATATAAGATTTAAAAAAAGAATCATTTGTATGTTAGTAAGTACGTATAACGAGTAAAAATATACGTATATAGGTATATTTCTAATATGTTTGAAGGATAGAGCTCCGAAAAAGAAATGATTAATTAATAGATTAAATATTCACCACACTAACCATTGTTTGAAATGCTGCCATTGGAGATAATTGCAGAGTATGGTGAATGTATTTATTTACCGTGAAATCAAAGTTGAAATAGACTACCATTTACCTTTCTCTAAGATCAATTATTATCAACAAGAGCCTCCTGATTGACTTATCATTCAGTCATTGAAGGATGATTCAGCTGATATATTGCATCATTTCATAGAATTTATCAGTAATTCAAGGGATTAGTGTCAAGAAAGCTTTAATATGAAGACACAGCATTCTGTTGCCAGTGTAATTAATGAAAAGGAAGAGAATACATTTTAAAAACATCATGTAAAAAAAAACGTTTGTGTGACCGCGTCTTTTCAGGAATTCGATATAGCTAGGGTGAAAGCATATGACGAAATGAATCCAGGAGGTCACATGCATTGAAATAAATATAAAAATATAAAAAACAATGAGTACAAGGAATGAGTGAACTCGAAAACGATGCATTTACAAAGAAGTATGACGCAACTGTTTTGTTTGTTCTTATAAAAGCCGGGAAATGTGTGCAATGATCTCTACAATTGCAGGGACAAATGTAGTTTCTTTATATGATGACACAAGAATAAGAGTATTTAAATATATAGCAGATTTGATTAAATACGAAAAGGAGTGAATAAAATTCCATGACGTCACTGTAGAGGTAAAGCAATTGTATAATAACATCATTAGTACCCAAATCTACTAATGATATAATCTACGCTGTGACGTCATTGATTTTTTAATCCGTCCCTTATATTTTGAAAACACGACTCCTTATTCACTTTGACATTCTTTTTTCGATGACATCATCGTCAGGTGTAAGATTTCACTTGAAATAAGAATGAGTAGACAGCCAGAAATTTATCCTTTTTTAAATACCCAAGACGTAGAACGAGGAAGTAAAATAAACGTAATTTTTTCTTTCTTTACAGAGACTACTGCGAAGAAGACGCGAATTTCGTGGCTTCAGAGGAGAGCTCTCTTTCAAGCTCCGTTTGCATGTTACTATGAATACCTTAGCTAGCTTGAGCAATGCATCCAAATCAACACAACAATGACAACACCCCCCCCCCCCCCAAAAAAAAAAAAATAAATAATAATAATATATTATTATTATAAATTTATTAAATGTTAACTATTCATTGTTTATATTATCTTAAAGCGATATTTGTCATCAATTGATCAAAAGTTTAAATATGTGTGTCTCAAGGGATATTTCTGATAATTGAAAATACAGTCATATTTTTCATGAGTTTATTTCAGATCTTATTACCAAACATCCACTAGATACTTTTTATTGATCATGAGCTCCGTGACTTTCTTCTTGGCTTCATCCAGGGGCACGTCTGTAAAATTAAGGGTGAGAGGTTTATGACATGTATGTGTAGTATATAGGGAGGCCCTCCACTTAAAAGCATCTTGCTCCAAGGACTATATGTAGAGCACCAGGTACGTTTATTCCCATGCTGTCACTAATAGTGAAACGTCAGTAAGCATATTATTATTTGTGACGTATCAAAAATATATTGTACCAAAAGATTTTTCATGACAACAGCGGGATGAATTATCAAAAACCAAAATGGTATTTTCCCGCTTACCGTCGTGACGTCATTTAAAATTGCTAGCAAGCGAGTAGTCAGATCTCTTGCCAATTGTTGGTACCTTGTTTTGCGCAATTTTTTGCTAAAATTGGACTACCCAAACATTAACAATATTTTTGAAGAATATTTATATACCTAACAACGTAATTTAATTAAAAGAGTAATAATTGACGTTTAATAATTATTATTATGAATGTATTTACAACGAAATTTATAACATAACCTATGAAAAAGAAACATCTTGTTTTTTAATAGTAGGATTGTCTAACAATTGCTGGAATCTGATTTTGCTAAGAAGGATATAAGTTAAATTATTTTTGAGCTGTATAAAAGACACGATCAAGGGTGGGCTCTATTTGAGGGCCAGAGGAGCAGGCTTGTAAAATGATGTTTTAGGAGTCTTATAAATATTTGACCGCCAATGTAAAAAAGTCACAAATCAACTTGTTTTCTCTCTCTTTGCTATTGTTTAGAAGATGAAAAAGCCTACTTTACTACATATCTAAGTTCCCCCTATCTTTTTAGTGTTTAGAAATTCCTTTTTAGTCCCATATCTATAAACACAACTTACCCAGATGACTAGATACGCAGGAGCAAAGGACTTCATTGACTTCCTTAGCCATATTTCGAGCATCCCCGCACACATAGAACCTCCCATTCTCTTTGAACAAAAGATCCACGATCGTCTCCGCATGAAGAGTCAAATTATCCTGAACGTACTTGACCTTACTATCATCCCCAGATGACTCTCGTGAGAAAGAAGTCCAAAGATGCGTCAAAGCCCCAGAGTCCTGGCAGTCCTCAAACTCATCCCTATAAATAGAGATAACATTATGTTAATATTACACTCTCCCACACTCTCAATAAAACCCATGTTGTCAGTTGGTAGCTCATTCTTAACTAGAGCCCAACCTACGTCAGTGGGATGATCCATTTATTAACAGATATTATGAAAAAATGGTGTCCAGAAGAAATGGACCAGGAAAATATGGACTAGGAAGAAATGGACCAAGGTAGAAAAGGAAAATGATGACCCATGGAAGAAATGGACCAAATACATAGGTAGGCAAGTTTTTGAGTGGAATATATCTAAGTATTGTACAAATACTATTTCGCATATAAACTGAGTAAATAATGACATAGAATGAGGGACAGGAATTTGGTGTCTTTCTGGTAGTGTTTGTCCATCGGGCGCGATTTTCGAGCCCGAGCCCGCCCGAAAGACTAATAATTGAGCCCGGCCAGAGCCCGATTAGTTTGATATGCGCCAGACTTGCGCCCGCCCGACCATTGGGAAATATATTAATAAAAGAAAGAAATTCAATTCAACAGATCCGAGAAAAAGTGAGGACGTTTTTTTTAGAAAGAGATCTGAGGAAAAAAGTGAAGACTTTTCTTTTAGAAAGAGGTAATTTTTAAAAAAATTAGAAAAAATTAAAAAAGGCCGCCCACATAGCCCGCCGACTTCATAATTTTTGCGCCCGAGCCCGCAACACTACTTTCTGGAAGGGAGGCGACTGACTCAAGGGGGTTCAAGGCATTGTCTGTATGTGTTGAGATGCTTTCATTCGGCCGGATTGCAAAGATTGAATACTCGACTCGGATCATTGGAGGCTCTTTCATTTTATAATTGTTGACTCTGACGTCACCCCTCACTCTATCTCTTGAAATATTTCATTTATAACAATTGCGCCCGGAATTACGCATATATTTCTTCTTCTTTATTCATATACTTCTTGAGTGCTTCTAACATCGGTATGTTCGTTATTTAAGACAATACGTATTATTTACCATAAATTGGGGGATTTTGAACAACAATTGACATAACGAAGAGAGTATTTATCTAAAATTGCAAAAATAAAACATTCTATGTTATTATTTACTCAGTTTATATGAGAAATAATATTTGCACAATACTTAGATATACTCCACTCAAAGCTTTCCTACCTATGTACTTGGTCCATTTCTTCCATGAGTCATCATTTTCCTTTTCTACCTTGGTCCATTCCTTCCTGGTCTAATCTTTCCTGGTCCATTTCGTCTTATTCCACATTTTCCTAGTCCATTTCTTCCTACTATCTGACAAAATAGTTAACATTCGACTATATCCAAAAGTATGAATAGATAGTTCATTAGTTTAATATGAATCGATGATTAAAGAGCATTCAAAGGATTTGCAAATAAAATGGAGGAAGGCCAATGAGAATACACAATTGGTGATATCCCTCTTTCTGAATGGATTTTCATTCAACAGCAGCGAGTGAAAGGGTGCTAAATCTCATAATGCCAAATGCTTTTATTATCATTCATTCTTCTTCCAACCAATGACGTTGTTGTAGAAAAAAGGTTCCCGCTTTGCAATATATGCAAAATATCATTCCATTCAACGAAATTAACTGAGTAGATATTTCTTATATAAAGCGGCAATATATCATTAAAACTAGTCTGTTGGAGCCTTTTTACCTATTGGGTTCGATTGAATTACATCTATTTGGATATAAATGAGCTTATTCAGATGAAAATATATCGATTTTGTACTATTTGCTTTAAAAGTTATTGTTATCCTTACTTATAAATGTAATCTAGAGTTCGATTACGGCAGCCGAAGAGAAGTATACTCTTTCGGCCGTCCTTGGACAGTTTCAGATGTTGAAGGAATCCGCGAAAGGGGGCAACCCCTGTGCCGGGTCCGACCATGATGATAGGATCATGATCTTCCGCTGAGAGATGAAACTTGTTCATGTTATTGTGCAAGGAGATAGGGATACGGTGTTCTCCTGGGGTATTGCAGAGCTCCTCAAGCCATCCGGAGCAGAGGCCCTTCCGGTCAAATGCCCTCCCAGAGCCCTTGGGGATTTCTATGACGTTGAAAACAATGTCAAGGGAGTCCGGGGATGAAAGTGGACTGGAGGCGAGGGAGTAGGATCGTGGAGAGAGTCGGGGGAGGTGCTCAATGAGGGATTCAACAGGGATTGACACAGAGGGGAAAGTCAGGAGTATGTCCAAAGGACTCACTGAGGCCTCACGGATCAGAGAAGCGTACTCGGAGGCTCCTTGTCGTGAGCAAAGCTCCAAGAGACGCCGCTTATCAGACTCCTCCGAGGCGTAGTCCGCAAAGAGACGCAATAAGGCCTAGAGCAAGGAAAAGAAGATATAACGTAAATATTAAAAAAGGTAATATTTTCGAAATATGATGAATTGAAAGAAGGAGAGGGAAACATTTAAAAGGCAGTTGGCACTCTGCTACAAAATGCCATTTCACTCGCGACTGTTAAGAAGCAGAAATCAATGCAGAGAGAAGAATATCATCCTCAATAGCACAAATTGCATGTCATTTAAAAGTCCTTTGAATGGATTCCTCCAACTTCACATATGATTATATCAAATAAATAAGCAACTGCTTAAATTTGTGAACAATATATTATTTTGAATTATTCCATGACTTATTTTAACAAATAAATAAATTTATTTGAGACAAAATAATAAATATATTTTAGTTAGAAAGTTGTATAAGTAAATATGAAATAAAATTGAAAAAGAGTTCATAATTTTCCTATGGAAGGATTAAATATTTGGAGTCATCTCAAGACATTTAAAAAGCCTTCAAACATGAAGAACAAAGGCATCGTTTCGACCTCAATAAGAGAGAGAGAGAGACTTATCAACAAAGAATAACATTTTTGATTATAGTCCAAATAGAATCTCCCTCAGAATAAAAATTCAATTCAAAGCCTAATACGTACGTAAAAAACCCGTGCCAAAAGTCAGGAAGCAGCTTTCCTTCAAATGATTTTTTTAAAGCAGGCCTTAAGAATGTATATAATTATTAATGAAACGGGGAATATACTTCAACAACAAGATGTTTTCATTTTATTTGTCAAAAATTATGTAAATGGCGATCAATGAAGACCTCATAGAGCGACTGACTCAGGATGATGTGTTATATACAAGTGATTTGGGCTCCCTGGTGGGATTTTTGCGGAGTGAGAATAGTGAAGACCCCAGAGGAGGCTTGGAAAGAGTGAATGCCCTTCGGCTTCAAGTTTTGGAATGCTACTGGAGAAGGAAAGAAGTGAGAACAGATGAGGCAGAAAATGACTTGGTTTTTGAGGAAGAAGGATTCCAGGCCATTCATCCTCTTTGGGTCAAAAGCTACCTCTTCTCCTCATCATACCCCTCTTAAAGTCTCAGGCAAAGTCAGATCCATCCCTCATTGAGTCCACGACCTCCATTCTACTGGAATATCTTAAAACCTCCCCGAAGCTATCAGAGGAGTTTTACGATGAACTAGAATCTCTTGAGAGGCTTTTACTCACTTGGTCTTCGCCCTTCAACGCAAAAGTAGCCACAGCACTTGTTGCACTCTCTGCCTCCAGATCCTCTTTGAGTACAATTCTCAGAGCACTTCAATTCCTCGCACCACACAAAGGAAAGGTCATAACACTTAAGGTAGGACATTTTCTCGAGTCCTTTTCTCCCTACGGCTCCGATCCAAAGCCATCCCTTCCGACTCACATATCCGAGAACTGGGATATTAAGGGGTACACGGATCTGACATACAACTATGAGGGCCAAGAAAATGAGTTCAAACGAAGAAGAATAGCAGCCTCGCCCGGATACATTTATGTCCTTTCAGGGAATGAAGGCCTTGTTCAAATCGGGAACGGGCGGGAGGGCACATTTAGGGGACACGTCTACGCGAGGAATCCCGAACTCAACACAGGATTTATCGCTTACGGCAATGGGCGTCTCCTCCTGCACTCAGCTAACGAAAGGTTTCAAATAATCAATTCCTCAACCCTTAAGAAGATTTCCCAGCTCGAATTAGACCCGGGACTTATCCTTGATAACTCGGAAACACTTCATTTCTTGTCAGATGGCGCACAATTCTTTTGGATTCGATCCCAACTCATAACTGAGCATGAGAGAGAAGAGTTACGAATCACTCTGGATATATTTGACATCGAAAACGATGGGAAGGGGATACCAGTGGTTAAAAGAGTATATCTTCGAAAACTGAAAGTCAGCCCCAAGGAAAGTCAAAGGAGCCTGAGAAAAATCAGATGACACCAACAGGATTTGACATAAAACCCTCTTCATTGCACCGTGGTAACTTGTGGTCACTATGTGTCTTTTTGGACAACTTCATCTCAAAAAAGTATATTTGCAAACCGACAAACCGGAAGCTACCTATCTCACTCCTTCTCAGTTCACTCTGGGGAGTTTTTTGCGAAGCACGATGTATCAGAGCCGTTCATTAAGAAGAAGGAATTTAAAAGAAAATCTACCTTAGGTTCATCAGCTGTGACCTACGACAGCTATAACGACAAGATTTGGGTGTTGTATAGCGGTGGAATTATAGGCTTTGAGAGCTCAAATTCCAAGTCCCTGGCATACACGAAGAAATCCCTTCAAATCCCTCTGAAAACGGAAGAGAGTGAAGATGTCCACATCGATGATGTTAGAAAAGTGCTTTTAAGAAATGGGGCACTCCTTTGCTCTTACCAGGGGGATGAAGCATCAAAAAACACAATGAACCTAGACATTCAAATCCTTGAAAACACTCTCAATGAGTGCTTAAAGAGAAAGACATTGAAGGAAGCCTGTGTACATTGAAAATTCTCTCAAAGGCTGGCCTGAACCATTCCGCTATAGATGACTCCATCTGTGATTTATGCAATGAAAATTCTAATTTAAAGGAATATATATTGGATATGTATCGAGAGCGATTGACAAAGCCAGAGGATAAATTTAAAAATATTAAAACCCTCTCAGGAGATCAAAGCTTTCATTCTGAGCTGAAGAAAAAACTTTTGACATCTCTTTCGGAATACCAAGAAATAAATGCTCCTATGATTTTGATGATATTAGACGAAAACGATATGCTAATATCATTGATAGTTGATGGAATGACAGAAGCAATGTTAATTTTTAATACTTCAAGCTCAAATTCACCTTTCACCTCACCCCTCCAAGAGTTCCTGGTCAACTTCATCAGCAGATATGCTTACTTTACAATAGTTGGGGCTGAAGGATTTCTAGCGGATAACTTTGTCAAATTTTCAATAAAGGTCTTACGACTCATCATCTCTGAATGTCTGGCTCCCATAGCGGAGCTTAAACTGTTTGAGAAGAAGAATATCGAATCCACCATCAAGTCAACGATCCTAGGGACATTTATCCACACCATTTTAGTTGTACTCTCTCATGACAAGTTTCAAACTCTGGACATTATCAAAAGTGAATGCACAGAGACTATTTACGAGTTATGGAGATGCATTAGCAAAATTGCGTCCGCACAATGGAAGTCCACTAGAGATGTGTCACTCATTGGACAGGAGATGGGCTACCTTTCAAGCATACCCGAATTGGATACATGGGAACCCTATCGAGTACTCGAGAGCCATCATCCCATAAACACTCCTTATAAATTTGAGGAAAGCATCAATATGCAAAACGTCCCATTCATTTACCTCCAATTTGATCCTCGTTGTGCAATGGAGGCTGATGATAAATTCATTATACTTCGATGGAATCGAGTTCTTGCAGAATTTACTCAGTCCACTTGGCCAGAAAGACCCTTCAAAATCGAGTGGCCCACGTCTGTTAACCTCAAATTCGAAACGAAGGGAAAGGAAAAGAAATGGGGATTCGTATAATCCTATCGGAGTACGATTCACAGCTGACCCACATGAGTCTCAAGCTTCCTCAAATGACAAGACTCTCCCTTACTGCATCTGCACTCCTTTCTTCACACATGAAAAGACTATATATAGGTCCGGATCCCAATATTCACGAAGAGAAGTCAATGCCGTTGCTGGGACTGAAGCTTTTGAATCGCTGTGTATGGGACAGAGAGTCACAAATTATTATCAGTCGCATCAAACTACCTTCAAGTATCGTGACTAAAATGAGGGACCTTACTGGAATACGACTACCACCTCTACGACCCAGTGTGAAGGAAACACTGGAAATAATGCTTTGGAAGAAGGAATTCATGCCTCTGTCCTGAAGCATCTATCATTATTTGAAGTGGTAGAAGACCTGAGCTATCATCAAGAAACCAAAGTAATGAATTTGTAGCTTTATTAGATATTTTAGGACAGACCCATCGACGCATCAATGCCCTTATTCGTCGATTGCATATATTGGCCGATCTTGAAAATCAATGGGAGCTCGAAGTGGATTGCCTCCGTGAGGGTTCTGTGTCATATGAAGATATATTTTTCCGCGAATACCATCTCAACGAAACTCGTTGGAAGGAGTTGACGCTCCTCGGATTTCTAAAAGGGATTATTGTAGACGATGAACGACGAGAAAAGGCCGTCAATGACTTGCTGACCGTGCTTGAGAGAGAAGTCCTTTTAAAAGAAGGTGGCCCCCATTTTGCAAAGACAAGAAAAATTGTAGAAGGTATAATGGAGAAACTAGAGTTACTTCTCAAGATATCTATAAACGTTATGGATGGATCAGCAGAGGTTGATCTTATGACTCAAAGTCTCACTTCATGGCCAGAGCCAATAACTCGAAAAAGAAATTTCTGGAACGGGAGAGGTCTCTAGATGATTCTATTCTACAGATACCAAATCTAAAGAAATCCCTTTACATCAACAGTAGCCCTGAGGGAAAGAAATCAACCGAGAACGACGTCCTCAATGAGATATTTGCTTTCATAGGAAGTCACCCCGAAAGTGCTGTTTCACAAGACTCTTTTCTAAAGGCGATTCATACTCGTCAGAGCCGTAACGAATGCAGAATCCTTAGCATTAAGCTAATGAAAGAATGTCTACTATCAGCTACAACATTTGAGATAGGAACACAGGTAGCCTCATCTCTCTGTCTCATTATTCAAGATGGCCTCCAATCAAATAAAATACACTTCGGAGCCGACTCCGTAAATAAGGTTCGGGAAGACTTTACTGAGCTGACGAGTATTCTCACTGGCATTGCGAGCCAATTCCACGACTCATCTGCACTAATCATCGAAATATTATGCAAAATCCCTTATGAAAAAGAAGATGAGGTATGTCTAATAAAAATGGACTAGTAAACCTGCTCAGTGTTCTCTGTTCCGAAAGGACCATTCTGAACTGGCTTGGCGGGGTTTCAAGTCACTTGCCAATCGGTGTGTGGCTTGGAACAACAAAACACGAGTGGGAGACGCCAGGGAGCGTTACTAAAGATGAATTTGGCCTTGCACGACAGCTATCCGTCGTTTTAACAAATCATCTTGTGCGTGTGACGTCTTCCTATGATGAAAAGCGGAACGAGTCCCTCGAGGAAATCATAGCTCTCCTGGTATTCATGTCTAATTGTCAAACAGGAAAAGATATGCTCAGTCAGCCGTCCTGTATATCAGATTTATTGGAGCTCCTCCTTGAACCTATGTCACCAAAAATGATTTTAGAGATAGTTCAACTCTGCCATATCGGGCTCCCCCGCATGACACAAGAGAGTCTTGAACGAGTTAACATTCCAGAGTGGAACCTTGGCCCATGCAAAAAGAAGAAAGCGAGTCAAAAATGTGGCAAATATTGGATTTGATTCTCGCCAAATTAGCTGACTACCTCGTCCCGGGCTCACAAGTTACCCCAAGCCTGACGATGAGGTCATGCATTCCCTCAAGAAAAGTTTCTCTAACATGTCTTACACAAAGTAACTCCACCATAGTGGAAGCTCCTTCTTCAACAGGAGGCTCACACTTATCCCTCTTTGTCCACAAAAGAAAAAACCAAAGCGCACATGAAGTCATACAGAAACTTTTGGGCGTCAACTCGGAGGTCAAGCTTTTCCCACTCATTGGAAATGTGAGTAACATGGAAAAAGTTGTCAAAATGGACAAAGAACTGACCAAGATGAACAAGGCAGAAGTCCTCACTGGTGATGTAGGCTTGATTTTTCATAAGGGAACCAAGCTGGCAAGCCATGGGTTCGTCATTTCGATTGCTCCCAAGCTAGAGGAGAACCATGATTCTCAGGCTTGTAGAGATAAAAACCTTGCCCTATCCAGAACAGACCCTGTGCGCCCTTTCATTTCAAGCTACGTCGCACATTCTATCGCAACCAAAATAGTCCTTCTCTTTCATAGCCTTGCAGAGTCCCATATTTGGAGGGATACTCTAGTCAAGCTTCTAAAGAGAAGTTTGAAACACTTAGAGAGCATTGTAAGGTCAACAGAATCCCTTTATGACCAAGATGACCCCATGGAGCTCTTTGAACTTTATTCGAACGGAAGGAGGGTCATAGCCTGTCTTTCAATCATAGGGCCTTTGATTGGCAGTTGAAGGTTGGAGATGAGGTACTTATTCAGGATACCAGAGACACAGATAAAATAACAGCCATTAATGAGGATCTTGGAGTCGCTACGCTTGATATCTTTGGTGATGTTTTGCTAAAGAGACTCAGTCCTACTAATAAATTAGAAAATCAAGGGCAAACTCTCTTTTCTAGATATATTTTGGGCGACTTGATTCACTGCCTCTATACTCTTCTTACACCAGACACAGAAATTGGGATAGATCCCCTTAGTGCTGCACTTCCAGCCAATGGAGATGGTTGGAGCCTCAAGTTGGCAGTAAGCAGAGTTCTCGCTGAGATACGAACTAAGTCCTGCCAACTGCTTTCTCTCTACTCCAGTAATAAGGAATTCATCATTTACTTCATGAAAAAGTCTTACAAGACCATAGATATGCTCAAGCTCGTATCAAAGGACGTCCTGCCCACAGATGATATTGATCTCATTCATAGGAAATTGAAAAATCTAAAATCAATTTATAGGGACTGCTTCAAGCCTCCGATGATAAAAACCCCAAAGGAAGCAAGCGGTAAAAAGGAGGATATAATCTGGAATCCCTCTTCCAATTATCCTCCAGTCAATTCAACTATATTTAGCTATGGATATACTTGTCTGGCATACCATGGAGAACCAGTTCATTCAATAGCATCCATACCAAAGGGGACACTCATATTAGCAAACGCCAAGGGGTGTCATATTTTGAAGTCAGCGTATTATCTTTGGGAGATATCACCTCCCATACAGACAATGAGTCGTCCATATTATCAATTGGACTCGTACCGGCTTTGAATGATCGACATACCACAGAAGAGGCATCGTGGCATTACCCAAAAGGATCCATATTTATGCATAGTAATGGCAAGATTTGTAATTACTCTGGAGGAAATGACCAAGAAGATAACTTAGCAAGTGAATGTGAAAATTTTCATCAGGGTGACGTCATTGGTATTTGGTTGGAGAATGAGAAAAGTGTCCGATTCACTTTCAACGGGTCTCCGTTGAATTATATTTCAAATTTGAAGGGCGTAAATCTTCTTTTCCCCGCAATTCACATAATGAAAAAGGCATCCAGGTTAAAGCAAATTTTGGAAAGGGTGGACCCTTTCGGTTTGATGAGCAGAATAGAAGACTCTTAAATACTCATCGTAGGGTTTCGATTAGAATAGAAGAAGCCCCGCCTGAAGAACCACCTGGAAATACAGAATGTATTCCTTCCTTCAGTTTGACTTTAAGTCCAAAATGACAGTCCCGGCGCGGCGGGACATAGACGATTATCTAATGTTCCCAGTAGAATGCCTTAAAGAGTAAGGGACTCTGTGTTTACGACCCAAAAGAATCGTCTTGTTTTACTCATCTCCCGGAGGTGAGCCCGTCTTTCAGTCAGGACGTTTTGAACCCCGGTTCGAGGATCCGCTTGATGATGATTCAGATGAAAGCCTAGACGATGAAGACTTAGAAACAAGACACCACCATGAAGACCTCAACTCACTATGGTCAAATCCTGGGAGACAAAAATATTCCCTATCATTAGGCGTCGCTTTCGAAATGATTCAGAACGAAGAGATGGCTTGGATCAAATAAAAGGTGCTCTAGCCTAGGTATGACTGACATAGCACGACAAACAGTTGAGTTCCTTTATGAAGAGAGCGGTGGAATTCCAGACGATCTACATTTGCCCACAGTGAGTGACATAAAAGACGATTTATCCAAGCTTTCAATTGAAGGGATTAAAAAGGGCATGCTCCTCAGTGTGGGACTGATCAACGTGGAGTTAGGCTACAAAATAGGGCCCCAATCTATTTGCGAAACATCCAACCAGCCCGGTGAAGTGATTGACATCGACATAGAAAACGAATTAGTTCAGGTTGAGACATATTTGAAACTAAAGGGTGTCCTTGTTCGATATTGGTATCCCATAACTGCTCTTGAAAAGTCCTCTCAGCCCCTTAAATCATCCATTAACCCAACCAGCTCTGGATCTTTTAATATTCACAATCCAGACATACACAGAGAGGTCCTTAACATGGAGTTCGCTCTCTCAAGAATCTACTGCCGATCGGCCTACATCAAGCTCTTATTATTCTCAACCGGAATTCAAATAAATGACCTGGACTTTGAGAATGAAGATGAATCCCTGGTTTCGAGCATAATGATGCTCCAAGACCCAGACATTGAAAACTTAAGGCTCTTGAGTGAATCCTTTTTACTCAAGTCAGACATATATGGAAACATATTAGATCCCAACATCACGATTCACAAAACCAGGACACTTTTTGATATCTTCAGTGGGGAATTGAGTAAACTCTTTTATTTCAAAGAAGAAAATGCCCTTCAAAAGGAAATAACACGCCTCCTGGAACTAACAAATGGATTTCAAAGTGAAATTCTGGACGAAATATTCGACTGCTTAAAAAATCCATCGAAGTACTTCATTACTGAAGAAATTGAGATAAACGACTTGAGCATTCTAAAATCAATTCTTCGATTTGAGAACTGTGCTTTCGTAGCAATGTCAATCAAATGCGAGGAAAGCTCAATCAACACCGAGGACCTCACAATTCAAATCCAAACCCTGAATGGAACAGTGCTCAAACCCAATGGACGGAGCATGGCTCGTGATATCATTCAGTACCCTGTAGGAAAGAAATTCCACCTGCTTTCATCGCTGAAGAAATGATTCAAGTCTCTCACGGCGGAGGGGGAATGGAGAACGCCCAAGTTTATATCTTCATGGGATTCATCGGGACTTTCCCCTCGCAGTCGCCTGCATTGAAACACTCATGACTCAAAGTTGTTTATCTCCAAGCGTTGGAGTGGATGTGACTAATATCTTGGTTGAGTTCTTAATGAAGTATTCCCCTCCTCTCATCATCAAAGAAAGAATCCTTGACCTTATTCTTAACTGCATCAAAACCTTTCAAATCCAATCAGCCTTTGATAATCATGCCACAATCAAGAACCTTTTCGGAGAGCTGAAGCATCTGTACGCTAAGGAATCAAAAGAGCCACATTTTTCCTCTTATTTTATCGCACTTAACGAACTTCTACTTTTCATCAAAGTGTCCAAGGAGAACCCCCCAGTAGAGGATGAAACTCCTTGGTTTCAAAAGATTTATAGCATTGTACATCGATTAAACAACTGGAGCACGCTCCATCCCTCAGCAAAAATAGCTCCAAACGACTTTAGTAGACTCCTTATAGTTACTGGAATATCAGAGAGCCTGTCCAATGAAGAGATACGCTTCTATATTCTCAAAATAGTTGATCCATTGGGTGGTATTTATAAAGGGTCTGAGCTATTATCTATAAGCCAACAACAGCTGAGGGGCAAACAGCAATCTTTCAGGTTAGATTTAGTTGTAAAATCCCACAGATCAAGACAAGGCTGGAACAATGTGAATCTCTTCATGATGAAAATGTTCAGCTCTTTATAAGCAAATTTGAATCAAATATGGATAACAGCTACCCAGAATACGAGGCCCTGAACAAATATCTGTCAACTTGCACCATCGAGGAAACAAAGGAGTCCATTGCAGAGAGAGGCGCTGAAATACTCAAGGTAACGAATTAGTTTGAAAATGGCGAAGAGGTCGATTTTCATATTGTGTGATGTTTCTTTTGTTTGGCTTGAATATGATGAATGAGCTGAAATTTAGTAAATGTTTTATATTTTCTAGCCGTTTCAGTTTAATACAAAAATGTAATTTTACTTAAGTTATTTCTTTGTTATGTTATTGTAGCATATTTTGATACTAGAAATTTTATTTTTTTCAATTTGCAATATTATCATTAAAATCTAAAGCTTTTTAAAGGAGTACACTCAGAAACAGTCACTAAAAATTGAGGCATACTGTTATATATTTAAACAAAACCACCAACTGATCTTTTTTTAACCTTTTCTTCTGACCAATCACAATGCTTCACTTTAAAAAACTTGAATAGATATCAACCAATACAATAAATAATAAAATGGGGCCGTAATATATACAAAAAAGTTGTTATTTTTTATATTTCCCAGGCCATTTGAAAACAATTGGATTACTAAAGATCCACAGGCACTTTCTGTGTTTTTGGGTCTTTTAATTTATGAACGAATAGAAATAACTTCAAAATATATTTAATTTAGTGCCATAAGCACAATATATATTGTACTATATTCCTGATTTCATATTTCATTAAAAAAATATTTTATATCAAAATTCTGGTAAAATCGGTTACTAAATTATGAAAATTAAGAAATGATTGCTTCAAATAGTTGACAAAGAGATAAATTAAAATATGTTATTAGTTAAAAATGATTACTTAGCAATTATTTAATATCTTATTTTCAAACCTTTACAGATGGACTTCCCGGACAACATCAAACAGATTCAAGCCTTGATGAATCAAGGCTTCGACTTGGGACTAAAAAGCACCCACTCAGGATTCCAAGAGTCATTTTCTTTAAACAAACACCTTCTTTTAGTGGAGCAAGTCAACGAGTACTGCAGGGACTACTCCATGTCTCCATTCGACATTCATCCAAACGAACTCTATGAGAGTCGATATGATCTTAAAGCACTTCAAGAGCTGAACAAAGCCGTCCAACACTCCAAACTACTCTCCATGATATCTTTCAAAGACTCGGATGAGAAAATAGGGAATCTTCGTGATCTTTTGTTTACAAGCATCAAAACAGAGTTTTTTCGATCCAAACTAGTGTTGTTGAGGAATCAAGGTCCCCCGGAGTTATCCCTGAACCCTGTGGAGGACATTGGTATCACCAAAGAAAGCTCTGAGGAAACATGGTTCGTTCAGGCTATGAACCAGCTCCAAGATGTAGACTCACGGCAATTTTGCGTCAATTTTGCTACGGGCGGAGACCCAGAGCTTCCTCTGGTCGTCAAAATGGAAGGCGAAGAGGTGCTAGGGAACTCTGGGTCATTCAGGCATTTCCTAAGCCGATCAACGCAAGAACTTCTCTCAGGAAGCATCCCATTGTTTGTCCCTAATTTAGGCTCCCAGCGAAAGGGGCTTTGGACGCTTAGATACGACGAATGTCTTTCCTACAACAATGAGAGGTACTTGAAGTTTTTTGGGCAGCTGATGGGAATGGCGCTCCGGGCGGGATACCTTTAGCTCTGAGCCTCATGCCTCAAAATTGGAAATCTCTTGCAACATACAACTTAGACGAGGAAAGGGATTTGCGAGACTTCGATAGCAGCTCCTACAACTTAATTGTAAAAATCCAAAGCATGAAGAGCGAAGAAGAATTTGAGGAATTCCTGGAGGAGGCACAATTCCCAAAGATGAGCATTTTGGATGTTTCAGGAGTAGAGAAGGAGCTCATACCGGATGGGGCGTCCACGTATCTCTCCTGGAGCATCGAAAGGACTTTGTGGAGTCCCTTAGGGCCTTCAAAATGCGTGAAATAACATGTTCTACGCAATGGTCAATGGTTAAAGCGGGCTTAGCCACAATTGTCCCCGTGGACATTTTTGTAAACTTGCTCAAGCCCAGCGAGATGGAAAGTATCGTGTGTGGGCCAAATAAGATCAACACCAACTACATCAAGGAGCATACCATTTACCAAGCAGGCATAAAGGACTCTGATCCCCATGTGAAATACTTTTGGAGCGTCCTGGAGACTCTTTCCGAGAGCCAAATCCAAAAGTTTATCAAGTTTTGCAGCAATCAGGACCGCATACAGACATGGAGTGAGGAGAATCTACCCCCATATCCCATGAAAATAGCTCCAGCCCCTGGAGATGATCCTGATCAGAGGCATATACGAGTCGAAACATGCATGTTCATGATCAAACTACCCAAATACTCCACCTATGAGATCATGCGAGACAAAATTATATTCGCGATATCCAGTGCGATGGATCCTCTGAGTGGTTAGAGGCTTTAGAATATGATAATAGAATGAATAGAATAATACCAATAATATTTTTATTATTTATAAAGTATTTTAAATTAAAGAAAAATATATTTTTTATATGCGTTATTAGTCATGAATGGTCTTAAAACAGGGACAAGGGTCTTAAAAATAAGGGATACCAGAGCTTTTCTGGTGTAGAAAAACGACTGGGGGGATATTTAAAGCGTAGCATAAATGACTTAAGTACTATCAAATCACACTTTAAAGGTATGATGTATACTTTTTAGAAAATTACACTATGCCTAATTTAGAAGTTAAAATTCAACAAACATAGTAATAAACTTGAATATAAGGAAATAAAGATACTTAACATATTCATAGATTAGCTAGTGTTACGTTTATTAATAAGATACTGCATTAAACCGTAAGATGCACCTCTCTTTAAGTTTAATGCACTCATTTTTATGACAAAAATACAAGAAAAAAGGATATAATCCACAAAATATATACACTTTAAACGACATTGTAAGACCTAAGATATAACATGTTGCATATAGCTTTAAAAATCTTCTGGCGTAGAATGAGCACAACGTGGAAGGTCTTACCTTCTTAGGCGGGGATCGAATATCCAGGTTGTTCAAAAAGAGATCCTTAAGAGAAACTCCAGAGGGCAAGTGCTCAGGGACCTTTTTAGAAGATGATGTCACCGAGGCTGTCAACACCTCCTTAGATCCATCCACCTTAAGCCTTCCGAGAAAAAGATCCACTTCCGCCTCATAGTTGGGACAAAATATAGAAATGGCATCTCCAGGACGGAAATCCGGACCTGGGACCCCAAGGGTCACTTCCCAAGTCCGCTTGAGAGCCCCGTCTGGGTTAGAAGACGAGACTTAAGGAGGGGTACATGAAGGGTCGAATCTAAGGTGAGGCTGCTAGGAGAGGATTTGTCCTCGCATTTCATTGGCACGAGTTCTATACTTAATAGAGACTTGGGCTTAGCCGGAACACTTAGCTCTGCTGAGGCTAATGGACCTGACTTTTTAAGAGGGGACTCTAACTTCAAGTCCTGAAATCCTTTCAATAGAATATCATCCATGGTTATAGAAAGTGACTGAAAAATGAATGAGTGAGACGGCATGAGATCAATACAAAAATGTTTATTTTATGGAACATATCAGCATGACAACATAAATATGTATTTATTCAATGAAATATAAATTAACAGCGCTTCAAAGCCAATAAGTCTTTCTCAGGACAACGCACAATATAGTTCAAAAGTATATATAGCACTCATGTGATTGGCTGTAACATTTAAAAATAACCTATCAAATGATGTTTTAATACTTCTTTGAACATAAAGCGTTAGTTTTTGTTAATTTATTTTTTTTTTTTTGCACCATCCCTACTTAATTTTATTTATTTAGTTAAATACTTTGAGTCACGTCATCTGTTAATACTACATAGTAATTAAGTAATATTTATTGCATCTCTACATCGAACTCATTAGTCGAAGAAGCTTAAAGCTCATTTTATAAATTTGCAATGTTAGCCTGAGGTATGGATTAAGATTAGACATAACTTTTCTTAATACTAACTGCAGTGAGAATAAGATAATTTTTAAGACATTTATCCAATATCAATACCACGAGAGCAGAAAAAGAAAGAAATGCCTATAAATATATTCAATATATCTTTATATATAAATAAATAATAGTTTATTTGTATAAAAAAAAACTTAGGAAAACATCAATGAATATTGTAAAAGATTATATCTTAATCCGCTCACAACAGCCAGGTACCCCATAGTATTGTCGTGTTCGTTGCTTTAGTATGATTTGTATTATTTTTATATATCTAGTATGAACGGAAATATTTTTTAACAAATTATTATCTAGTACACCTTGTTCCAACGATGAATTAAGATGTCTATATAAAGTATCACTGCCTCATTGGCACTAAGGAAGACTTTACTATAACTACTCATGACTAACTAAACAACAAATAATAATTATAATTATCCCTCAACCCCAAGACGACTCCGAGAGTTTCTTAATGAGATTCATTCGTTCTGAAGGCTTTGTCTCAAAATAAAGTCTTTGTAGGGGAGAGTATCGCTCAAGTATGGGTATAACGTCTCTGTAGCGGGCGTCTCGCCAGTGATGATTGTAGAGGTTAAGGAGATTCTCAATGTCTGCAGAGAGGAGTGAAGTAGGTGTGGGGGTTCTTGAGGAGTGAGGAGAATGCAAGAGCGAAGGGAAGAAAAATGCTCCTCGCAGTGCAAACCATCCTCCGTATGTGGGATGCAGACAGACAGGGTTTAGATGAGGGGATCGATAGAGTCGAACGGCTCCTGAGACGTGCCCTGCGGTTTGAACAAGGAGTTTGGGCCGCTGTTGGGCTGAAGGTCGAAGTCGTGATAGAAGACGCAGGGAAGCGAGGAAAACACTCCGTCAGGACCTTTTGAACACTTCGCTTGAGGCAAGTGTCAAGGGATCCGAGAGCCCGAAGTCGTCTTGGACTTCTTCCACTTCTTGTTTCCGGAATAGAAATGGGAGGAATGTCTTTTCAAACATGGAAGGACGGCTTATGAGCACAAAGCCAGGGAGTCTTCATCGAAGGGGAGTTTAAACTTAGGTCCCACGAGTCCATTGTAGTTCCTACCCGGAAGGATGGCTCTCAAAACCCTGACTAGATCCGAGGCTCTTATCCAGTAGTCTTTGGACGTCTTCCATCCCTGGGAAGTCGCGTGATGAGGGCTCAGGTAGAGCAAGAAGAATGAAAGCATACTTGCGTCAAAAATAAATAATAGAAATAGGTCTACTGAAAAATACGTAGATGTGATCTCGTCTTGAGAAGTAAAGAAAAATAACTATACACACGCTTCAGCAACATTGAATGTCATGTAAATATAAAAGGAAACCTACGTCACAAGATAGAGTGACGTCATTACGCGCAGCTCATCTTGCGATAGTATAGAAACAGGCTCTTTTATTCTTAGTTAATAAAGTTCATTATAAAGATTCCCGATCTTAGTTAGCTAATTAAGATTTTTTAAATATTCCTTGTTTGAATAAGCTTGTTTTTCATTTCAATATCTTTGTTCATTTCTCTATAATGTAGTATATATAAATATTGAAATATTTACACATGTTTTGTCATATATTTATCAATTTATAATTCGGTTTTCTTTATTATGATCTTGCAAGTATATATATAATTAAGATTGAGACAATTTTTAAAGCTTTCAAAAATAAAAAAAATCCTAACCCAACCAATTACTTAATTTTGAAATGGATGGGAAATGGCCCAAATACATGATGAGCAAGTATTTGAATGGAAAACAGCTAATATTATACCAATATTGTGTCTCATACAAATTGAGTAAATAATGGCAAACATAATTTTATTTTAGCTACTATAGATAAATTATTTTCTAGTGGTTATTAGACGTGACAAGATTTATTTGAGCCATTTTTTAAATGCGTCATCACTTTCTTTTTCTATCTTGGGTCATTCTTTCTGGTCCATTTCTTTGTAGGCCGTATTTTCCTCGGTCATTTCTTCCTAATATCGAGGAAATGACTGCCACGTGAGGTAAATATGCCCTTCATAGCATGGGAAAATCAGTTGTTATGTTGTCAATTTACCGCCAACCATCAGGTGAAAACCATGGAATGGTTTGTGGTATTTAGTAGTTTCAATAAAATATATCAACGTATATCTTATACAACCCGTAGTATTGGTCTATCGAAATATCAATGAATAATATCCTCAACTATGGACGTTATTAATATTTACAAAAAAAAACAAGATAGATTATAATAATAATAATAATAGATTTCATGCAACCCATAAATAAAACAACCATCCAATGCATATTTATAGGTCTTATTTTCAACAAAATATTAATCAAATACATAGTAAAAACAATAAATATTAAGTTTAATTAACTTATAGAAGCATGAGTACAGGATTGTTAATTGTTGTAGAGGACGACGTAGAATTGGACAGTGTACTTGAGTGCCCCTCAAGTAGTAAGTGCACATAGAGGAGGGACTTTATTAGAGAGTGTGTTTCAAGTTAAATCGGTTAAGAGTTGATTGAGTTGATAAAGTTATAAAAACTTCAAAGAAGGCTTACTCATTTTTTTTATTAAAAGGGGGATAATATTATGATAAGTAGTAAAAAATATTCATGGGATATGCGAGTAGGAATATAATCATAACATAAAAGTATTTCTGCTCTCTTTAGCTTTTAAATATATTGATACTTAAGGGTGGGTGGGGGTTCCATTGGCGATTATAACATTAATACTTATTAAATATTTGTAAGAATTACATCAGCCTCGATTGATATGTTCAATTTTCTTTATGATCCCGTAAAGCAGAAATGCGAGAGATAATTGTTTCCATGGAGTGTGTTATATTATTATTATTCAATGTGATAGGACTTTTGTGAGTTCCGAGTGATCATGGTCCTCCGCTCTTCCATGGATCGAATCACGTTTCTCTCCGTCTGGGTCTCGTCTTTGAACTTTTGAAGGGACTCATTGAAGCTGGGACCCGTCTCAATTTCTCCTGGCCCGAGAGAGGCCTCGTTGCCGAATTGGAGCTACTCTCCGTGTAGGAGTAGGAACTACTCTCTGTTTCTTTTTTGTTCCCCTTTCCAAAGTTGGAAGTGGCTCGACGGAAGTTGGAAAAGGAAGACTCGTTACCGGATACTGGGTACTCATAACCAGATGAGGACTCATATCTATATAGGAGAAAGATAATGTTAATGTTGATACAGGTCTATGCTTTTTTGGCTACACAAATGATGGCCATGAATCATTAAGGGCAACCCCTGATGGGTGACAGTATGTGTTTTAACGTAAAAAAAAACTATATTTCGTATATAATGGCTAGAAAAAATAAGAGCCTAGCTACCACAATCAACCATCAATTTTGTGCCTTAGAAATTTTCTTCGAGTCTTTTGCCGAAGATCAATTGATAGTTTTTTTTTCCTTTTTTTAAATATCCATATCTATTTTAAAAAAATAATACTTCAGATTATCTTAATATGTACTAAATGACTAATTGTTATACAAAAATACAAATAAGTTTTCCGAAAATCAATTTTATTCAAGTCCATTTTGTTTTTAATGTGCTAAAAAAAAATCTAAGTCACTTTATCTAAGTTTTTCCCAGACTCTGGATAAATATCACATGAGATACAAGTAAGCTTGATTTAGGTTTGGTGGTAGCTTACTAAGGCCTCAGGAATGTAATTGGAAAGTAGATAACACAGTATCATAACAAATAATACTTCAAATGATAAAAACCAAGTAGGTTAACAATATGATGGTCTTAAAACTTATATTATTTAGAACTCAATGTATTGAATGTCCTTGATTTATGAGATGCCAACCTTGACTTTTGCTATTAGTATTGATGAAATTACTTTCTGTTAATACAGGTCTGGGTTTATAAATAAAGTTTTTTGTGATTGAGGGATATTATCCTAATTTGCAGTGGGTATTTCACTCATTACAATACGGCTCAAAGGATAAATTAAACGTAAGGGAACCACCATCAACATTATTTATGGACTATATGCGGTGTTTCTTACCCGGACTGTTCAGTCTCAGAGTCAGTTTGATAGCGACGCTGATGTATTTTTTCCAATCGACCTCGGGCATGTTCTAATTCTCTTTCCATTCGTAGCACCTCACTACGGGCATTGATTTCCTAAAAGAAAGAAAAAACATGACTCATTATACAATATTTTAAATAAGGTTTATTTGACAAAATATGACGTAAATCTTCTAGGCAAAATCTAACGAGAATTTATAAATTAACAATTACAAGTCCATTACTTTCAACCAAAATAGTTATAAATATTTTACTGAAAATCATTTTCTTTCCATATACAAATGAAATAAAAGTTCATGTCAGCTATAAAAAACAATTACTAAATTGCCTTTGACAAAGAGTACTGCCATAAAAAAGCTTGCATGTATAAAAAACACATTTTCTTTGCAGACTTTACCTCCACAACATTGTTGACAGTGCTCTTGTTCAACTCAATGTTTCCATTCTTGTCATCGTCTTGATTAAGTGCTTCTTGAGCAGCTTTTACGAGCTCATCCGTGGCTTTCCTCACGGCGTAAGAGGCCTTTTCTAGGCGCTTCATACTAGATGAGTTAGGATCCGCCTTCACCTTACAGGCAATCAAGAGCTGTGCCGTTGATCCTGCAACCTGCTTGGCAGCACCGATTAGCTTCTCTTCCGAACTATGACCTGCTCAAAACAAAATGAAAATAATCATACAAACAATTTATAATTTTTGAAAAATAATGGGTTTTTACCCTTCACCAAAGCATTGGCGGCCTCGCAGAGGTTGTGAGTGGCTGCTGCCACAAGTCTTGCGGCAGATACGAGGCCTTCCGACCATTGGCCGTCCTCAGTGTTGATGTTTGACATTTTCTGAACTTTTCCTTGTGTCACTAATTCCTTTGAGCTTCAGACGCGGCTTTTATCAAGGCAGCCGTTGCTGAGGCAATGGACTTAGCAGCATCCAGTATAAGCTCATCGAAGTTCATTGACAAATCGATTTCCTAAGAATGAAGTCAAGAGTTTAAGATTCAGGGAGCCAGGAAAATAAAGTAAATGAGATCAGCAATGAAGTTGGATTACGCGGTTGATTGGCTCTTCCACCGTAATATATGTTTGACTTCTGGTTACTTGAAATAGTATTCATCAAAACCAAGAATATCAAACATATCTCATGGGAGAAGAGAGATAGGCAAATCTTATGTAAATTGAATATCATGCTATACCATTCTCCAAACTTACCTTTCCCTTCACTTCTTTTCGCGGCTTAAGACTAGCAAGTTTGGCTGCGGCATTCTCAATAGATTTTGCTGCGCCGAAGAGTTCGTTTTCGGCAATGACCGTCGGATCGGAAGGATCCACCCACTCATCATCCTTTAAAGTTCAGCAGAGGTGGCTAATTCTGTGACACACTGCGCGATTTTCCTTGACACATTGGTAAAGTCCGATGACATTGCGCTGGATCCACTGGGTTTGGTGAGGGAGCTTAAGACAAGTTGAAGAAGATCCCGATACTGAACGGCAACTTCTCGGCCGGCTCTTATGGCACGATTCCTTACTTCAAGCTTCTCAGAATAGTAGGCCGCGGACTAAAAGCAGGAGGTAACATATCAATATCATAGGCTAAAATGTCAACTCCGTATGAGATACGTATTAGATGATTCTAACAATTAATAGAGGAGTGTTTGCTTAGTTTTGACTCGAGTATTATCCTCCAGGTACATATATCTTTGAGAAACAAATCATAAAATTAGGTGGGTTACCGCTCAGCAAATTTAAGTCTCAAATACCTGTAAACAGATAACTTATTATTTAGTAGTGATCTGTGTGATATTGTCCAGGTCAGGAAAGCTAAAACATGACAAACAAATAAGTAATGGAGTAATTATCATTACATCACTGGCGTTATGTTCTCATTTTTATCTTCCACTACATTCTATATCAATTCTAGATATGGGACCCGGCTGTATTTGAATTTGAAACCAATCAGATTTAGAGGAAAACGGAATGTTCTTCATTATACTTTTTCACACTTCTTAATATTTTGATATTTACTATTTTAAATGTAAATATCCAAATATTAAGAAGTGTGAAAAAATATAATGAAGACCATTCCGTTATTGACAACTTTTACCCCTTCTGATATCTTTAGGTCTGAATAAAATATAAATATTTAATGAACAAACACCAAGAGGAGTAGGATTTCTTCATTCTTTTTACCTTGCAAGATGACAACATGTCAGAAATAGCCTTTCGTCCCATGTTGGCAGCCACAATGACATCTTCCTGCTTGCAGCTCTTTCCAGCGGAGGCAGCTTTACCAGTGGCAATGGTGATGGGCCTTGTGGCCCGAATAAGGTCCTCAGGTTCTGCCTTAATCTTAGGGGCTCCATCTGTGTCGTAGGCGCGGATCTCTTGGGCTATGGCCTCAATGGCCGACTCCAAGGCTCGTGTACCTCTCGTGTGCTCGTCCTCAACTGCTTTAACAGTCTTGAGGAGGGAAGTCACATTGGTTACCATAACCTTTTAAAAGAAGTAAATACATGTAAGTATTGGTTATAGTAGACAGTCATTACAAATAAATAGAGAATGTCAGCAATAATAACGGTTAAAGGAATCCCCCCAATAATTCAAATATGTGATGCTTTATTTAATTATTATATCAAGGTACCTTTGCCGAGTCTTTAATTTTTGCATGCATGGATCCTGAATGTTTTTGCCGGAAGCAGCCTTTGTGGACTGCATCAAGTCGGACAAAGCAGAGGCAACATCCTTTACGGCGTTGATGAGCATGACTTGGGCCTCCCTATTGGGTGAACCAAGACTCGTCGCTCCGGATTTGACCACATCGCTCAATTGAATGATGGTGGAGACAGCATTTTGTGCGGCAACGGCGAGTTGTTCCTGAGAGGAGGCAGCCCCTGCAACAAGGGTTTTCGTGTCCTCCACAAGTGCTTTTGCTGTCTTCAATATGTTTTCTCGGTGATCTAAGCAAAATTCAATAGATAGTATTATATTATTTGGGAAAAGAGTGTTTTTCAAAGGAGACTTCGTACCAGCAAATGAGTCATCATCCACATCGGCATTGAGAGTTCCGGAGCTGGCAAACATGATGGTCGTGTCCAGATCCCCGATGATCCCTGAGACTGTATTTGTTGCATTTTCTAAAGCGTGAGTTCCAGTTGAGGCGGCGTTGAGTGAAGAGAGCACGAGAGAACACTAAAAATAATAGGTTATAATGGTGTTGTTATACTTCAAAATGTCTATAATCAAAAAAGCTGACGATTGTACGCTACAAATGCATGAGCTCGGATAGGATGTTAACTACTATTATTCCATCATTGGAGATTTGTAGAAAAATGTTATGTTCGAGAAACTAAAAAACAGTTTAGACGTTAGTGCCATTTTACGAGGAATAAGAAAGACAATTTTATATGTATATGTGATAATTATTTAAAAAATTTGCATTGATATGCTTCATAATGAAAAACTTCTTATAGGTTATTAAGGTTATATCTTTCATCGGAATTGATCTAAAGTAAATTAATAGGTATGAAGAAATATGTATGTGTTAACAGTATTAATCTATCGTGTATATATATTATATCGAGAAAAAAGTCTCTTTAGATTACAGTTAGGAAGGAATCTGAACTCAATTAATAAAAAATTACCTTTTCTCCAACATGTCTTGCATGATCTGAGACGTCTCTTAAGGCAAAGCTATCATTAGGTGTAATTTGACAGGATCCAGCGGATTTAACCAACTCGATGGTCGTCTGTCCCAGATCTTGAACGGTGTTTCGGATTCTCTCTCCCATATCCGCATTGGATGTGCAGATGCAAGCCTCCTTAGAGTCCTTAGCTAGCATTTGATAGTGACAGGAAATGTGGGAGGCAAGGTCTCCAAGCCTCTGTGGCTCACTTGAGGACTTGATGACAATTTCTTGAGCAGTTCTCGCAATTTCTTTGGTGGAGCTCATCATTCGAGACTGGTAGGAGACAAAGTTCGAGTCAACGTCCGTGGATCCAACTTGGAGGGACGCCGTAGTTCTATAGTCCTGAACGGTGAATATTGCCTCTGTAATACAGTTTACGATTCGCGAGACAACGCCCAGATTAGGGGCCAGCTTCTCGATCGAGGTTATGAGACCAGAGATTGAGTCCTTCATGGCATCAACAGACTCATCAATGTCAGCATGAGCGTGGACAGCCTTAGGATTACCACCACCTTCCTTGGCAGCGTAGAGAAGCTGTTGTGCACACTCAGCAACAGTCTTGGTCTGATCCAGAGTGGACACTTGCTGCTTAGAGCTCACCATGTTCGAGGAGCATCCAATGGAGTTCTTAACCAGAGGATCAAAGTATGTCATCATGGTACTCACGGTGTGACCAAGTCGTTCAGCTTCGCTCTTTGCGGCATTTTGAAGCTCAGGAAGCTGGTTAGAAATCTGGGAAGCGGCGTTTTCCATTTGCTCAGTGAACTGCTTGATGTCCTTGTCCCTTCTTGGAGAAAGGTTTTGGTGAATGGCCGCTACAGATATTTGGTCCAGCTCTTGAATGTGAAGCGTTAGTTGCTCGATGCCATCTTCGCATTCCTTCTGGCCAGGGGACTTGTCACGGATTGCAGACACGAGGCGTTTAATGGAGTCGGATACATCTTTACTGCTATTAGCCAGGGACTGCCACGTCGGAGGGTCCTTGGGGTTTATAGCAAGGGACTTGGCGGAGTGAATCATGGAGCAGGAGCCTTCATGATGTGTGAGCTTGACTCAAGAATGGGTTTCTGGGCCTGGAGACCATCTTCGGAGATTTTAGAGGAATCGAGGTAAACTCAGGTGACATGACGAACTGGCAGAGGTTATCCATGGACTCAATCAGGGGTTTGGAGGCTTCCGTCGTTCTCCGGTGATTTTCATCGTTGTAATTTGCATCAAGCTGTTTGATTTCTTTGACCAGAGTGGCAGTTGCATTGGCAACTTCCTTTGCAGATTGGACAAAGTGGCGTTTAGTAACGGGATTGGTTGTTTTGGAAGCAATGACTCGGCAAGAGTTGCAGACAGCACTTGTGTGAGTAGCAATTACAGTAGCAGAAGAGAGGATTTGCTGCTGTCCAGACTGAGAACGAGCCTCAGTCAATTTTTGCAGGCTTGTTTAATAGCCTATAGCATTAAAAGTAAGAAGATTATCAAATAATTGAAAATGAAGAAAAAAAAATTACTAATAAATTACCTGAGATGCACGATGAAACTGATTTTGATCAACAATTCCCTTCTTTCCAGTTGTGCTGTTTTTATCAGCAATACCTACAAGGTAGGCAGATTGAACTGCAGCTTCAATGAGTCCACAGATGGCCTCAGAGACGTTGGTGACAGAGGCACCAAACTCTTCATGATCAGACTTTTTGGCGTGGTTGGCAATGCCGGTCATACCGTCACCGAGGGCCTTGGACTTTTCCATTACTGCATCAAGACACTCATAGTAAGTAAGATTTGAAAGAGGAAAGGTGGGATTCTTTTGCACGTGATGTCGGCAGGCTTGTATGGCACGAACAGCGTTGTCACACTCCTTTTGTCCAGGAGCGGCAGAGGTATATACATTAATCAAATTGTTAATGCTTTCAGTTACACCTCTGAGAAAGGAAAACAAATATTTAATTTGAGTATTCAGCGTAAAATATGTATATAATTGACGTACCTTGCAGCAACAGCCAAATTATTGGCGTTGGGTGCCGACGGATTCGTTGAGACATTTTTGGCAGAAGCCAAAAACGTAGTGGATGAGCTTGTGACGTTTCTCATCGTGCTCACCATGGATGTGCGAGTATTTTGGATCTTTGTTTGTCCCGCCATGTCCATTGAACAGTTCATCATTTCCTCGAGCACCTTTCCGAATTGTTGGGAGGATGTGGCCAGCTGATTTGGCTGTGGAGCGGACTGAATAACATCTGAGGTAGCCTCATTTAACTTATTGGCAGCAGAGGAGAGCTGAGATTGGAGCTCATGATAGGGCTTTCCGGAGGATGCAAATGTTTCCGTGGATATCTTATGATTCAGGGCATCGATTTGTTCGATGGCTTCTGAGATTTCTTCTTGACCAGGGAGGTTGGAGACCGTGTTATCAAGAGCAGCAGTTATTTCTTTCCCAGCATTGCTTAGGCGCTCATGTTTTGTTCTATCAGATGGGTTCTGCATGGCTCGTTGAGCTTCAAGAACCAATTTTGCTGATTTAGCCATGACGAGTTGGGCATTGTCGATGATTCGGTTTTGTCTCGGAGGATCATCCGTCGAAGCAGCAGCCACGACACGTACGGCTGCTGTGTAATCTCTTTAAAGGTAAAGCAATTAGTCATACTTGGAATGAATTTTATAATATGTATAACTTACCTCAAAGCATTGGCTGTTTCACGAGCAGCTCTGTTGGTGATGTCTTGGTTGCCCTCAGAGGCAGCCGTAATGAGTTGGGCCACTGTGGAACCAACGGATTTGCAAGCAGTGTTGAGTTTCAATGAAGCAACTTGAGGGGTTTCTCCTGGTAAGGGACGAAGCTCATATCTCTTAGCAGCATCTCTAAACTCCTCCAGCTCCGTCGTCAAGAATGTAATGACATCTCTGGAAGCCTCGATTTCAAGAGACCCGCAAACCTGGTGAGCTTTGCCAATGCAGGTTCTAAGATCCTTAACAGCACCATTCAATTGCTTAGAAGAGTTAGATAATTGGAGGACGGAGGACTCGTTGTTGATTGTTGGAAGAGTAGACTTGGTTGAGTCCAGTAGTCTAATAATATTAAATGTTTTAATGCAAAAGTAGATAAAAACTCAAGATGCATTTATAAATTACCTCAAGGACGGATCCAAGAACTTTTCAGCATTCGTGATCAAATTAATTTGTGCCATGGCACCATCTGGGTTTTGCATGGAGACCTTGACTGAGTCTACCAACTTCGGAATGACCTCTGCAACATTTTTGCATGAGTCCATAAGGTCTTCTTGACTGGTGTGGCTCATGTTATAAGAGCCAGCCCCTTGACTTGCAGCTATACACTGTGTTGCTGAAGCAGCCGCATGCTTAGAAGCATTCTCTAATCTCTAAAATATCAAAAACAACAAAAAATAAAATTCGAACTCGTAATGCGTTTGAAATCATTACCTTTATAACTTTCCGTTTGATCGTTGTTCCAACGGCAGCATGAGTTGTCATACGGAGGTGTTCAGCAGCATATCTGAGGGTCTCCTTGCATTCATTACTGTTCGGGTTGGAGGCACAAGCCTTGGCGGCCTCCACCATTTTTGCTGTGGCATCAGCAAGATCCTTGGCAGCAGAGAGGAGTCGCTTCTGTAAACAACAAAAAAATATTTATAATCATACTTCTATTTTCTGTATAGCGTACGCACTTGAATGTCGGTATCTGATTGAACCTCAGCCTCTCCTTTAATAGCTTGGATGAGTTCGGCAGTGGATTGTGCCAGGATCCTGGCCTGGCGAACCATTTCCGTAGATTCGTGGCTCGCAATAAGCTCACTGGATGCGGTCAGGATTTGTTCCATGATGTCAGGGATTCGATCCGGGTGGCCATCTTTGACATGATTAAGGAGTTCATTCAGAGCCCTGGTCACATCTGCGGCGGAATGACCAAGCTCCTTTAGAGGGGTCTCTTCGCTGCAAACATCACGGCAAGTAATGACGCATCCCTCAACGGACTTGGCGACTTCCTTTGATGCCTCTACAAGTTGATCCTGGCATTGGGGATCGTTGATGGTTGGGGCAACTACTTTGGCACAGGCTACGAGCTGGTGGTGCCCAAAGCACATTGAGTTGCGGCACCAATGACCTTTGAAAAAATAAGTTAAAATGTAATAAAATCTCCAATGCCACTAGGATGCAAAAATTAAACATCAATAAATATTGACTTCCATATTATATATATATATATATATATATATATATATATATATATATATATATATATATATATATATATATATATATATATATATATATATATATATATATATATACAATAAAGATGGTAGCCGATCTTGACAAACGAATAATACATTATGATTCTGCAGTCATTCCAGACAACTGAGATCTATTAGCACTTACTTTGTTCTGTGTTTGTTGATCCACACATTTGGAGGCGACGTTTTTGGCCTTCAGAACCAAGGCAGCCGTTGTGTTGGCAACTGCCTTTGCTAGACCCAGCAGAATGTCCTGTCTCTCCTTCTCCTCTACCTCCTCTTCTCCAATGGTGTATAGGACCCGATGAGAAGCGGATCCCACTTGTGAAGCAGCTGAAAGCATGGTTTGACGAGGCTCTTTAGACTCTGGCTCAGCGGCAGCGAGTAAATCAGTGAAGGCTGTGCACAGATTCTTAGCCGCTCCCATCAGGTCATCCCCATCTGCTCCCTCGTCGTCCATCAGAGCTGCTAGCATTTTAACGCCCTTGGCCATTTCCGGAAGGTTGTTGGAAATTGTGTTGACGGCCGCACCTACGGCATTATGATCTGTTTCTTCTCCTTGACCCGTAAGGGTCACCATTTGGGCCGTAGCGGCATTCATGGCCGATACCTGAGAATGAATACTCTGTTTGTTGGTATTCTTCTGTGTTTCCTTCCATCGGCTAGATGCAGGATCGTTTCCAAGTTGAGGGAGATTCGCTTTTTCTGTTAAAAGGGTTTCCGCATGATGAATAGACCTTTGTCCCTGAGAAATGGTTGAAACCAGAGCTCTCTGCGGTCCGCTCAAATTATACTCCTCTGGATATTTTGCCTAAAATCAAATATGAATGGTTAGAGATATATTTAATTTATACTTAAATATAAGTCATCCTCTTACGCCAGTGTTTCCGACGGCCATATTGTGATTATTGAATTGTGATTTGATCTTGCTTTCCATAGTCGAGTCCTTAAGGATGGCTTGCGATGCGCCTATAAGAGAAAGCAAGTGTCAGTAAATGCAATTCTTTTATGCTGATCTGCTTACCATTGGAGTTTCGAAGAAGTCCAGGTCTCGCAACATTGGAGGCCTCCACCTTTTGGTTGGCAGCTCCAGGGAGACCGACAATGGTGATGGCTCTTCCTGGAGCTACAATGTCCTCCTCCATGGCCTCTTCCTCATTTCCGTCATCCCCGATCCGTTCTTTCCAATTACGTTTTTTCAAAATGATGTCAATGTACCCTGCAATGAGCTGAGAGATTTGTTCGCCCTCTGTTGTTTGCACAGAGTAGTATTGGTCCTGATAATCGCCAAAGTCGAGAGTAAACACATTAGGAGACGCTGCCCACCGACGAACAGTTGTCAATGGCCAGGTTTTAAGGATTTCCTTGGTCTTTTCATCTAATCGAAGAACAGAGTCCTTGGTTACTCCGAGAAGTCGTGGTACTAACTTATTGCGCCCATGCATTTTTTCCTATAAATAATCATTTATTATTTTTAAACAATACTCCGATAAACAAATGTCATTTTTCAATTACCTTCACAAGGAAGAAATGTACTCCAAACGTCTTTAAACCTCGAGCTAACTTGACATACTCACCTTAGAATCAACTTCAGAGAGTCCCATTAGCTTCTTGTGCTTCTCAATTATTTTCTTCTCTATATTTCTTGAACGAATATAGGATTGGGGTAAGAACTCCTTCAAGCTAAAATGAGTCAGGAAAAATAATCTTAGTTTAGCAAAAATAACTTTTTAAATATTTCTTTTTGAATAGAAACACTAATAAAGTAAATTGTATTTGAGCATTCCTATTCATAAATATAGTTCACAAAGTCTTATTTTTTGTGAGCTAAATCAGGCTAATAAAATAACCAATGCATTTCAAATTATTCACGTCTTCTCGAACATACTCTAGTTGTTAACCAATGAAAAATAGTATTAATTGAGTTCATTTCTTATGAAACAATTATCAACTTTCGCACATAAAATAATGCAAGCAATTAAGAATATTATATTGTTTATAAGTCAAATAATTTATATAAAACGACAATTCAAACTGAACCGCTAAGTGCGATTATACATCATTGTAAAAGAACTTATAAACGAAATAATTACAATCCCTTTTGCATTAAATTATAAAGAATAAAATATGTGGTACCAGAGAAGAAACTCCAAATTAATTTGATCTTCAACTGTGAGGACAATATGCGTAAATTTTCTGAACTAAAAATCTATCTCTAATAAGAAACACAAGGAAGACTTATAATTATTTATGTATATTCAACTTATCTAACTCAAAGATATATATATATATATATTCATAGATATCCTTTTATGGGCTATTTAGGAACTAAATACACAAAAATAATATGTAGCTATGAGTAGAGTGATCAAATGATACATTTATTTTACACTGTTCATCTCTAGTAAATCATATAAACCCATATATGTTATGTATATTAATAAGAAACAAAACAGATCACGGGACTATCGCAGAAGAAAGGCGTACTCACGCAATGTCGTATAATGATAAAAACGACTTTTGAAAAAGCCCGCGTTCTCTTCCCCTTCTCTTCTCTCCCTTCTTTTCCCCCTCGACCTACTTTCTTTTAAGTTTTTGTTTTGCTTCTTTTGGGGATAAATATACATATATTGGGTTTATATATTTATTATTATTATTTTACGAGCAAGCAAATACGTAACCCTTTCTAAGATATATAAAGAAAATATGAGATTTTTTTTGGGAGGGAGCAGATAACTTAAATGGAGGATCTTTTATAGTGCTTCAGCGAGGAAATGTATCCCTTCCGTTTGATTATTTGTATATTTGGAGAGGAAAGTAGAATGAAAAAGGTATTTGGAGCTTCTTTTTAGTTTAAAAAAATGTGTTGAAAGGCGACACATGTATAGAAATACATACTAAAGTCCCCTTCTAAAAATAGTGCCTATTGTTTTTTTATGTTGTCGATCAAATCATAGAAGGAAAGTTATAAATAGAAATTTAAAAAATGAGATGATTGATGTTGACAATTTAAAATATTTTTTAATTGTAGGTTTATATATGTTGTTCTTTTTATATCTACATCTTTGAAATCAAGAGACTTTCATATACATCCAAATAACTGACTAAAATTAAGCAAAAGATTAGAATAAATTTATTTAATGATTATCATTCAAAATCATGTTGCCAATAGATTTAAAGGCCCTATTGCATTTAAAAGATATTTTGCAGTAGTAAAATTTAATAAATAAAAATTAACTTTATTGATGCATTAATGCTGATGGAGAATATTCATGTGGAAGTCCTGATATTTCACATCTCTAACACATATATCAAGTCATTTCAATCGTTTTTATCTAAGTCATTACGATCGTGAATATCACTATTTTTCATCGATAATTGAGATAAATCGTAGTTGCTTGGATGAACTATCAATATCGAGCAGAAAAAAAAAAGATATTGACGGTGCGTCAATATACTTTTAATTATGTACTTACTCAACGATGCCGCTTTTGTGGGTTGAGTCCTTATAGTCCCCAAACTGGATTTGGAACTGTAGAGCAGCAAATTCCTCTGCCACACTTTGCGTCACGGGATGTGTTCCATCCAGGATGCCCTCTCGTGCTTGCTCATAGAGTAAATTCAACTGAATGGGATCCCGAGAGTCAATATTCGCGTCACTGAAGAAATATTTCCTCTTGAGGAGCAAGATGTCACTATCTACAATCCCCTGTTCGCGAAGTGTTCGCCCATGATCCACCCAGTTCACTAGGAAAAAAAGGAAACAAATGCAACTCTTGTCCCTGAGACTTAGAATGACTGTCTACCTCCATCCTCCGTTTTGAGTTGCTTCTTCAACTCATCCATTTTGGGATCCACTTCCTTGTCGCCGTCTCGGTGTTTGGTCTTTCGAATCGTGAGGGTTCCTCCAATGGTCCCAAAGCGGTTTGTAGGGACGTTTTCTGTCTCTGGCTCGACTTTGTTCATCACGAGGGAGTATTCGTCGTGATTTGTGATGCCGATCTTTGTGCAAATGATGACCATGAGATTGGAGACGTTTTGACTGTCGTCCACCATGATGGCTTTGACGGCACCGTCCATCATGCGGACTTTGAGGAGGCGCATCTTTCGTCGATACTCCAAGGCATCCTGGAAAATAATCCGATAAACAACATTTTACTATGATCCCTGCAGAATATTATCATGCAGAATGTCATTATTCTAGATTTTGGTAGTAGATAAAAAGTTTAAAATAAATTCCCAGTGAACTTACTTAAAGATCTCGTATCCGCATATTCCGGATTGCCAAAGAAATATTTATAATCGTTACAAATATCGCCAATTGAAATCAATATTTAATTTATCTTCAGGAATAACGAACTCCATGATACTTCTTATATTAAATTTGGTTTATAGTAAAATATTGTAGAGAGTCGAATGAACTAAGTGAAAGTGGATTTTTTAAATACTTATATCGATTAACAAAGTGTCAATTAAGAATTAACACGTAGAAAATTGTGATTTGAAAACCAGAAAAATTAAAATGAGCTTTCTACTAACGCAATATTTTTCGTGATCCTTGTATGTTAGAGGATCGAAAATCTTAACAAAATATATAAATAATAAAGAAAAGTAAATGATTTATTCGCAATATATATATATATATATTACCACACATTGAACATTATTTATGGTCATACCATATTACCAATACAATGGATCACATAATTCGTACTTCCTCGATACGATCCTCAAACATACAAAAAAATCATTCTTATCACTCTTTTTTTATTTATTTCCAAAACTACCTTTTTAAATGCATATATTTGAACATTAAACTTTTTGGTAGCATATAATTTTTGCCTATGATTTAAAAACATTCTTTAACTGAATGGATTGGCCAATATCAGGATAAAAGAAAATGCATATATTCATTTTTCTTCATCGTTAAAGATTCATACCGACAAGGTTACTTGGGAGAGTAACTATACATTCATTCTCAACATGAACCATTTTATAGAAATGGTTGGTTGAAGATGATTAAATATATCTTTTTCCGGAGCTCCCCTCATTTCCTCAATAAATTCAAGCCCCCCTGTCGGGATTCCCTTCCAATCACGGGCCATTTGTCTCACAGGGAAAATAGAGAATGTTATGAAAGGAAAGAAAGTTAATGATGGCTCCACTCAGGGGTCACGTGCAATCCACAGCATGGAGTCCATACACAGAGAAAAAAATATATATAAATGATGCACAATCATTCAAGTTCATTTTTATACAAACAACAAATGCAATATAGAAAGCTGATGATAAGCACAAATAATAAAACATTATCGTATAATGAGAAAGATACAAAACTCTTTATGATTGGTATTATTCATTACAAAAATCATTTATTCATCGAAATTTAAAACTCACATTCCCGACCCGAATGGGGTCTTTTTATGATCGTTCTTATTGTTCAACCAGTAAATATAAATTTATTGCATTTGTTTTAATGGACAAAGACTGAAGATTTATGTATCTGATATCATATCACTGTATTTTTTGAAAAATTGTTTGGATATCTTATCGTTTTTCCTTATATTTTCTCACTAAAACCTTGACTTACATTCAAAAGCATACTATTTCCGTAAAATACGTATCTTTTAGTAAATAAATGGTTGACTTAAATAAATATGATGAATAAAAATGTGTTAATTATACATAAAAATTTACACAGCATTTCCTCTAAAATGCATAAGTATTCTGTAGCTTCTTCCACCAACTCAAAAACAGTATATTCAACGATGAAAAATCATTTTGTTAATTGAATGAGGTAGGACGCTATTTCCTTTGATTTGAGGCAACATATGATGCATAAAACCGTGAGCATATCATTACTTATATAACTGTGTAGTTTGAGAAATTTAATGTTTAAAAATGTTCATATTGGCTATGTTTCTTTGCTTTTCATTGTATATCAATAATGTAAACTTAGTCCACAATTTTGGAGCTTGTAGCAAAAAATAAAATGAAGAGAAACTTATTATCATCTAGTAAGCTTAAAAATTATATAACTTATTTATCGCGATTATTGATATGGAGCTAAAATACCATATTTAAAGAACGGTCTAAGCTTTAAAATTATTTTTTTATTTATCAAGATCATTAGTATGGAGATATACTATTCAAAGAAACTATCCGTGATCAAGACATTTAAACATTGGAAAATACTGTACTATATATACGGTATTTTGGATTAAATATCACTGAAACGAATATAATATCACCAATAGATCAAAGAAAAGCATCCTTCTAAACAGAGCCTATGTATGTAGTTCACAAAAAAAAAAAATATATAGCAAAGTTTTATTATTAATAATTAAAGATGAATTTCTGTTCATATTTAATATCCAGCAGAATTTCATCAACTATTTTTTGCATTGATTAAGATATAGACAAGCATTATATCTTTATCAGTAATCGAACATAGGATCTTTTTAATGAAGTTAATTAATGAAACCTTCTCTACTATAGAAGTAATCCTTCACATTTAACATTTAGAGTTAATCAAGCGTCTACTAAGCTAATCCGCTCCCATTCCTTCCATTTATATTGAAATAAAAAAAAACAATCAAAACATACTTATGTATGTCCTATAAAATTATAATGTAAAAATATTAAGACAAGTTTTATACATTTAATAAAAGATGGCGTGTTCGTCAAGTTTTGGGAGTCAGCGCATAGTTTATAATTTTTCTATTTATATTGGTATAAAACTATAAAAGTAAGAGTTTTATAGGACGATACAAGTGTATAACAACTAAATCGCAAAAATACACATTAATTTGGACAGTTTTCTTCTGAAAATAATTTATGCACCTCCTGCTAGTACTATAATATAAAATATCTTGTTAACTTACATTATTCCTTAGTAAATAGTGTTCTAGGGTACGTCCAGGGTCCAGCCATACCCCTTTCTTAGGATCCTCATCCGGAAGAAAGAGTCCATATTGGGAGGGATGACCCAGGCTCTTGATTTCAGATAAATGTTCTCGTATTTGAGCGCAGGCATCTAAGGCTGTTGTCTAAAAAGCAAGAATAAAAAAGCACAATTTAATGAAACTCCCATTGAAAGATCACAAAAATATATACTCTTACATGTGGTTTGAATTGTAGGGTCTTGCGAACGAGCTCCACCTCGCTTCCCCGATCATTTTTCTCAATGATAGAAATGCGGAGTCGGAGATCCGTCATGTCGCTGGGGGCTTGTAGTAGCCTGTAAAGAATGAGAAGAAGGGAGGCTTAGTGTTGACTAAGACGAAGGCAGCCTCTGGGATATTCATGTTTCAGATTGGGGACCTCTTGGTCGAATGATGCCCTGGGTCTCAACTAACTCAGTTTTTTCCCCTTCGTGAAAGGAAAGAGGGGAAAACAATAAGGAAAGGGGGAATTTACCGGGGAGAGAAAGAACAGCAAAAAAAGAAGGTTGGAGACAGCGTTGAGAAAACCAATGGTTGAAAAGCTAGAAAAAAGGAAGACAGTGGACACGCCTACATAATACGTATAATACTTTTACTACCACAGCTACTAAAAAGCATCTCTGCCCCAAAAATATATATGTGTACTTTTCTCTCTGTTTGTGTGTGTGTGTGAGAAGGGAATACTCATTTCCAAAGGCTGCCCAAAGATACATTGGTTACTATGTTTGAGTTCTTTAAATTCAAATATGAAAGCAATTTGGAAAGCAATTTTTGTTTGTTTGTTTTTTCTTTGATGATAAGATGGCGTTCTCTTTACTTCAAAAAATTAAATCATGGACCAAATGTTGGTCACTTCATAATGCTCTATTAAAATATACATACATTTAAAAATACAATCCTTGTTTCAAGTTTTTTCTTCTAATAATTTATGATGTGATGCACTCTCCTATGAAATTCAAGCAAAAACTCAGTACTGTATTTATATCTTCCCTAACAACTAAATGTTGATCCCTTCTCTATGTAGATTTATATAGCTTTATGTCAAAAAATAAATCAATTAGTACTTTATAATTAAAATAATGTTCATGACGGAATTATACATCTATAACAAACATTTCTTTCTAACTTGATAATATATTAATGGTTGAATATAAACCCAACTTTCTGAAGATATTTATATATATTCTTGAAGCTTGTAATAATTAGAGCTGAATAAAATATTCTAATTATGAAAAATGATGTAAAAAAATATTTTTTCAATTAGCGAATAGAAAAAGAAAAAGGAGAAATAGCGTATTGTGTTTTCTCATTTCTCACACTATGTGAGAAGACTATTGTTTGAGAGCAAAATTTTGTTGTGGTAAAAAGGGGGTTCGCACAATGTACAAATAATGTGATGGAATATGAATATATTTTTAGATGAATTAATTGTCTTTTATTAGGAATACTCATAATTAAACAACATTGTCTATAAAATATCTGAAAGATTATTCTTATAATTCTATGTAATTTATATAAATAATATATATAGGTATATATCTTATATATATCAGGAAACGACGGGACACTTCTTTTCGCCGGGACCCGGGCCGGGCAAGGGCTTTAATTTTTCAAGCCGGCCGGAACTTTAATATATTTTCGTTCCTTCGTCATTCTGAAAGTCACGACGTGTTATTTAAGAAAATATTTTCTACTATTTTTAAACTAATAAAAAATCTTGAAGAAAGTAATTTAAAAGTTCGTTTCTAAAAAAAAACGTCGACACTTTCAAAATGACGAACGAACGGAAAATATTAAAGTCCCGGCCCAGTGATTTTGAGACACCGGGTTAAACTAAAATATTTGATTTACTCGGAATTGATATTAGTAAATGAACCATTTTAAGGATGTAAAATGATATGGCGCTTTAAGTCATTTAACCATTACGGCATATTAGATCCAAAACGACTCAAAGTTTACTTTAAAAACTTATAAAAATATATTTTGAATTTATCTAATATAACTTTTGGGGTGAGTTTATTTCTTGATAAAAGTTTGAATTTGTGGTTAAAACCAACATTGTGTAGTTTTATAGGATTGTTGTCTGAAGACAAAGAGTGATGACAGATAAGAAAAATTGAACGGAGGTTGAAATAAGAAAGAAAAATGTAGCTTATTAATATATGTACTAAATGTGAGCTGAATACTTATGATTTATTGCCAAAAAAACACTCAAGGCATTGAGGTTTCTTAGTAAACTCGATGCAATTGTTACATCTGCTTTCATCTTTGCATTAGCTTACATCTCCAGCATATTACATCGGATCATAATTTGATTTCTAGCATATCTTTCTTTCTTTTTTTAGGTTAAGGTTAAGATCCCAGAGTACAAATAGGGTCGAGTCTATGATCCAAGGCAGAATTGAATGAAGCATCTTAGCCCCTCTCCTAAAACACAATATCACTTTAACCATACTATTCACTCATTCTACATCGAAAAGCAAAATAGGATTATTTTGTAAGAACCATAGTTTGTAGTTAGTCAACATAATCATAATTTAAGCATCTTTTGATTAAATAAGAGAATAATTCTAAGCGATTCATAATTGCAACACGTGAAAATATTATTTTAACCGAATACCTGTTGGCACAACCCCCAGGACGATAGCCACAAAAAGATGCAATTATGTATGTATCTGACGTTAATAATCCTGTAAGTAACCACAGTTCTGCTCTTCTGTTAATATAACCAAATGAATAGCCAGAGACGGTTATCTGAGAATAGTGTAAGCATTACACAAGCATTTTTGTACCAAACGACAATTAGAATGCTTCATTACTTCAAAGCTTTAATTTAGCGGGAATATATATATATATATAAAGATCCCTTTGTCGAGAAAATATATATTATTTAAGATTACTTAATGTCGCATAACGTAAATGCTGTTATATTTATCTCAACGAGTATTGAAATGATTCACCCCTTACCTTAGCCTTTTATTTGAACAGCTTCAAAATTCTAATTTGGCGGGAAAATATTATTTAATATTCTAATAATAATAATATTGTTTCTTTGCATTGATGTACAACATAAAAGAGGTCTGCAACAGTTTGTTCATACTGCCTGATGGCATATTTCATCAAAAAAAGCATAGGCCTTACACAATTTTGAGCTCCCCTTTTTAAAAGAGTAAGGACTTCAAAAGAATCCCTATTTTTACTCATAGGAGGGGGAAAGAACTGGGTGGACCCTGCGTAAGAGAGAGAGAGAGAGAGAGAGCAGGGAAAGGAATCGACCAATGAGGGGAACTCAAAGGGGGAAATTCCCAGGATTCTGTCAACAACAACTACAAAATAAACAACCATCCAAGAGAGGCTGAGAGAGAGGACAGAGTGGGGGGAGGGGTACTTTCTTGTCCTATTTCCAAGAAATGATGCTATATCAAGAAAAGGAGAAATCCTTTTTTTGTCCCTGGACAAGTTTTTGAGGGGAAATGTATTTTACTTCTTATTATTATATTAAAAACAAAATTATTTTGATATTGATATACAAAAAAAACTGATTGAACGATTTTCATGACATCATAGCGACAAGTGGCAAATATAACATTTTGTAATATTATTCTTTTCGCTTGCGTCATCAAAAATAACATACTATCATATGTTTTTGATGTCACAAATAATAAGATAGATTAAGTATGAAAGTAAACATGGAACAAACGTACTTGATATTCTATATACTTTGTGCTTCTATCTCTCAAAGGGTCTCTATTTTTCATAAATTCACTGAGCGACTGATGTATTAATGTTTAATAAAGGAATTATACGGAATAATATTAATATTGGCATGAAAAAAAAATTAAGACCTAATTACCCCATTAATAAATAGTACAAAGATAAACAAGGAAAATCTCAATTTAAGACTTCCATGGAATCAAAATTTTCTACAACGAGTGGGATCAAAACTTTGTGTTGTGTAAGATTTCATTGACTCACTATTTTGTGTAAAAGGAGCAATTTAAAGTCATATAATTGATTATATATCAAGAATGACAAAAAATAAACCATGTATGAAGGAGTCTTAAACAATAAACTATTTTCTCAATTGGCTCAATGGAATGGAATATCCGTGTGGATATGAATAAGCATTATGGCAGTTACATTTTTATAAATTCAATTATGATATATTTTAAAAGATTATAAAGAACTTCAATAAGTTGAATACATCTATGGAATTAAATGTTTTTTGCACAAAAATTTCTTCGTGTTGAACGAATAGATCTGCGACAATACCGGGTCGTGCAGAATTATTTACCGATTTTTGTTCAACACATATCACGGACAATAACGACATTTCGAACGACTTGAGAAACAATTTATTCATACATTTTTAGAATAATAAAATATTTTGTGATCAAATTTAATCAATGTAGCCATCATTTGACTCAATGACACTGGTCAGGCGACGTCTGAAGCTGCCACAGACTTGCTGGATGTAATCGGCGTCCATGGAGGCCCAGGCCTTGTTGACAGCAGCCTTTAAGGCATTTATGTTCTTGTGTCGTTTTTTGCAGGCCTTGGTCTCCACGTGCGCCTAGATGGAGAAGTCTAGTGGGTTCAGATCTGGGCTTTGAGGGGGCCAGTAGTCCTTGGGCCAAAAGTTCATGTTGTCCTTGAGCCACTCCTACGCTTTCTTGGAAGCGTGGGCGGGTGCTCCATCTTGTTGAAACCCCAAAGAGAGTTGCCGACTATGGATTTGATCCACGGAAGGACCTTGGACGCCAGAATCTTCACATAATCCTCCGCTGTTAATCTGTACCCAGTGGGGAACCATACCGGCTTCATGGCCTTCCTGTTAGAGGCCACGAGACCCAACATCATCACCGAAGCAGGGTGCTTTGTTGTTGCCACATAGCTGTGCTTATCTTGCACATCTCCAAAGCTCACAACACGGTCATTTTGCCTGTTGAAAACAGGATCGACCGTAAAAGTTTTCTCATCTGAAAAAATGATGATGCGTCCAGATGAGCTTTTGATATCATTCAAGATTTTCTTGGCACGTTCAAGACTGACTTCTCGCTGACGTTCAGTTAGCAGAGGGCGTTCAGTACGCCTCAGGGACTTTCCTCCAGCCCTTTTCAATGCCCTTGATACAGTTGATCTCGACGTTTCCATCTTTCTGGCCATGCCGGTAATGGACCTGTTGGGAGTCCTCTTGAACGCTGCCTTTACTTGCCTTGTTGAGACAGTGGGCTTCCTGTCAGCACCAGGGGAATGCTTGAGATCACCCCCAGCCTCCAAGCGCTTGGAAACGTTGTAAATTGTCTTCAACGAGGCCCCAGCCTGTTCCTTAATGTTGTTATGAGGCACTCCCGCTCGGAGGAGGGCTGCAATTTCGATCCTCCTTGTTTCTTGATTGGATATGGTCTAACGTGTGGAAGTTGTTACGCTCTCACAGTAAGGATTTTTGTTTATTTTAATAGTAAAATACGAAACAATCAGATTTGTAGCCACAAACCTCTTAAAAAGTATATTTACATCATCGGTAAATAATTTTGCACGGCCCGGTAAATTTTTGAACTCCACAATCGTGAAAAAACTCCGATCAAAGTCTTTTCTCCACTCTTATATGCTCTTAAATCAGTCGAATGGCTCAGTTTATAGAATTAAATGATACCACACTTCTCACAGCCAATATTAGATCAGCTAAAGTAATATATTTAGGCCCAGCAATTGTGTTAATGCCAGACAAGTTTTTAAATATTGCAGTGATTAACTTTTATTAATATTTTTATCTTTTCAGAAGTTTTAAAAAAATTAAATTGATACTCTAAGATTCCTTTTATAATGATTAAAAAAATAATCCAATTTGATAAAAGCATACGATTTACTTCTTAATTTACATCGAAATCAATCTGAATATTCTTATAATATCTTAGAATTAGGTCTCTGCAATCATTAGAGAGCCCCACACAATATTAGGTATTTGGAGTGCCAGACGGACGCTGTCCCTACTATCTTGTGACAACTAAGTTCATATAAATAGTTTGTAGTAATGTATTTGTTAAGTCTTTTAAGCGTTTACTTTCTTATATTTCTATATTATGACATTATTATATTATTGCATTCTATAATTGTATATATACTATAAATATTAATTTTGAGTATTGTTAACTTTAATATATATAATACAACACCAAGGATTCAAATTTGGGTGGAAAAATCAATAACCGTTGCTTGTATCTCTTAATAGGATTATTTTATGACTTAATAGTGTTGTTTTTGAATCCCTTGAACAAGAAAACCTATATCAAGACATACTGAAGACAACATTTCATTTTGAAAAATATATTTTCGGCCAAAATTAGGTCATTTTGGAGGCCATTCTTTGAATGTTGCGACGTAAGACATCATTTGAGATTAAAAAAAGCCGAATTATTCTACACAAAATTTTGCCATAGAAACAACTAGGCTTTCAAACTTATGATGCTTTGCCCAACCCTTCTATCATATATGAATACAATTGTAGCTGCTATTAAGGGTCTCTAGTAGTAGTTGACGCTTTTATGTTATGAGGCATTTAATCCCGTTAAGAAAGAACCATTTAAAAGGAATACTCCTACGCTTACTTAAAACCACTTTGGACCTTTAGATACACAACCCTGTGATGTTGTATGCTAACCTTAACATACTAGTCTGAGATCTTAATACACAATTCCTTTACCTACAAGCCATATGTAAATGAACTCGTAATATGTATGATCTTCATCTGAACGACATGACCATGCTGGGCATTTCATTATAAAAAAGATCCAGGCCATATTTCTCAACTTTTAAAAATCCAAGGCATGTTTTTTTTCTCACTTTAAATCTCAGCATTTGCCCAATAACAAACCCACCCACCCCCTTAAGCTCGCTGTCCTCATATCTATCGGCCTCCAGGGGGGCTGCTGCGACAAGAGAGATGACCTTTCTCAAAACTATTCCAATCGATACTTTGCAGACAAGTACAACCAATCCGAAGCAAGTAGGATCTGGCTTCTCGGACCCGATGACTAGTGCCACGTCAGCTGCTGATACAAGTATTTTTATATGGATTCTATATTTTAGTTAAATTTGAGACTAAAATGTATTTTTTACTCTTTCAGTCTTTCAAGAATACATAAAATAATATTAAAAAGTAAGAATATGAGATAAATTTTGTCAATATATGTTAAAAGTTTTATTATCAATTAATTTTTTATGTTGAGAGAATTGTTAATATATCAATTGCTCGGTAATCACTCACACTATTTGGAGCATGCCAGCAGTTAAAACACACTGTCACACAAATTCATAACCGACTTAACAAAGCAAAACGATTGATATTTAAATATCAAATAAGCATTAAATATATCGTATAGTGAAGTCCTTGACAAATTTCGTTCATATGACATTAGTGACTGAGTACGTAATTTTGACGCAGACTGAACATGAATAAAGGAATAAATAAATAATTGAAGGTTTTTTCAGACAGTATGATGATGAAGAAGTCATATTAAATAAAATACGAACGCAAATTTAGTGAATAAAATGCGACAAATTTTGCAAGTCAAGCATACATATTGCGTATTTTCGAATCTTTTGATGGAGCGTTCAAAGTTTTTGATTTAGTATAATGCATTTCACATAAAATAGCGTGCTTCTCTTATTTATGCTATATTCAAATATGACTTATATTAGCCCATCAAATACAAGTAAATACTATTTGATAAAATATATTGACCTATCGATAATGAGACTAACATTCATCAAAGAATTGCATTCATATTGATTTACAGCAAACAATCACTAAAACAACGAATGAGTCCTCTCAGAAGGATCTTTCATCCTCATCTTCCCATCCAAAGGAAACGTTTTTTGAAATATTCTTGCGTAAAACTGCTTGTTATGAACTTGAAATAAGTTGTTTTAACTTTTTGAAATATTCCTTGAGCATGCCTTTTCCATATATGCATTAGCTTTGGATCACTAAATCAAAATATAAAGCTTTCCCCTAATAAATAGTCTTGAATTCCATATTAATGACAGTTTGAATAAACTTTTAAATTGATGGTTATATTTTTTCGATGGCACAAAACATGCATATTTTATGAGTATCGAAAAGTCAAATAAAATGAAAAAGTTATGTAGCTTTTTGTTTAATGTTGATGTCTTGGATGTCGTATGAAATTATTCAGAATATTTGAATCATAGATAAGCCGTTTTAGATTAATCAGGAAGATTTTTTTATATATATATATATAAAAGAGAGAGAGAGACTGAAATGAAAAGTCGATAGTCCTTTTCAAAAGAGTTAAATGCTTTATATATATATCTATTGGTTTTATTTTTTAGTTGTTGGTATTACAATCATTAAATTGTAAAATTCATTAATTAGTTCATCAAACTTAAATATATTATTTGCCGTTTATGAAAAAAAAACTTCTCATAGGCGATCTCTCAACAATAAGACTAGAACACTTACCTAAAAATTCAACACCCTCTTCCTTGTAGATTAAATCAAAAACTCTAAAAAAAAATCAACATGGAAGACATTTTTAGCAGAGTCTCAATGGATCTAAAAGCAATGTTATAATAACATAAACCAATGTTATTAAACTCTATTTCATACAAAAAAACCAAAAAAGTGTTCTCAAAGGTCTCCATTACATTGATATAGGTATATATATATATTACTATATAACAAAGTTGCATCATCAATAGTTGCAAAATGCACCAATTTACTCTTTACGATCATATATGCAAAAAGAACTAAACAAGTTTTGCTATTCACGCGTCAGACATCGTTTTATACCATGAATTTATATTTTCATAATATATGTCTTATTTACTATGTTGGGATGATAAAAAAATATTTTAGAGACTTTAAATTAAAATATCTTTGTATATATTTTTACAAATTAAATTTAAGATAGACACCTTTAGAGCCAAGTTACCATACATACCACAGGATGGATGATTAGCTTCATGTTACGTAATAAACTTTAAAAAGCCTGTGACGATGTGGCCGAATTAGGCAGAATGCCCCTTTCGTATTTGAGAAGGCTTAGCTCAAGCCTGTCTTAGACGTTATATCTATAATGATGTTGATGAATTCATAATATTGTGATATGTGAAATCAAATGTTGAGAAGGTTCGAACGTCTCCAATAGGATACATCAAAACTTTATATTAGGGGCATACTTAAATATGTGGAAATTACTGTTAGCTGAGTATCATAAGAAAAAGTGATAATAGTTATATTCCATTGTAGAGAAAATTGGTTTTGGGTTTCAAATATGGATATTTTTGCCCAAAATATATACGATAAGGTCAGGTTATAACGCAAGTTATATTTTCCTTCTTTTGTTTGTTTGAACGTCTCCATAGAGATTAACTTTACAATTATGTAGTCTTGAATTTTAGTGCATGCGAAAATTACACTCAACTGAATGTCACATGTTAAGAAAGCTAGATTCGAGAACATTTTGTTGTTTTGAAATTACAGAATACCATTAAAAAACAATATAACAAAAGCCATTACAATGAAAGCTAATCTCAACTTCAAGCATCAAGGATATATTTGTTTAGTCGACTTTGCAATCAGCTAAATGTCAGTTTAAGAAAAACATATCATACACATAAAAATGAAAGCCCTTTCCAGAGTTTCAAGAATCAAAGATATACATTTTTATAGGAATACAGCAAGCAAACTGTCATTCAAAGCATTTATCTTAATTATAATTACAAATAAAGCTGTGTTAGCTTCAAGAATCGAGGGCTAAAAGAGACATTAAAAGAAGAAATTGCTACAGTGCAGTTGTTTTCATCTTCAGGAATCGATAACATTTTGTCAAATGACAGTAGACTGCCATGAAAGGCGTTTATCTTAATCATTATTAAAATAAAGCTGCTTCAGCTTCAAGAAACTAGGACTAAAAGATGCATTAAAAGAAGAAAATTGCAACAGTGAAGCTGTTTTCATCTTCAGGAATCGATAACATTTTGTCAAATGATAGTCTTAAACACCTTAGTGTTCTTGGCAAGTTATTTTAGGCCTCAAAAAATTATAATACTTTTTTTATACAGAATATACCCAAGGTCACACCGAATTGGACAATATTATTGGGGAAAACAAAAGATATAATTAAGCTCGTTTTTTCTTTCTTTCAACCCACACGTCATTTAACATACATTTACAAGTAGGAGAAACGAGGGAAATGTCCGCATTCAAAAAACATTATTTGCGCATTAGATCCTTAATGTCTTTTTTTTTCGTCAGGAACCAAATTAATTTCCATTTAATGCGGTGGGTAGACGCATACGCTTGCTTCAAGAGAAGAGAGCGAAAGAGAGTATTTAGAGCCGATAGAAGGAGGAGCTAGTGTGGAACTTTCACAAAGGTATGAAGGAATTATATTCACGTGAGAGAGAGAGGCTTCAGAAAATGGTTTTAATTCTAAGGAAATGTCGAATCAATTTGTCATGAATGTTAGCTCTGTTGTAATGAAGACTAATCGTCTTATAGGGATGATTTGAAGCTTAAGACTAAATTCGTAGTAAATGAAAATAAGGAGGCTGACAAAAAAGTTTGTTGGAAAGCCCAAATTATTTTTTTAGGTCTAATCGATGATCTTTTATTCATCAAAAGTATGGATTCAGTTACGTACGAACACATCATCAGTAAAACAAGAATAAAAGCAATATGTACTTAAAATTATACAAGGCAATGAATGACCAAAGGCAGTCATGAGAAAAAGTATCCAAAAAAATACAACAAAAGAGCTATCTACAATAATAATAAAACATCTAAAACCTCACCCGTTGCTAAACATCAAATGATTGCTTGGAGGTTTGCCTGGTTGTTTCTTACATTCCCGATATGTACTTGATATTCACTTCGATATGAAGCTTGGAAATATTTTTATTTGACGACTTTTTTATAACTCACACGACTTTACGAATGTCTATTTCGACGGGCGAGGTTTTAAGCAAAAAAATTAGCTTTTACAATACAAAAAGAGAGTACTTTATTACTTTTTACCACGGAAAATAAGAAAACATCATCAACGCGATGATCAAGATGACACAGCACATATTCTATGCAAAAACCTGCCTTAGTGGTGTTTTACCTAAATTCAAACTTCATCTAAAGACTATAAAAAGGATTTAATAATTTACAGTATCTTGAAACAATTTATGCTTTATAGCTATAACATAAAGTTTGATAATGATAATTTTACTGTGATTTTTTGTATGGTGTTGATTTTTGTCTTTTAGGTGTCTTTGTGTTACTTTACCATATATGTTTGATTTTTATGTAATTGATTGGTTGTTGATAGGCATATCAATAGTTACATCTTTACTTCTTGCTGAATAAAGGCTCGCTAATTCGGCAAAAAAAAATCACACGACTTTTCCTTTATTATTTAACAATGCCTTTATATCTGAATTCGTACATCTAAACGACTCCTATTCATTTTTTTCGAATATTATATTTTCTTAAGGCCAAAAAGAACTGGCCAAGAACACTAAGGTTTTTAAGACTATCATTGACAAAATGTTATCGATTCCAATTTATATTTGATGATCGCTTATATGTTTTTCTAATACTTAGAATTTATTTAAACAAAATTGAAGAAAAAGCTATCATGAGTCACTTTAGTTAAAGTTATAAGTTAAAAACAACAGTAATGCATTTTTTTTCTACCCATCACATAATCTATTGAAGGCTTGCAGTATAAAAATACTAAGGATTATTTGTTATATAGTCGTCCAATTATGTACATATAAAAAATTACAAAGGAGGGATAGAAGAAAACTTGCTTCCATTTGAACGAAGTATAATAGGATTTTTAAATAAACGAATTTTGTTAGATGTAGAGGGACATTATCAGTTTAAAATTGAGTTATCATAACGTCCCCGCCAATCAGACGATTTGTTTATGAATTACAAGCCTTGCTATTGGTGGAATGTGGAATCAAATAAGGGACAGTAAAAAGGAAAGTCATTTTTTAAATTGTCGAAAAGTACATTTTCATTATTTAGAGAGACTATTCTAATTCTTAGCATTAATCACATATTTACTTTTAAACTTTAGCCTCATGATTGATTCAAAGAAAGACACGGACCGAAAGAAGGGGAGTAAGCAAAAATTAAATCCTCTTGTTCAATTATAAATGAGTAACATATTAGTTTTTTTATACTTATATTCAACTTTAGCACCAATCACGTTATTTGTTTATCAATTAAGCACTTGTTTTTTGGTTCAAATAACTACACTTATCATAAGAGGCGAAAATACTAATCAAAATCGATGGTTTCTAAGCAACCTCCACCAATCAAACGCTTTTTTTATTAATTTGAGTGTCCTAATTGGTTCAGAGAAAGGCAATAGCCAAAAAAGGGGGAAATAATTAAAATCGATCATACTAGACTATTCCCTTCATGCACCAATCACATGATTGTTTAGAATGAAAGCCTCGTGATTGTACTATAAGTAAAAAATAAGATACTTTTTAAGCACATAAATGAGTACATATAATACAATCAATGAACTAGCGCATTACCTTCATTAGCACCAATCACGATATGTTTATGACTGAAAGCCTCCTGATTGGTTCAAACAAAGCACTAACAAAGGATTAGTAGCAAAAGATGCGACTTTTTAGTGTAATAAAGAGATAAATAGAACTCATCAAACTAACCTTCATTAGCACCATGACATTTGTTTATGAATTAAACACACATGATTGGATGAGGAAAATTTCATTCTTTAAGACAAAGAAGTTCCTTAAATACAACGACGGAGTACAACATTTTATAGTATTTTAATTATACATCTTTATTAAACACAGCAATTAAAGGGAGTTGACGTCCTTCACTTTGTACTCCACCATTGGAGGGAAGTCAACTACACTATTTTTATATGTTCTTTAATTCTTTCAAAAGAAAGGGATATAAGATATAAAACATATACATAGATGACAGAGATAATGGGGTGTGCAAGAGAAGAAGATGTATTCACTCAGTCAGTATCCCCTCTATACATATATTTATGGTAAAAACATGTAGTTCTTTGAGTAGGGGCCAAAACGGAAGTGATTCCTTCGTGTTTTTCTTCTTTAAAGAATGAGGAGTCACTTCTTTTCTTTTTCATTGGAGAATAACGAAGAATATAATAACAACAACAACATTGAAGTGATTGTTATTATCTTATTCCGGACGCATAATGACCCTTAGATGACTCAGACTACCTCCTCCTGTTTATTCATTATTTCCTCGACTTTTTGAAAATGAATATAAATGATTCTGCGAGAATAGGCTCTCATGCTAATAATATAACGACAACACGTGGCTATAAAGGATATATTAATTTATCAGATATATATCATGAGAGAGGCAAAAATAAATGATAGATCATACTCTTAGTTCATGAGCAAGATTATTTGTTTTAAGTGTGTAAGGCAATAGAAGTGGATATATATAATTTTCCCCCTATTATTGATTATAAATTATGCAGATAAATAATGAAAGCCATATAAATCAACCCGAAACAATTATATATTTTAAAAATATGAATGTGAGATATTTTTGGTTACAATTCTCACAAAATCATCTCTTCTAAATAAGCTTTTAGTGTTTAAGTTTGATTAAAAGTCTAATTGATTCGATAGAATTGTATCACCGATCTGTATAATAACTGGATACTCAATGAACAAGAAGAAAAAGTTCCTCGACTTGAAAGGTTTTTGCTGACGAAATTGAACCTAAAATGGCTGCCCCCAATGATTTTTTTTTCTGAAAAAACCTTGCAAATAGAAAAAAGATATCTTAGAACAAATTTAAGTGATACTTTTGTTTTTCATTTTTTTAAATATATACTTTTTAATTACAAGAACATAATTGGTATTTCTTACTTTTTCTCTTTTTTTATTCGTATATACTCAAGTACTCAAGAGATTTTAAAAAGTCCCGCCTTCTTTTTGTTGTTGTTTTATCAAGGACCTTACATATTTCGTCATCAGTTATTATATAAAACCGTAAGTTGAACCCATTCAGATATAAACAGGTTATTATAACTAATATCTCGTATAAAAATATTTTTATAAATGAGGTTGATCAAATTAGCCTTTGTATTTGGCATTTATGAGTTGAATCCACACTGAGCTAACACGCTCTCTTGTGACGTCATAGAGTTGAAAGAATAGTAAACAGAAATAATATTTTCACGCATTCACACTTCAACATGGCTATCACGTTCACTTGTGAAGTCATTTGGTTCAAATAATATATAAAAGTATTTTAAGCATTCAGAATTGAACAAGCTCCGACTTAGTTAAAGCAATCTTTTATGGCGTCATGAAATTTAAAGTATAGAAAACATGAATTATATTATTATTGGATTAATGAATAAAAGTCTTCTTTGGTGGCTGTTAAGTTTTCCACTGAATGGTTTTCGTAGGAAGAGCAATGCGACAAGTTAGAATAAAGTCTGTGATGAAGATATCCTCTTATTCAATCCACAAAATTTACAGATACACTCAAATACAAATTAATTATGTGAGGATCCAGGCTAGTACATGGAAGTAAGACCCCCTTGGATTTAGAAGCATAGACAAATAAATCGATATTTTAAAATGTATGGATTTGATATGTTTCTTTGGATTTATTTGCATTCACAAATTAAATTTTGTCATATTCTTAAAGCTTTAAATCCTATATTATATTTCTTGGGATAAATACATTAAACTAAACGTTTAATGAGTAATTTTTAAACGACGTTTCCGTTTTTAATTTATATTTATAATATATGCTCTTTTAAATATGCAGTTTTAATAAAGAAAGGGTGGGATCTATCTAAATACCTATTGTTGAGTAGCATCTAAGTAAGAAAGTTTTCCAAAAATATGAGTTTAAAATTCGGCACCGAAACAATATCACTTACGTCACTTTAGACTCGCGGCAACATACTTACTTGTAACGTAAATATGTGTACTAAGCTTTCTCTAGGAATATATCAACTCACCTATGAAAAAAGAAGATGATTATAATTTTTATTTACCTATTTGATAAAAATTGTCCACATAATATATATTGTATTCATTATTATTAATAATATCAAGCCTGCCCATAGTGGCAAAACAAGGGAATACCAAAAAATGACCGTTAGAGAAGGATGGTCGTTATACACAGAAGGTTTTATTACTATATTTTTTGGGCGGTTACTATAGACAGGTAACCACACGGTATGCATATATTTCGGATTAATATTGAACCAATATTTATCTTTTACTCTCCAAACTCCTGAACAAATATTCAATAGATTTATTTAATTTTATGGACAAACATTTTGAAACAGTTAATACATTCTAATTAAAAAATTATACTTATTTTATTCTTATTTTTAATAAATATTTTATTTTTGTATTATTATTTGTTTTGTAGTATATAAAGATATATATTTTAGTAGTCATGAAGGCTAGAGCTAATTTAGCTCCGAAATAAAATCATACAACAACTTCCAAAAAGAAGATGACTTGGTATTTTAAATCTTCCACGCGCACGGAATTGGAGGAATATATTTTTAAAAGTTAATAGGACTAAGTCAAAATATATATAATTTGTAAATTAATTAGATTCATTAGAATATAGAATCTTAAACTAGAATACCATTTACTATTTTCATTGTAATAGTGGAACACTGTATAAATATTATAAAAATTGTTAGAATTGAAGGACAATTTACTAATTCACTTTGATATTGAAGGGCAAATAGTTTTAAAATTTGCCCTATTGAACAAGATGCATGGCAGAAAAATCATAATTCTGACCAGCAACTGTGATAAAATGTGATTGCTTATTACAAAAAGCGATGTAATTTTACTTCAAGAATACATATATTTTTAAAAAAAAAACGGAATATTTTTTTTTTTCATATTTTTTTCTATAGATAATATTTTGTTAACATTTTTTAAATATGTCCAAAATAGAAAAATCAAAAAGGGCTTTTTGCCATAACCTTTGTAGGCTATATTTTTTTTGCCTATATGGTTCGATAGAATTGCATTCGATAGGATATAAATAAGCATTATAGCGTTAAAATTAGTCTATCGAACCTAGGATCTTAGCAATGAGGTAGACCAAAAATGACCATTCCCTCTCGGGATTCGAACCTGCGCCCCCACATTGAGAGTTGAACACGCCTTAACACGCACGGCTATCGCATCCCTTGCATTATTCCAAAATTTATTAATATATCTGAAAAATGTGAAATATAAATATTTTGAATTAGATTTTAATTAATATATAAAAGAATTAAACATTGAATTAAATTGGTATCAACACCTACATTTATAGAACTTCTATAAAAACATAAAGAAATATTTAAAGATAAATTTCTTGAAATTTTTTGCCTAAATTTATTCTTGCAGTTGAGGCCCAAAGTAAATGTATTAGAACAAGAATTAATATTCATTTATTATTCACCCTGGTAATAACCTTATTGAAGACTCTTCATTTAAAAAAAATGGGAAAGGGATGCTTTCATATATATATTGCTTGCTTTCAACATTTTTAAAGAGCATAATTACTGCTCATGGACACATACAATGTACTTATTATTTATAAATACATCCTGTAGATATTAGAACATATGCTCTTCTTATTATTACATTCTGGAAGAGCACTTTAAAGAAAGAGAGTGTGAAAGCAGCATCTCTCTGCAAATTAAAAATGCATTATCCCAGGGGAAAAAAAGATAAAGAATTTATCGGATGTTACATTAGATAGATATATATGTATAAGAGATATTACAAAACTCATAAATCAATTATGAGAATATGTCCGATTGGATTCCTTTTAAAATTGATATAAAAGAAAGAGAAAGCAATAGAATTAATATGTTCATTCATTTTCGTAAATAATATTGAAATCGGGATAAAAGGGCTTTTAATTTTATCTTTTGATTGAAGAACGTGATATCTGATCTTATCTAAATGACAAACAGAGATACATAAGATTTTTATTGGCCAAGAAGACAACAGGTCCATGAAGTTTCATAACAAGCAAGTCAGTTATTTTGTTGTGAATCTGCATTATATATTTTATTATACAAGTTATTCTCAAACACTAAATACATATGTTACAGTTAGAACGCATAACAAGGAATACCGCAACAAGGCAGCCACTGGTGGTTGGTTTAAAAACCCACATAGGATATAATTGTTTGAGCCCGAGGACCAATATGTCCTAAATGTGACACTCAGTTTCAACATGGTCGGAGGAAACCGGTGTTTTCAACCAGATATGGTGGTTGTTCCATTAGAGGTAGATGTGACATCTCTACCTGGCGTAATTGTGATATGAAAATAAAATCAGAGGGGCCAGTGACTCTCGATTAGAAAATCCAATATGCAAGTGGTGTGGCTGGTGTAATATGAGTCCATTAGCGGTGAGTTTGGAACCTCAAGAAACTATAATTGTGGTCTTTAGAGCGTGTGCTTCCTCATGAAAACATTCGTAATGTAATATATAGTATAGCATAATAAAGGAATCTATCATTCCTAGGGAATCACGTATTTTACTTAACTAATGCCTTACTGTTTTACTTTATTAGCTTGCTAAAATAATATTAGGTCCCGCAATTGTAGACGGATCGTTGATACTCTGTAAACAACATAACATCTCATTTAACCATTTGGAACCGTAGTTAATGCATATATGTTTAATACAGCAAATGCCTCAGGCAACAGTAAATATTTTTCCGTGGTTTTTAATTAGGTTCTTTATACAAAAATCTTACCACTTGTACCACATTGCCTATTTTGTCCAGAATATTAAGATTTGTATCTAATATAAAATCATTACATCCAGAGAATAAACTAACGAACAAAGAAATTTACATTTATTGTTCAGTGGTTTTTAACGAGGTTTTAAAATCAGACAATCGGGCCATATGTCCATTTGCCCATTATATCGTCCAAGTGAGGAGGGAGGATTCAAAAGGGATCCCTTTTATCATCTATCTAGGGGGGGGGGGGGGCATCATCACATCTGTAAACGAGGAAAACTATTTCCCAATTACCCAAAACGAAGAGACTCCCTTGATAATTTAATAAATGAGATCCTTTTACCTCTAAATGGAGAAAAGAGTCCCTCGTAATAGATGAAGAAATCTCTGTGATCCATCATAGCCGTCTTCAACTCAATCTACTTGTACTTGATGAAGGATCTTAAAATAAAGGACAGTTTGACTTCTTCTTATTTATAGTTTCATTGAAGGGCGGCGTCCTTTTAAAAACTGAGTTTTATAAAGAAGTCCAACATAAAAACACAATTTGGAAGTGTGTTGTTTTTGTTTCAAATGTGACCTGGATATTATTAACCCTTTACACGCCAACGTTCCCCTTTTGGGAACATACTTTCAAGTGCTCTGCATCGCGTCATATTCAATAAAAACAAAATTGAATGAGTTTATATTATAAACAATACTTAGAAACAAAATGTTTTTTGTGTAAATAAACGAAAAACTGATTTTAATACTAGTTTGAGGGCTTTGAAAAAACCGAGTTTTTCAAGTTTGGACTTATCTTTTGATAATAAGAAAAATAGGGTCAAAACTGGTATTACTACTATTTTATAACTATTTTGATTAGCAAATATACTAAAGATTTAAATTGAACAATTTTTTTAAATAATATTAATATTTTAGTAGACTAAAATCGACTTTTAAAATGATGTTCCCAAAAGGGGAACGTTGGCGCCTATTGGTACTCATTTTCATGCTCTACGTGTTCACGTATAATTCTTTGTTTCCTTTCAGTTTACGTACGTTAGTACATATAACTAAAAGACAAATGTGTGTTATAATTATTTTTATAATGGATGACAGAGTTGAATAGTAAGTTATTAATATTTATAATTTATTTCGATTAATTTTATGATTCAAAAGATTTAGAGAATCTATTAAAATATCCCCCATGACTTCCTCAGTTGTGCTATAGAGGAGATCGAAAACATCAAAAGTAAGGAAATCGAGATTGTGGTTCTAGGTTTTCCAACGAATAGTGAGCGGGATATACCTAGTGACGAAGAAAATGACGACGAATATCAGTATCAAGACTCCATTCTTGTTGAAGTAACTGAACATTGACAATTATATGGCAACTCCCAATTAGAAAAATATAAAGTTTTGAAATCTTACCCTTGACATGGTAAAAGAAAATTGTTTCCAGTGTGGTGGATTTTACGAAAACTTAGCGTGGATAATCCATGATCCTATATCGTGGATTACTAGGTGCAAAAAATTATATCAGGAACAAGTCAGTAAGATTTGGCTATAAAATTTGGATGATGTGTAGCTCCGATGGATATCCATAGAATTTCGATATTTAATCCGGAAAACACAAAACCAGGAAGACAATTAGAGTGTATATTTCTGAAATGGATGGGGTAAATATTTGCAACTAGTTATACATGCTCAAAAACGGTGGTGGAATCTTTTTATTCTTCCACTCAATTTGTCCGGTTGTGGGAGTATTTAAGTGTTATTCGTTGGCCAACCAAAACGATAAAATGAGCCATCGACAATTTAGGAGGGATATTGACTCTGATACAACGTCAAAGTAATCGAGTGCCTCTTGGAGGACGTACTTCTAAGTCCACCAGAGTTATAAGACTTGACAGAATAATTTTTTTTTTGTAATCATGTACTCAAGAAAGGTGTGTCATATATCAGAAAAATACTATAATTCAATGTACAAAGTGTATTAAACGATTGCACAAGGCATGTAGTCCTATTTATTACAACAATTAAAAGTTTCCATTGTCGATGAAAAATGTTGAAAAATACATATATAAAGGAAATAAAGAACAATATTCAAATGTACAAAATTGTAGTACTAGAAGCGCCAACGTTCCCAAAAGTGGAACATACCAAAACATGACTTAGAATTTAGTCAGCTAAATTTCGTTTGGGGTACATTCAAATAAGGTTAAAGGATGATTATATTTCAAATTTGAAGAAAATCGGATAACAATTCACGGAGCCGCGTTTAAAGGGTTAACCATGAAAGCATCATGCTCAACTGGTTGCTTGTTAAGTTAATAGAATATTGAAATTATTGTCTCTCTTTCTCTCTCTCTCTCTATGTATCTACATTGCAAAATATTGTAGTGCAGTGATAATTGTTGATCTACTTTATATAATAAATTACTGCTTGATTTTTTAAATTACGTTTTTGCTAGAATTTGCTACTTTTTGTTAATGTTTCAAATATCTAAAAAGATAAAAATAAATATCCTTTATTTTATTAAGAAATTTTCCTTTTGGTAGCTTAACCTATAAAAAATCGAGTAGAAACCTTATTTTGATAGAAGATTCCCATACTTTGGAAACATGATAATATATTAAAGTTCCAATTTAAAGCACAGTTTATGACCATTTTTTAGTATTGAAACTTAATCATAAAACACACGACTGGAGCACACAATGTTTACTGAAGAAACAAAAGGGTTGCTTCCCGAGATTAATCTTGATCACCCTCATTGAAAAGAGGTTCCTAGGTTGGCATTTTAAGCTATATAATGTTTATTCATATCCTTACAGATACTGCAACTCAATCGAATCAGTTAAGCAAAAACAGCATACCGTTAGGTGCAAATTTTAGCAAAAAGTATTTGGTTACTCTATGTTTCGATCGTTTGCCTCATTTAATTCAAATAATTTGATTGTTCATTAACAAGATTCAATTGCACTTTTTTTAATAATTGGGAAAAAACTCAATCATTGAACTATTTACAAACATTTTATGAGAAACAAAAAATACTAAAATTATATTTAGAACAACTTTCGATACTCAAAGTCTGTTTTAAAAATGATTAAAATATTGAGACAAGTCTAAAGTTGTTTCTTTAAATGAGTATTGAGTATACTATCCTTTCCTTCTATGCATATCTTTTAACTTTGTATTCGAAGATTCAACTTTTGCTCAGGATCTTCGATCTATCTTGATGATTCCAATAAACACACTCTTGAATGCTGTCTAATAAAATATATATGGCCTAAATTTATAGCCATTCAAAGTTGCAGTTTGACGATTACACAAACCCTTGTAATTCTTCAATGTCCAACACAAATGCTTGAATTGTGCACTATTAATTGCATATAATACATTAATTACTCGTAATTTTTTTCAGGATGTAACAATCCAATCGCTTATATGTTATATATATATATACAAATGTATAAAATATAAAGATAATTATTGTACCAAAATCTAATACAATATATTCTTGAGCGAAACGTTGCAGTAAATGAACGAGATTGGTTTGAACGGTACACAAAAATATTCAAGTACTACTATTTTTAAATAGTATTCTTTATTCGTAATTTCTTCCCCTCACCGATATGCACAACTCTTAAGTACCTAAACCAACTATAGTTGTTGTTGTATTTGTATTAAAATTATTTAAATATTATTTTACAAATTTCCATGATATTTGTCTTATTTTAGCATGTTGGTGAGAAAAAAAACTTATCTCAACTAACACAGAAATTTAGCTAGCTACAAAGAACCTAGTAGATTTTTTTGGGTGTGAATTGAATGATAATTGAAATAATATCCTTGAAGTCTAAAAATTTAATAAGTCTATAGATATTTTAATGGATTTTTAAATATAAAACCCGAAAATATTTCTTCATTAATCATTCCTTCAAGAAGCTCCTTTTCGCTCGCGCCTTCATTCCTCTACAGCCAGTGCATTGAAAGGATTCATTCAAGCATGTCCTAAGCTCCTTTTCAAGGAGGTGTTTACCAGGATGGCTAGTAAGAAATTCATACATACACAGGGGGAAAGTTCACCAGCATTTTATTTCTCACGTTGTGATAGACCCTCAGTCAAAGAGCTATTTTCATGTATATTAGTTTCCGCCTTTAGGTGGAAATCGATGCGTCCATTTTGATACAATATATTTATACTTGCCCTTTATTGATCTGGATTCTAAGAAAATAGCATAACTTTATCAAATACAATCAGTGAATAATAGTTTATAAATGAAATAATATTAGAAAGGAAAAAAATGACGCCCGGAAAACATCCTTAGAAAAATAGTTTATAAATGCAATAATTACATATATTACCAAGAAAAAAATCAAGCACGGAAACATTCTAGAAAAAATGGTCAAGATAAAATGTTTATATAATGGTATAAGGAAAAATGTCAAAAACATTTTTTCAATTTGTCACCGTTTTTTTCCTTATATCCTGAGAATCCTCCTTTGACATCTATAAAAAGAAAAACTAATTTGCCGTGTACTTCATTGTATATTACTTTTTTTAACTTACATGGAATATATAAAAATATGAACAAAAAAGTAATAACATAAATCTTAATGGTGAAGAAGCCTTTCTTCTTTTCTCTTCTACAAGAAATACATAAAAATAAGATATGGATCACAAATAATTTTCTTTCTTCTTTTTTTTTTGTTCCTTTCAAACAATAATAATAAAAATAGATTGATATGATACATTTACGATATCATCCGAGAAAAAAAGAAAAAATATAAATCTATTTGTGTAATGTTCTCGGTCCTATTTTTTTATATATACAGGGGAAGAGGGAGGGGATCATTTTTTTTTCTTCTTGACTCTATGCGGTAATTGTATTTTCCCTCCAAAAAAAAGATGGAGGGCAAGAAAGAGAGGAATAAAAAGGAGGGAAAAAGACAAACATCCCCCTTTCTACTACTTCCCTTTCTCTCCATCCTTTGACTCTAAATGGGACTCATCGGCAAAAAAAAGAACTTTTTGGACAATATAATATATTTATCAATTTTTTATTAGACACATGCATAGATGGGTGTTTGACTGTCGTAATTTAATCCTTATATCATTGTGGAATAATAAAGAAAAGAAAATTGGAGAGTAACCCCCCCCCAGGTGAAGTAGCAATAGGTCATAGCATACCTAAGGGTCACGACATACCTACAGGTCATGGAATACATACCGGTCATGACCCCAGTATCTATTTATACCCATTGATTTATCCAAAATCAATAATATAAGTGATAGAAATAGATTTGTATATTTTTATTTATCGTCACTTTTATGTACATAATATACTTGCCATTTACCCTAGAAAAATTTGTTAAATAATGTTTTTCGAAGAGTGGAGTGTCCAAAAAAAATATTGCTCTTCCTCTCTATTCATAAAACTTGAGGATATATGTCAATATATCATATACAGCTTTAATATAATCACTAAGGCTATATAAAAGATTAACACCCTTTATGTAAGTATTTATTAAGTAACCATAATCGTCGAAATGGCCAGTGGTCATAAAAAGCATCCATTTATTATTGGGAAATCCCTGGACTCAACATGCAGACTTTGTGCAGAAGATGAGGAAGCGCCATATCACTTGATTAACGATTTTGGTTGCACAATGAGGGTAATGGCTGAATTGGCGGCGGCTGCACAAGAAAAAAGCTATCCTTGGAGGACCAACTGATAAAAATATACATCCTTTTAAGTAAATAGCTATTTGCTCTTAGGTGGACCTCTACCAGCTGATACCAGATTAGGTTCGGTTTGATGTGGCTTATCTGGGAGTAAAACAAACAGACAAATAATTGAATGGGAAAAAAATTCTGAGAATACTCGAAGATTTTCATAAGATTAGCACATTTCCCTTGGTTATATTGAGACACACAAATATCGCAGATTTGATGCCCCGCTAGGCTAAGGAATCACAATGCTCCAATTACACGTGTAAGCAACGGTAGTTCTGCTGCCTTTTCAAGAGTTTGCAATGAAAGACTCTACTCATAGACATATTCCTAACTTAACTTTAGCATTAAACCACATATAGACAAATGATATATATATATATATCACAAGCAAAAAGATTCAATAAGCTTTTCATGTGTAATACTGAGCTGGTTTCAAGACAGAGAGGTTCCTCCTTTTTAAATTTAAAGATTATGCTAGTCTCCAACTTAGCAATGTTTTCATCTTCTAGTTTTCTAGTTGAGTTGCCACATGTTTTTTAAGACGAAAGAAATAGGAAGGAATAAAGAGGGGTGACTGCTCATTCTTTCAATAAATAGCCCCACTCTTGCATTGAGAGAAGGCAGGAAGGAGGAAGGAGACGCACACACACACACGGGGTTGACAATCTTCCCCCCCTCTTTCTTCGCTATACAAATGTTTGTATGTTTTCTCTTCCAAGAAGAGGAGGAGGGGGGATAGAGAAGATTAATAAATTCCTTCTCTATCTGGCGACTGACTCCTTTTGATCAAAATAAAGTCCTTCCTTTTATGAATTATGCTTCCATACACCACACACACATACATTTATAAGTCGTATTATACATTTGTACTATATAATCCTTGGAGAAAGGGGAGGGTGTTTTTTTTGGGGGGGGTAGCTCTGAAGACAATAATATGTAATGGCCCGTCACTTAGATACGAGCGCCATCTATTGACAAAACATGAAAGGATGTGTGTTGATGAGATTATTACATTTGTCTAAATGAAAGGTAGATAAAAAGCATGTCTTTTTTAACAATAGCGGGTTTATTTAATATATGTACGTTTAAATGATAATGCACAGTAAAATATCTTAACAAACTTAATGATCATATAAAAGTATTCCACAAATAAAAGATTAATGGTATTATAATTCTATTAGGTGAGAAAACAAACTATTTATTTTTTTGGTTTTTTTATGTTTTTGTTTTGTTTAATGAGATAATAACCTGAGCATTTATTGTTGGATATCTTATGAGTATCGTCTACGCAAAGCGGATTGTTCACCTCTTTTACGCTCAACATATAATTCAGATAAAACTAGAGGCATGTATACACTCAGAGAGTGCAAACCTCCACCGATCCCCACCAAATGAATCACTTGGTCTTTTTGTCATTTCCAACCCTGTACGCACTGTCCTTTTAACTCTACATACTGCTTCTTTAACTCTACACACTTGAATTATAGGGCGCGTTCCAGTTCATCAAGAGGAGAGCACAGCACAGCGACATCTATTGGCAGAGTAGGCTAACTTGAAATATTTTATTAGTATTTAGCTCATTTTGCATCTTAAAGAAGCACTCAGAGATGCCAAAATTTAATCACTTGTTCCTTTTGGCATTTCCAACACTCCACAAAGTTTCATCCGAATCCGTTCCGCACTTTTTGAGTTATCCTGCTGACAAACAAACACACCAACCAACCAACAACCAACGCAGTGAAAACATACCTCCTTCGGCGGAGGTAAAATAACATAAAGTATTATTTAGAACCATCATTTATTCATATATAACTTTTATTGATATATAAGTGCGGATTCTTCTCATAACCACCAAATAGTCCCCTTGTCGTTTTTGGATATATCAATTATTTTATTAAAGAAAAAACGGGACTTTGATAGAAGACATGATAACACAAATATCGACATAATATCATCATTTATATATATATATATATATATCCTTACCGATTATATTGAGAAGATTTATTTCTAGCCACGTGACTTATATAATAAGACATGAGTCAAAGCCTTAGTTTAAAAATACTATTCCATTCCACGAAGGAAATAAACACTAACAGGATATCCTTTTGACATTGATACACTCCTTTGCTATCACTTACTCTATTCAACAATCACTAGGATGACTTGGTTTCTCTCGTATACTCACAAATGGCAATAACTTTTTCAGGTGGTGCCCCAATTTTCACTGTGTTTTATCATCGTCAGAGATAATGATAAAACAAGGTAAGCATATATTATTTCTCAGGGTATGGAGTTGCTTTATTTCAGTAATGGTAAGAAGATATATGCTATTGGTGAGCCACTTAAAAATCAATGGAAGCGAGATTCTCAATTTCAAGAGCTCAGATTCGACTCAAAGATGAAGAATATATATTTTGATCAATTGGATTATTTAAAAAAAGTATCAAAAAGCATTCAAAAAAATATTGATTGAGTCTCATGAGCAAAGATATTTTTAAGGATAATATTTTAATCTCTGAATACAGAACAGCTCTGAGTTGTATATATCAATATAGCAACTGTTTTTTTTAAATAAATGCCGCTCTTTTTCTTTTAACCAATCACGTTATATAAAAAGTCCCGAATATTAACTTATTTCATTTTAGAGGAACTTATTAATTCAATTATCTCTTCCTTGTATTTTTCTTCATCCTTTTACTAGAATAAATCTTACTGAGTAGTGAAAAATCTGTTAATCCTTTACTGTCATAAATTCATATTATTCCCCTTTCTTTTTTTTCTTCTTTACTCACCCCCCCCCCCCCCCTCCTCGTACAAATGTTTGGAGATGATTAAATTATACCATTCCGCTATCCTTTTAATAGTATCATCATATTTCTACTCCTCCTTGTTGAGGCAGAAGAGGGGCCAGCCGGCCGACCGGCCTCCCTAAACTGATTAAATGTATGCTCATAATCTAATATGCATTTAAATATATAGATGGGGTCCAATACACTCACACAATGACTAACGTCTATCTTGTGTTTGTAATACAAAAAAACAACAAGAGAGTAGTATCCATCTATGGGGGGGATATGAACCAGGGATATGGACGGCGGCATCCTCCCACACAAAATATATATGACCAAGTCTAGGAGATGTCATCAAAACAGCAAAGATAAGCAGCTTTTGAATAGGCATTTTAATATGGAATGTTTGTGGGATCATGCAATAGATGGCGCTATTGAATGTTACTCATGGGTTATATAATTGATTTAAGCAACCCCTCACACTTACTCAAGGAATGAGGTGGGTTTTTTATCAATTACAATAAAGAATCCTCATTAACGTAGAATAGGAAAGAAATAAGCGAAACATTTTTTTTTTAAGTATAATAATATGCTTACATGTATACATTTTTCAAGTTACAGCTGTATTAATCAAAAATCTACACAAATTGGAGATATCTTTATTGACAGAACCATATGCGTCATATGTCATAAGAACCATCTCTCTAGTCAAGGATCTCTTTTAGTAGTTAAGCTTCAATAATATAAGGCTCCAGTTAGGAGGAAGGCATTTAAAAGGAATACTCCTACGCATTTATTTTGTGTGAAGGAATCTACTTTGGCTTTTGGGAGCACGCCGTCGTTTAAACCACATAATGGGTTGAGATCCATATTTGAAAAAAAGTTTTTGAAGCCATATGTAAATGAACTCGTATAAGATGGGCCTCAATGACCTGGTCGTCATGTGGTTGAGAAGATGACACATCTTTAAAGCATATTGGATTCAGGTAGATGAATATACCCAAATATTCATAACAAACCACTTAAAGCTAAAGATAATTAATTATCATAGTGGCAATAATGTAATTTAATCGCATTATGAGATATACCAGAATTGACAGTGTTTATTTTATAATTTTTGGACATATTTATAATTTGAACGCGAAGAAAGTTCTAAGATATAATTATATATTTTTTTTTTACATAGCCGACGAATGAATCCCAAGTGATTACTTTTTTACATAGATTTCATTTAATAAAGCAACAAAAAATAGCAAATCCTATCAACTATCTCTCCTTGTACTTTTGTTTATCTAACTGTATACATATTTTAGATAAAGATCCAATGACGACAAGGCATTTTGAAAAGTTGAATCGTTTGTAAAGTTTATTTTCATTATCGTTAATAGTAGATATATCAAATGATGTATAAACTATATTAGGATAATCCATAGCACTTTCATCCGTCAGTTCGAATGATAAATTATTCAAAAGTAGGTTTCATAATTGAGGGATCACTTTGCGCAGTTTTGAAAATAGTTGAGAAGTGGGAACTAATCAAAGTTAAGGTTCGTTTTGAGGGGTTATCCATTAGTATAGCTAACTAACCTCATATATTCTTTTAAAGAAATCGAATAAATGAGGGTACAAATCATGATAAAAATCCTTGTAATTCGCCTAACGCATGTATATGTCGCAGTAGAGATGTAGATCCAGTAGAGTCGTAGATAACGATCGTATCCTCTCCTAGGAGTGACTACGATCGCAATTTATATCAGAAGAATCAACACTCTACTAGAGAGATCAGGAGTTAAGTCTCTCAAAAGGGATGACGACTTAAATATGGAGATGGGATGACGATGTTATTTCAACTATTTTAATTATGTCCGATTGATTATCAGATAAGTATCAAGTGTTATAAATATAAAAAAATACATAGAATGTATAGTCAACACATTACGTCGCATTGCTTCCTTGAACACACAATGAAATCATTTCCATCAAAATATCGAATAGAAATTGCAAATGAAATAAATAATTTGTGCAACCTAATAAAAATAGTATCTCCATATTTATATCGTCATCTCTCCTAGAAGAGATAAGGATCCTTATCTCTACCAGGAGAGTTAACAATTCTACTGGATCTCCATCTCTGCTGCGACATATAAATATATGTAAAACACTTTTGTGCGGCCAGCATTGCTTAAATGTGACGTGAGAACACTATTTGAATACAGAACGAAATATAAGAAAAGGAGAAAACTATTATACGTATTTTTTGGCTATATTTACTTCATACGATGATGCTTCCATTTTTTATGATTTGAAATTATACGTTCTATATACAAAAAAACAAAAATACTGACTTTCGATCATATTAGTTGGATGTTTGTAGTTTGTTTTATGTCGATTGTTATTACAATCAAAGGTTTTCAATGCGCAATATCCTTCCAAAGATGGAAGGCCGTAATTTGTCGTGGAATCATTACAAAATATTTATGTTGGTATCCCTGCGCATCGACATGAAACTCCACCAATCACATGCTCCAACAAAACAATGGCTAGAATTATGCTTTGAAGAGAGAGAAAGAGAAAGAAGGGGGATCTAAATTCAAAACAATACATGTAAAAAGGGAGACTACTGCCTACTCTATTTTAATATTAGAAAACGTACATTAACTATGAACAACGTAATATGATTGGTTAAAAACACAAGAGCGCGTAAGATGATGCCAATATCCCAGGCCAATTTTTCATTTGATTAGCTTCTTCATCGACAATTATTCCTTAATATCGCATCAATTAGAGGGCTAATTGAAAAAAAATACAGTAAAAATGGAGAAGAGTAAATGAAGAATACTATTATAGGTCAGTCTCATTTTCACCAAAAAAATCCTGTATTCAAATAGTGTTCTCACGTCACAAATGACGGTAAGCTGTTGAAGGAATTCAGAGAAGAAATTTAATTTTATGAAACACTGATAAATATATCCATAACATTTTACACATGTGAGAAAAAAGGAATGAAATAAAACAATAGCGTATGAATATTCTACACGCATCATAGAATTCCTACGGTGATCGAATGAAAGAAAGAGGGGGGGGGGGAATGGGATTAGAGTAACCATCCCTCTAATCCTTATTGACAGCCGTAAGAGATTAATCCTTAGAGCTCCCTCATTACTCTAAAAGCCCCCAGTTAAGTGATATCCCCAAGTTTTGAATCAAAAGTTACTATAAATACATTAATAAAGAATATTTTATTTTAAAAAAACTTTAATGGAAACAAAATGCAGATATTTTTTAAAGAGAAAGGCTTGTATTCTAGTATTTTTTGAACTATGAGATTTTACATTAGTGAATATAATGTTATTGGACTCCAAATGACTGACAATTTTGAGACGCCATTGATATTCAGCGAAAGAAAGGCTTGAATTTTACCAAAAATGTAGTCTCATTGGAATAACATGATTATACAATAAATACATTGATTTTTAATTGGTTCTTGCGTAAAATACATTCACAACTAAATTTCCGAATAGATATTTTTGTCTATGAATCTAATTAAAACTGATGCAAGCGACAAAATTAGAATTAAAGTTGATGACTGTCGAACATTGACTACACATCGATTTATTTACTAAATTCCAAGATAATCATAAATATTAGACACTCACAATAAGTTCATAGACGAAAAGCCACTTTAAATATTATTGAATGTAATCTGCCTTTCAAAGTCCAAGGGAAATATAGTTATAAGAATGATATATACTAAACTAAGCAAGTTTCATAACTCCGATTAGTCAGAAAACAAGATGGCGTCTCTCGTTGTGCGCCAAAACAATTTAAAAGTATCATAAAGGGTTGAATCTACATAATTAATTGAAATGAAAAGCTATTAGCAAGAGATATCCATAATACTCCAGTCTTCAAATTGCATTCATACTTTGTACCATTGAAAGTGGCCCAACTTCTGAAGCTTCTTGTGAACCAAAGTTAAGAAGGAGGACCATCAATTTAACACCACCAAGAGCCTCATTCTCTCTTGACAGGAGGGCATCCAAAATGGATGAGGTACTCTTGAATCCAATGCATGCATCCAATTTATGACGATAGCCTTAATTTTAAACGACTCATCACTGCATAGCTCCTATATCTTGACCTTTAGGCTAAATAAAATAGACCAAG
>CP045892.1:19811529-19829046 GCA_013387185.1 Caligus rogercresseyi
GATTAAAAAAATAAATTGAGCCTAACCAAATTATTCTACAAAAAGCATATACAGCTAACTTTTAGTGTATTGGAATTGAAGTAAATACGTATAAATACAAAGGAATCACCTGTAATTTGGTGTTTTGTTATTATAGCACCTGGTGGGCGAATTGAAAATCTCATAGTACAATTGCAAAGCACATACAGACTTAAATATACTAGTTGTTGATCAATCAATAAAATAAATAAAGCTGAGACTACTTGATTTTAAATATCCTTATTTTGTTCGTAATATATTTCAATGATGTGACTAAATATATTTAAACTATACAAATCTTTATTTTGTTCAATCTTGACCTGAACCCGCTTTTGAATTTACTAATGTGCTCAATACCTTTTCTAAGAAATCACTTAGGCATTGGCATTACTGATGACATGTAAACAAAACTATTTAATTAATTTTTAATAAGTTCAAGCACCTTCTAAGCCTTTAATGCACATCCTCCCTCCCAATGAACATTAGCATGAAATAATCACATTATTTTAAAATTATACTTATAGTCTACTTACTTTTACTTAGGAAACCTAACATAAAAATTAAGTTTACGATGTTTTATCTGAGGACTAGCTTTTACCGTTTTGATTAGATGGAAATACATCTATGTAAATATAAATAACACTATAAGCACAAGTAGCCTTTGGAAGCAAGATTTTTGTCAATGATTGATATTAATAGTATTATTATCCCCATTTAAGGTATAAAGTTTCTATATTTTTTCTTCCTCCTATAAAATACTATCCTTTGACATAGAGCTAGCTAGTTTTATGAACTTTTTTAACGTTTGGGCAAATAAGAGCTACCCTGACCTTTTTTATTATTGTATAAATGCATCTGAGTATTTGAGCATAGGAAATATAGTTACAAGTTTTTTAAATATATGAAAGCAAGTCGTATATTCATTTTCCTATTATTTAATCTGCTATTCTTTTGGAAAATGCATAAATAAATTTATAAAAAAATACATATTTGACCTTTATTCCATTCCTACCAGGAATCAACTACGAATAAAAGGATCTTTATTTAGGCTTTTGAACTATTATAAGATATCATCATCCATTTAAGACTGTAGAAAGTACAAGGTGGGTAATAACTATTATCACTTATAAAGACACAAAAATCGTGAGTCTTATCATGGATTCCAAATATAGATAACTTCGTGTACATAACGATCAATAGTAAGCTTTGTTTGTCACTTAATATGATAATAGAATGAAAGTTAAGGCTAACTAATTATATCGATTTGCTTCTTTAATATAATCATATATTCACATGTTGCCTCTCCACACAAAGTGCCCATGATTAAAAGTGACATTCTATACTCTCAAGGACTCTGCCTTAATCTCTAGAGAAAGGGGGGGGGGGATACACTCGTCTTCCCCCTCTATTCTAGGTTCTTTCAACACTCAAAAATGAAAGAATTAAATCCCTTCTTTAAAAAACATGTCACGAGTCATTTTTCTATGGAAAGGGAGGACTTCAAAAGCATCAACTTCCAATGAATTATAGACCCATCACAGGCAAGCCCCCTCCCTGCCCTTATTAACCAATCAGCATTGGCTTATTTGAGAGTTAATTCACAAAAGCATATGTCTGATGAATACATTGAAATAATGACATAACTTTAAAGGGGCAAAAATCCTCAAATTGTTATTCCATAGTTGATAGTCGTCTTCTTTAATAGATATGCAGCTTTTATATGACTGTAAATACGATAATTTATAGGTCAGTTTTGAAAACGTTCATTTTATAACTTGAAAATTCATAATTCAGAGGGATTATATTATTCAGTACACACAATATATGAATTTTGATAGTGTGAGTATTGCTAAATTACTTTAATGGTAATTGATTATATAGATTGCTCAAAAATAAAGTAATCGAAGGTTCATGTTGGAATCTTCGTAAGTCAAATAGCCTTAACTATTTGTTTGTTCTTCGGAGGGTCAGATCCAAAATATAGAGATAGAGTCTTTGATTTCGGAAGGAATCGAATTAACAATCTTAAGCATATATCACACTTTAACAATGTAATTTACTCATTCTACAGTTGGTAACAATGTCTAATTTCCTATGAATTGCAGCAATCTGATTTAGCTTTCAAGGATTTCGGTTAGAGCAATCATTATTTTTTAACAAAATATATCACAATAAGCCCTTGAATGACAAAACGACATTCGCGAATACATATTTACTAGAGAATGACTGCTGATATTTATGAAAATCTAGTGATCATATGTATTAGAATAATCATAGATTCACAATTCATTTTAACCAATATGATCAACCCATTAGAATCTGACTTTGAAGTCATAGTAATCAGTATCAGAAGCTCTGATAAATTATTGTTTTTTATTGCATAACACATTTTCCTCGTACTATTGCATACACATATTATTAACTAATTCATATATTCATAACAATTCATTAACATTGATTTTCTTCATAAGATAAAAATGAAAACAGAGCTTCCAACCGTTATTCAAGGAGTCTTAACATGTGTTTGTTGTAAATGTTTGGGAATGATTCGTGTTTTTCATTTTAAGCACATACATTTCACAATAGATAAATTAAATTAAATATATTCAGATTCATATATGAGATAACTATGATCCTCTATATGGAGTCATCCATTTTTATATATGTCCGCATTAGTTATACACGATAAAATTTCATTTCACAAATCTTCCCCCTTTCTTCTCCTCCTCCTCCTTTTTGGCTATGCATCCGGAAGACTTAATGAAAGTTATAAAGAGAAATAGCTTTGACTATCACAGATATTTATATATATATATATATTTAAAAATTTAAACATAATTGATGTATTATAACTCGCAATAAGCAAACCATAAAAAGTGATTAATTTATATATGTACTTTTTTTTCGAGTTACTCTATTAGAATTATATTTTTGTACTTATTCACTTGATTGAATTAGAATGTTTAATACTGGATTTTTACAACACCATATTAGATAAGTTTTTTGTACTGGTATATTTTTAATGTCTTATTAATTAAAAAAATAATATATGCTTACCTAATACATAAAGAAGAGTGGGTTTTTAGTATTGGAGAAAATCAAAATAATATGTATATATATTGTGTTTTGATCAATTAAAATATTCAAATAGTTTTTATTCGACTCCTTTTGTAGTAAGACCTGTTATTTGTTTTGATGCTTTCATTTTTTTTAGAAACATGTCAACTGTCGAAGCTTAAATATTTTTTTCTTTTGATAAGCATTTTAAATATATTTATATCTCTGTAGTCCTACCTCTATACATTAATATACTCCAGGAACTTCAGAAGGATTCTCACTTCCCTCCCTTCAGGAGTGACTTCGTCTAACGACACGTTAAATACATTCATACAGCGGGATTGGATATCCATTTATTTTAATATATAATGATCATCATACATTGCTAACAACCTATATGTTCAATGGATAATCTTGAATAATTTTTAGACAACTGTTTGTTAGATAACTCATATTTTGAAGTTTTCGTTCAAAATAAATATATTTCATGTTGAAAATATTTTTTAATTAGTTTCCAAATGAAAGAATCATTGATGTTTGTGACTTCATCATAGTATGTGAAAAGTAATATTTTGCATTTGGAAATTTTAACTGATACATTATGACATGTTTATGCGGATGTAAAAGAATAACCTTTTAAAGTTATTTAGGGTAATATTATATAAATACAAATTTATGTAGGGTACCCAAAAATATAGGTTATCATATGATTTATATGAAGTACAGATAGTAATGTTAAATGTTTGTCGTATTCAATCTTTATCCATTTGACCATTAAAAAAATATATTGAATAAAAAATATGCATAATTTAAAATTTGCTATTGTTGATATTAGAAGTATTGATTACGATAATAGTAAAATAAATACATATAATCCAAACGAACTTTAATATAGTTAAATTACTGACTTGGGATATTTAATATGCGATCTTATAAATACTTGTTTTAAAATGTATTTTTAAATTTGTTTTTTACATTTTAAACATTATTATACAAACATACATTCAGTGAAAACTTTATTGTAATATTTGACCGTTAGCAAATAAAGCAATCATTATCAACAAGAGAAAAATCGAACATGCTTTTATGATAAATAGTCGCACTCAAAATTCAATTTACTTTGTCGACATAGATCGAGAAAGTCTTTAATCTCCTTCAATGGTAAGTATTCCCTCTCTAAAGGAATACATATGATTAAAGATAAGATCTCGGAACCTCTCGTTAAGCATTAGGGTGGAGGAATTAATTAATCTAAGTACATGGCTGTCAGGGCCAATTAGGAAGAAATGCTCATTTTCCCTGTTAGTAAGAGTGTCTGCTAATTAGGGCTCTCTAAAAAAGGAAGAAAAAACAGACGACCCAGCTTTCACATGAGAACTCAAGTAATAAGATTTTTTTATAACTGTCTGCAATGATAAACAAAATGGATCCTTATAAAACTTGCATTTTTTTGTTTTATATACTTCCTGAAAACTAAGGTCTACAATATGATTAGAGAGATAAATATTATATCATAGTGAAATACAGAAACGTAGCTATACATTTGATCGAATTTCCTTTTTACCTCACATGGTTTTCAACATAGAAGATGAATGTCAGAAATAAGGCTGAAGAAGCGGCTAAGATTGATGTTATTGAGGTTTGTATGTTCGAGTTGTGGGACATTGATTAGAAATGGTTAGGTACTATAATTATAAGTCCATGACGTCACAAAGATATTAGCTTCTTAAACTGTTTTCCGCTGTATGCATAAAAAACAATATGGGTTTTAATAATGTTGCGTGTGTATCCTTTATTCGATCGTGCTTTGAATCACCGCCTCAGTCTACATAAAAACTAGGAATCCTAACTTATGTCGAACAGAAAAAACTAAAAATAAATAATTTGCATATTACATGGACATGTTAATTCTATGAAGTGTAGAATGCCAAATCGTCTGTGTTTAAAATTTGACAAACTAAATTTATCTAAGAATGCAATTATATTGACTGTCATTGATATTGTAAATATTTTATGCCATAGCATTCCCTATACCTTTGTACTCTATGTCGTTCAACACGAATTAACAAATATATAGTAATTTGATGAATATAATAAGATATTAATACAATTATTAAGTTGTTTGTTATGATAACATCAATGGACTTTTATCTTAAATTATAGGTCAAGTAGGAAGTATTATCATCAATTGAATTATGAGTTACTTAAGGTGTCACATAAGGAGTAACATATATTCCTTGGGACCATAAACAAATATTACAATTAGTGCCCATGTGGTATGCAAGCTACAAGAGAGAATAATTAACTGAGACCTATATAACTTGGCCGTGACTTTTAATCATGAACACTTATGTTGCGGCCATAAAGGAATTAATTATGACCGTGACAATATTTCAATCTGTGTTTTTTATACAGTAACATCATGTTTTGCATAATTTAAAAGAGGGTTAACATTGTGAAGTTGCGAATGGGAATACTTGAATATACAAAAAGGCTCACTTGATGTTCTTAAATCATAATATTACAACGCCTCCCATGACGAAACATGTTTCTGTGTTGAAGAAGATAAAAAACATAGCATGTGGCAATTGAGGTTGATGTTTTGTAAAATATTGCAAAATGGAGGGATTTTTTGTAATGGATGCTAATTAACGTGGAGTAAATCTCCAAGTATTCCACAAGTCTTAAGGCTTTAACAAAGATACGATAGGATAAAGCAACAAAACGTTAGGTATGAAAAGCAATTGATCCCCCGTGTACCTGGATTTTTTTATGTCAGCCATTATGTGATCTTGGTCGTGATTATCTAATTAATTAGAACAAGGGACTACATATTATTTCGAAATAAAAATTCGTAAACATGTTGTTGCCCGTAACTAGCCGCAATTTAGGCTTATCAAAATAATAAATTGTATACAAAAATAAATACAAATTATATAAGAAATGCAGTAAGTTTTGGTATATTTGCCTTCATGATATATTTTTTTTCCCTGATGGTTCAACAAAATTGCATTCGACTGGATATAAATAAGCATTAAAGGGTATAAATTAGTCTATCGAACCAAGGATCTTTTGTTATATTGATATCAATAAAAATGGCGGGAAAATAAAGTAAATATTAGTCGTCCTCACCAGCTTAAACCAGAATATTTTTTATTTATAAAATCTCCTTTGCGAACAACCAAGGAGTATTCAATTCAAATGTAATTACCAGAGTCAAGGATAAGGATGCCTTCTATTTCCCGGACATAAATAAACAAGGTGACAACGGCCTAAACCTATCTTTAGAATATCCTAGAGATGTTAATGACTTTAATTGTACATTATATCCTCAGTATATACATTTTAATGCTTAAATTCATTATATTTATGCTTACATGGATTATGATTAGTCATGGCTTATGATGATGAGACGATGACGGCGTTTAATGAGGGCAAAAAAATATAGTAACTGGCCTTAAGGCCTAGGCCTATATGGGCCCACCCATCCTTATCTTTGAGACAATATCATCAAATAAATAATTATTTTAAAAAGTATGTGTCATAGTCAAAAGTAAGCACCATATGGTAATTAGTTGACTTGGGTCATTTTAAGTGCTTTTTAATGACATAACATGAAGCAATTGAATAGAGACTATTTTTTCTATTTTTGGACAAACGAATTTTAGCTGTATGATGAGCTATTAGTTTAGAAAACCATGGCAGATGAAATGAATCCCCCTATGGGAATGATTGTACAAGAGCAAGGTTGAATTTCTGAATTGTTTTTATCTAATTTTATAGCTTTCAAACGGGCAAACGTGTTGATGTATAATGTATTCATTCTATTCATATTAAAAGTGACACATGGTTTGAATTTTCTTCAATTTAACATGGAATCGTAGATATTAAGACTGAAATATACTTATTGATATACACAAACTTGTTGTTCCAAGTTTTTAAATCCTATTCGGCAATAATGCATATTAATATGTCATTATATATTATTAAAGATAAATTAAGACACCAGTTTTTATGTAATAATTACCTCTATAAATGACAAATTCAGTTATCTAAATAGTTGCACATTCCATTCATTGCAAGTCATCAATATTTATCAAAGCCTGGTATTGTTTTAAATTTTTTGAGATTACAGTATCCAGAAATCAAATAGGAGAGCTCCAAGTTCATAAATGGAGCGAAAACAATCATTTATAGCAGATCTCTCAGCTAAGTCAATACGATTATGCGCGCGAAAAAGTGATGATTTGGATTGGTGGTGCATTGACCTCTTTATATATACAAAATGTTTTTTAAGCAACTCAAAATCTAAGAGACTTATGCTCATTAATTGATCAAAGAATAGAACCCTAAACAAACCCTTTTACCAAAATATATAATTGTCGTCGGATTGCTATAGTGTTACATATTATTTCATACAATAGAAAGATGGCAATGATGTAAGAAAATACATGAACCAAAAAGCTACCACTTCCCACAAAAACTTCAAGAGTTTTCAACAAGTCATCCAACTATGACGTCATCATTGGACAATCATGTGTCTAGACCATAGAGATATAAAGACATAGAGAGCTTATTAGATTCTTCAGATGAATACTTCATTGAGCCCAAATTAAACAAATCCTTCTATCCCCATGATCAGCTTTGTTTATATTGGGCACAGATACAGCTGAACGATGTTCCTCTGCTATTGAAGGGAATAAGCTCTCTATGTCTTATATCTCTATGGTCTGACTACATATCAAATTATCAAGTCAATCAATGAAGCATTGCTAATTATTCCAAAAATCTACAATACTTGACTTCATCATGAATTATATCAGCTAAAACTCCATTGTAGATTGCGTCATCAAGAGGGTTCCATGAATAAAGCTCTTATAACTAGGTTAATCTTTCGTAAGACGATATCTTGACTCATGGCAAGCAGACAAGAGGAAAAGAGAGGAATTAATGAGAATAATATAATAAGAATAATGATGATGATTAGCTCGTAATGACGTGTTCAAAGAAGGGTTATAAATAGATGTCTTAATGCTTTGCGGATTTTTATGTGTTGGTGCGACTTTGACATTTGGGAGTAAGGTTTGCTTGCATGATGTTTTCCTTGCTTAGAGAAGTGTGAAATAACCTAAGGAGAAAATGCTCACCTCAAATCCTTGGGAGATGGTAGGCAAGAGGAATTCTTTGACGTACACCTTGAAGAGGGGAAACTATTCCTTTCCGTACTTCTGTGTGTGTTTTCCTCTCTTCCTATGAGAGTATATGCTTCTACACAAAATAAAACTCTTTATCCACAAGGCACACTCCTGAGATCACTGATCACTCACACTCAACACTACTTAGGAATCCAAGAGGAGATTTCTCTCTGTCCCACTCTCTCCCAGGATCAAGGAGTTCCTGAGATGATGATGTTATGAAGAAACAGAACTTTTTTATTTGCTTCTTAGCTCTGTGTACACCTGGAGGATAATTTTCATATTTTATAAGTCATGTTGAACCGCCCGCGACCTTCTCTTCAATTGAGTGAAGAAGGAAGAAGCAAAAAAAACTAAAAAGAAGTAGAAAAGCACTAAGCTTGAGGTATATAATATGTATGTGAGTAATAAACAACGTAAAGATAAGGAACGAGCGCTCGACCCTAACATGGAAAGAAGTAGAAGAAAAAAGAAATAACAGGGGTTTGATGTTTTAGAGGTACTTTACTTTACTCTTGCTTAGAGGTCGTACTGCCTATATACTATAGCATACACACACACACAGGCAGAGGGAATCATTATTCTCAGCATCTACGGGCATCTCATGTTTATTCGACCCCTCCATGCCTAGCACATCCCCTCCTCCTTGATATTGTGTGTTAATCCCTTACATTCGGAGCTCTCATCATAACCGCCCACCTATGCTCTGCATGTGTTTTTGACATAAGCCCTCCTTCATTCCAATACATTCATTAATAGATATTCACTGAACTTATGGATTAGTAAATATTAAATATATTAGATGAAAGAGTCCCCTGATAAATATCCTAGCAAGAAATGGTCTGTAAGAGTGTTAACGCATATTTTTATATAAATTAAGTAATGTAATGAAATAGTGGCTTGCATTTAAAATTGGTAATTTGGAGAATCGTTCTACTCAAATACTCGCGTATCCATGTTTTTTTCTTCATATGTCATTTTTTTTCTTAATCATTTTTTTAGGGATACTTGTGCCTTACCGTTTTCTTCCGGACACGGGTACTTATATTCCTCTCACCAATGAAGATTTCTTTTTCAGTTGGCAACTCTTTTTTTCTTTTTCGTCATATCGTCAGAGTGAGGATCTATTTATCGTCATAAGTCCATATATATATATATATATAGTTGGTAATATTGAAATAATATATTCAAAGAATATTGATATTCTTGAACCCATGATAAAACCATATGTGTTCTTACGGATGATTCTCTTATCTCTGAGTTGATATTCACACCTCAAGGCCCCAAGTGAATGATGTTTTATATCAGTGCCTATGCCAACTCCTTACTATTATTACTATCATGATCCATTTCTTTTCATCAATTATGTTAGATATAAAAGGGTTTATGAGTGTTGTTTCTTTAGTAATATCCTTAAAGCAGGTGTCCAAAGCAATGACTCCGGAATGACATTTTTCTTTCTATCTTGGGTCATATATCTTCATGATCCATTTTTTTTTTTGCCTTTTTGGTTAGATAGAATTGCATCCGACGGGATATAAATAACCATTATAGCATTAAAATTAGTCTATCGAACCTAGGATCTTATCATGAGGTAGACCAAAATGATCACCCCCTCTCGAGATTCGAACCTGCGCCCCAACATTGAGCACGCCTTAACGCATACGGCTATCGCACTGCCTTGATTCATTTTTTATTTGGCAATTTATTCCCAGGCCGTAATTTTTCCGGGTCATTTCTTCCTATTATTCCTTATATATTTGATATCTTTGATATTATAATAAGTTTTGCTATAAATAAAAAGATTATAATATTATCTCATAGAGTCCATGCCAGAAGTCCATATCGAATGCATAGTCAAACCATCTAAGAGGAATTTATATTAGCAAATACAAAATAATAAAAACGTGTTTCGACAGAAAGTGAAATGAGTGAATTTATCAGGGCAGATAAATGATCATCAATGAAGATTAAATCACCCTTCCTAACTTCATATGCCACAATATATGTATATCCATTTGTTATGTAGATAGCTATTCATACGAGATTGGTAGTCATTTTATCTTTTGTCCTTTATTTGCAATAATAAAATAGTGTATTAAACGTCAATTTTATTCTTAAACTGTAGTGTCTTAATCTATGGCTATTAACTGGTATAAATATATTAGAAATCCATATTACAAATCTTTATCAATAATATTAAAACGAAAATTCCTTTCCTTTCAAATTTAATTAAGTCAATTTAGAAATAACTTGTAGTATTTGAATATATTTAAATCTATACCTCTTTATTCGTACTTAAGAATGAAAATTCAGATCATCTTTAGAGCTTTTACGAGGCTATAGCTTCCTTAATTCGAATATACAACATTTATAATGAAGCTCAGTATTGTTTATTATTACTTATTTCCTCGTATAGGTAGCGATTCATTAGTAAACTTCGTATTTCATTTATTGTTTATTCTTCAAATCATGACGTTTCACATAGACAGACAAACTTACAAAGACACAAAGATAGAGAGTGCGTGACGTTCTTTTTTACACATATAAAAAGAGAAAGAAATTATATTATTATTATGATATTTTAAACCAAATACGAGTTGATAACATAATAAGAGCTATGGATTGACTTAATTCACTTAACTCACTTGTGTGTTTTTCGCTATGGTTGATTTGAGGCCTTTATGTAGGGGTGAGATACTCCGGGCTTCCTCATAGAAAATTGGTTTTTTATTCACCAGATGTATGGACATGTGAAGGAACAAACCTACGATAAATAAAAAAAGGAATAACAAATACTCGACGATGTAGTAAAAAAAATATCATTGGGATGGGCGAGAGTGAATGAAAAAGAAGGGGAAGGATCAGGACTACCAGAGGACATCCTTATGGCTCCATGGACTCAATGTCCAGGAGTTCCGTATCATCAATCATCCCTGAGAATATGAATGGATGAAAGTTCTCGGATTCAGGTATTTGGTGGGAGAGGGTGTGGACTTGACCTAAATTGGGATTCAGTTGGACCCCCTGAGAGCTTTTGTTTGTTTTGATTCTCTCTTTCTTTTCTCTCTCTCTCTTCTCTCTGTCACGCCTTGTTTTCTACAAGAAGATTGTTTTATTATTATTTTAGGTAAATATAAGAAGGTCTAAGGAGTAAGAAAATATAAACAAATTTGATTTATGACGGGATTGGCTTAAGTGTATTTTATATACCGATTCCAATAGGTTTAAACGGCTGTTTTAGATCTTGTAATATTATAAAAATCTTTTGTTGATAACTTTATTGCTTTTAATCGATGATAATTTTATAATTGTATAAGATATTTGGAACCAAGAGAATTTAAACCAATGACGTCAATGACTGAATTTATATTTATCTTTTCCACAAGCTTTATTTTTTTAACAGACTTCTCTTAATATTTACATAATTTCTCGTATCCATCGATTCTTCTCATGAGTGGAGAGCCTTGCAGGGAATGAAGGAGCGTAAAAGAGGTCAATACGCCGTTCGACCTCACCGAGGCTGTCGAGTTTACGTAGGAGGGCTCCCCTCAGACGTGACCACTTCAGAAGTCGGCGAAATATTTGCCAATATCGAAACCGCTTTGACGTTGTTCTGAAAACACGATTTGCCTTTGTTGTAAGTCTAGGATGAAATGAAGGTTGAATTGAGACTCAGAACTCTACCGATGCATTAATAAAACATTATGAATTAATGTTCGTCAAAAATGGATGCGCAAAATTAAACATATATCTAATATATATATATTTTTTAAGCAAACATGCTGGATCATTTCGCTTATAGCTTCCAGTATTAATATAAATAAATAATTTTAATGAAAGAGCCACTCACAAATACATGTAGAATAGTTTGAGAGCTTCTAAAATTAGATGGATGCTTGGAACTTGGGACAACTATGAAAATAGGTTTATTCATACTTTTCTATATTCAAATCGGCTTAAATATTACTTTTCGTTCCAAATATATCAAAACAATATACAAAAAACTAATTTGCATAAAATTATGGAAATGCCATTACATTTTGAGATCAAGCACATAGAATGACATGCAATTAAGTTGTATTTTTATCGAACTGACCTAAAGTATGGTATATATTCAACAAAAAGAAGTTACGGCATTAACATCTCCAGCAATTTGTTCAGCATGAATATTTTGAGGTCATGTTTTACAAAGCATCCATTAAAATATGTACTATTTATTTTTTTAGTTAAATTTTGTTTTTTGCTGTTTTATTTCTGGAATATTCGGATCAAAGAAAATCTATAATTCCGCTACTCCATAGCCAATAACAGTTTTTAACCGTTTTGCTGGAACGGATACATTGTCAAATGTGCCAGAGCAGAGCAAATGTATTGTAATCAAAATCTGTCACGACAAAAAGGTTATATTTATAAGAGAATACTTATTTAAAAAAAGCTTTCTTTACATTTTTATTGATAATATGGTGTAAGATTTTTTAAACGAAAGGAACACACACTAGTCTTTAAAAAGATTGAAAAAACTGGGATTTACTATGAAACAACAAAAAAAATATTTATTTCCTTATAATCATGACAATACATTAATTCATATATTCAATGAAAATGGAATCAACGATTTGCTTAAAAGGTCTGGTGACCTCAGTGAATTATATTGTACAGTATCTTATATTTCGTTAATTCTTATCAACTAAGAAATGTCTATTGATAGACCCCTAAGTGGAATCACAGCTGTCTTCTTAAAATAGCACTGAGAACATGTGTCCGTGGGGTATTCCATTAGCTGGCTAATAGACATACATCCAGTGAGCTTTGTTTGTAAATCAATGATCTTTCGGCAACTCATAGCATTTTTTATTTATTAGGAGCTCTTATTATTTTCCGTGAAACAATAATAATATAAGCAAAGCCAAATATCATGAGACATGTTACAGGATATTAGGAAAAATGGTAATGTTTAATTATTATTTTTACGCATTAGTGTCTAATTATAACCTTATAGTTGGTTATTGTATATATTCCATGAACTGTATCAATATTGTAAATATAGCAAAAGGAAAATAATTCAGTTCTTAAAAATGATGAAAAGGATCAATTTTTCGTTTTCACATCATTATAAATCACAACTATCTTCAATGAGCCAATTTCATATTTATTAATCTTCATTGAAAGTATTTACTTTGCGTTCCTTATCCAATATTTGTAATAATAGAATTGCCCCAATAAATAACTCTTTTTGAGACCTCGACATACAATACATGTAATCAGTATAATAATATTAAATGATCATTGCATTTACCTTAGCCATCATTCTCAATTAATATAAATGTAAATCCTTTTAAACTCACTGGTTCCTATTGTATCGATTTGTATGTAAACTAATATTTAATATAAAATAAATATCCAATTTAAGGTAATAACTATTCATAAAGGGAATCGAATCAAAAAATATATTTTATACTAAAAACAGCTGTACATTTGAAGTAATATAATATAAATTGGTATTGTTTGGTTTTAAGACATTATAACCCATTTTTATCATTTCGATTTTATAGGAATTTGATCACAACAGAGATGCAGACCACGCCTTGGAGAGACTAGATGGAACCCTTTTTCGAGGACAAAGGTGATAAATTTTTAATTTAAGATAAGCTAAGAAAAAATTATATAGAGTGCTTTTCATTTTTATGAAATATTGGCTGCGGCATGATATTTGTAAGTCCACTAGCATGAGTGTTTTTGCATGGAAGTTTATTTAAGAGCTTAAAAAAGGATGTTCTTATACACAATTTAAGCAAGTGTTTTTAACTGCTTTATGTACATAGTATGTTCATCAATATTATTCTTTTTTTAGCGGGGGCATTATTTTAAAATTGAATAAATCGAGATCCCAAAAAAATATTTTCTATTTTATGTATATATAGGGTTAAATTAAGCTGCGTTCGTGTGGATAGGAATAAACATTATTGCATTCAAAATAATGGAACAAGCCTTTAATAATTTGAATTGATTAATCTAAGTCGTGATCTATATGCATTCAATACAGATAATAACTGGTCATAACTTTCTTAGATATCATGAGTCATTGTCGAAAAAAAATATCATTCGTGAGTGTCCCTTTTTGTCAGCAGAGTGATGAGACGTCTTGTCACATGTTGGCTGAGTGTGATTTCTTTTGTCTAAAGAGATGGTGGCTCCAGGTAGTTTAAAAGTAAGGTATAGCCCTTTTAAACCATGAACTAAAAAATACACCGCCACGCAACCTACCTCATGAGCATGCACGTCACGTCTGGCAAAAGAGGGTATATTGTATAAGTAAATATGTTAATATCTCGAATTTAGCTTTTAATTAGATCAAGAAGAATTAATTTATCACAATTCTATAGAAAAGGAAAAAAAATCTTAAATTTTTGTGAGTAATCTAAAATTTTGATGATTTAAAGTTGCTGATATTATCCAAATATTTCATGAAAAAAGCAAACTCTTCAATCATTATATGTTAAGCACATAAAAACAATGAATAAATTATAACAAATCTATTATAATCATATATTATTACAAAGACATATTTAGAAAAAAGTATATAATTTATGAATTAATACAAACAGCAATATGGTTATAATCATATATTGTATAAATATTATAAGAATACATATTAAGAAAAAAATATATAAGTTACAATTATTACAAAACAAAAATACTGTTTGTAATCATATATACATAAATGTTATTAGAAATACATATTTAGGAAAAGTAAATAATTTATTGGAGCATTTAATTCATCGACTATTCATTTTTTTCGGTTTCTCTCTAAACTTTTTTATGTCCCTAGCTTTTTTGCTCTTGAAGGCGGGTTGTTTCAAATTTTATTTGGAGAAAACACGAATTTGAGCTTCCATGGAACTGACGGCACCTTAGACATTGAGTTAGAACTCTTTTGTCATGACATTATCTTTTGATGAACTTGGAAGAATACTTGTGGACTTGGAGGTTGCTTTGAAGGAGGAGTAACGATGAATAGAAGATTCATATTTATCTAGCTTCTTGAGTTATCTGACGATAATTTCGTTTTAATATTCTATCATTCCTTTTGGAAATGTTTCATATTTCCGACAAGTTTTTTTCAATTTTTTCATTTAAATTAAGTGTCGAACTACTCCTTTCTAGATTTTCTTTCTAATAGGAAGGTTAAAAGCTCATGCATTAGATCTCTCTCATAGTCTTCTTCAGTGAAGTGCAGACTACACATAAAGGATGATGCAGGCTGAAATGTCGAATCTCCTCTTTTGCATGCGATGGTCCAAGCTTTTCTCTGTTTGATGTTGGTTGGAAACGAGTGGTACAATACATTGTGAGCATTGGGATCCAATAAGGACAACCAGTAACTGCACACTGTCTTTTTTTTTTTTTTAATATTAATTGAAGCCATTTTGTAAGGAGTACGATGCACTAATGATAATTGAGTATTGATTTATATATAGTAAAAGTTATTTGTTTATGTTTCTGCCAACGTGACGTCACACGAAAAATATTTCGGAACCTAAGTTTATACAGTTATGAATGGCGGGGGGTTGGGTGGCTCAAAAAGGATTTAAGCAACATCCTCCAGAGCTATAGCAGATCCCAGCCATTCTTAAGAATTGTAACAGTTGGATTTTGTTGGCTTCCCGAGGTAGACTGATTTAACAACATGGTTAAAGTGGTTGTATGTTCTAGGAATGGACCAAGATCGCATATTCGATTTCGCCTAGGATTCAAGACTCGTCTTCAATTCGTACTCTTGGATCCTACCCTCAATAAATAATTCAAAAAAGTCTTTATATTTTTCTGCTGAAGACTACGGGGTTCGAATTATTTTTTTGAAGATGATACTGGGTCGGAAATTTTCTTATGATTCTGAGTAGCTCAGCTATTATTATATTTAAAGTTTGAATGTTGTTGACATTCATTCAGTATTTATCTTATTCTCAGTGTTTTTGTGTTGCAGGATTGTTGTTGAGATTGCCCGGGGCCCGAAAACTGCGGATAAGTACCTCTTCCGGGGTGGCATGGATCGTGAGCCAACTCAAGCTACTTGGGTTCAAAAATATGGTGCCCCTGAGATAACTCAATATAACTCATTATAAGGAATCTCTCAACACGAATTGAGTGGCAAGTACGTTTGCGGCGTTGCTGCTTCAATATGATATTTCAAGTGTATTGATGATATTGATAATTGTCAAATTTAGATTGATACTGATAACGGGTATTTTGACAACAAAAAAAACAATGGGCATATACCGATAATTAAGAAAATGGAGTATATAATGAAGATGACTTTAAGGTATTTTATAATTTTTTTTACCTCATAAATCAATTAAAATATACTCCTCATTGTTTTCTGTTTAATATATTTTGATTTATATAATACATTAATATTTGAGCAGTTTGATGAACATATACATAATCTATATATGTTAATCAAACTGCTCATTATTGAAAAACACTTAGGAGTGGAATCAGGAAGAATGTATTATATTTTAGAATTATAAAATAGGAAAACGTATTTTTTTACTTTATAAAATAACAGTCAAATATTTTAGAAGCATCCTTAAATCAGTTGTTCTCATTTTTAAGCATGACTTTAATATTTTATTCGAGAGAAGTCAGCATATAAAACATATATAGATGCTGGTGTTATGTTCATCTCTACTTTGTCTATGAAGACGCTATGATTTTTTTCAAGTTGTGAATAGTGATGGTAAAACAGGCATTATTTTATATATTTTCCAGAACTACATTGTTTGTTTTTTATTATTTCATATATATTGTAAGTCATTCAAATACATGGAAAACAAATTGATGATTGCCTCACTATTCATAGTCTAATGAGCATTGATTTAGCCCTATCTAAGTAAAAACTAAGGGAGTGCGATAGGCATCTGTGTTAAGGCGTGTTCAATTCTCAATGTTTGGGTTCGAATCCCGGATGGTCATTTTTTTCTCTACCTAATTGATAATATCCTATGTTCGATCGACTATTTTACACGTATAATGCTTTTTTATATCCATTGGAATGCATCTGTCGAAGCCTATAGGCTTTAAATAATAATTTAAACTATAGGCATATATACACTCAGAGAGTGGCAAACTTCCGCCGCACGGAGTCCTTATAAGCCTTCCGAGGCGGATTTTTCACGACTGGGGCGGCGTAGAGGGACAGGGAGGGTTCCCCTCGACGGAAATTCCCGAGAGAAGACGCTCCCGC
>CP045892.1:19829146-19882951 GCA_013387185.1 Caligus rogercresseyi
AACAAACGCCAGTGAAACTAGAGAGCAATATATACAACTCAGAGAGTGTGTACCTCCGCGATCCCACAACATTCCTATTCAACATCTCCTTTCACACGTTCGATTTTCTATCTCTAATCATTGTTTCCTCTCTGTTACTCATTTTGCATATTAAAAGCACTCAGAGATGGAAGACTGGAAGAAGTTAAGCTACGTCACTTGGTTTAACATAGTCCTGAGCTTATATATGAACATAAGACGTCAATGATATTTTTTTAGCGTTTTGTTCTTTCTACTCCCTGAATAGAGACACCATTTCATTTAGTATTTTGCTCATTTTGCATATTAAAAAAGCACTCAGAGATGGAAGACGGAAGAGTTTAAGCTACGTCACTGGGTTAACATAGTCCTGAGCTGATATATGAACAATAATACGTCAATGAATATTTTTTTAGCGTTTGTTCTTTCCTACTCCCTGAATAGAGACCCATTTCATTATTAGTATTAATAGTATTTTGCTCATTTTGCATATTAAAAAAGCACTTAGAGATGCCAAAATTTATCACTTGTTCCTTTTGGCATTTCCAACAACTCCACAAAGTTTCATTTGAATCCGTTAAGTACTTTTTGAGTTATCCTGCTGACAAACAAACCAACAAACGCCAGTGAAAACAATACCTCCTTCGGCGGAGGTAACAATACCTCCTTTGGCGGAGGTAATTAGATACTAAAATATATTTTGGCTTTACATTAATTTAATTCTGAGTTGGCAAAATTTGAAGTTATCACAAAATAGTATTATAACTGAATAGTTTCAATAGGTCCCAACAACTAAAGAAGTAGTAGGGTTATTCATCACTATTCATAAACAAATATTTTTAGTACGGGTTCATAACTACTAAGTGCAATTGGCAAGCATTTAACATGCTAAATTCATTATTTTCTAAGGCGAATTATATTTCTTATTTGTTTGCACTCTTAATTGTGACTACACTACAGTGTGTAGTCAAATTTCACCTGTAGATACTCACTTTGATACTCCACTAGAGCAATAAACCCCCATTTATTAATTTCTCTTCGTTTTTGATTAGGCATTTGTTTAATTTTTTTTATTATTCTAGGATTTGAAGGATCTGATGAGGAAGGCTGGACGGGTGACCTATGCTCAAGCACATAGAAATAATCTTCGTGAAGGGTGAATTATTACTTATATCATATTTAGCTTCTACTTACTACTTTTTATTTCTATATTTCATCTAGGATTGTGTGTTTCGAGAATAAGCATGATATGTTGAGGGCCATAGATATTTTTGATGACTATGAGCTTTGTGGAAGAAGACTAGACATTGAAATATGCACCAAGCCCATACCATGAAAAATGTGCTAAATAGGAAGAAGGAAATAATACTTGTATCTGTGATTTAATAATATTTTTTGTATTATCTGTTAAACTAGGAAATAAATTTGAACAATCAATAAAGGGTTTCGTGATTTTTATAATTAATGTGTCATTGTTTTTAGATGTTTCTAGATATTCAAGTTAATAAAGAGTACAAAATATGTGATTAGCTTAGTTGGGAGTTTATATTGTAACGATTGTCAGGATATCTTTTAACCCTTGTGTGGTGTTCATATTTTTGTTACTCAGCCACTGTTCGTGGGTCTGGTGGACCCGCTGCGTTTTGGGGTTCTCAGCTAAACACAATAAAACTTTTTATGTTAAAATACTCAAATGATATTTTCCTTATCTCAATTACAAGCAATATAAACAACAAAAATGATAAATAATAGTCTTTTACCTTTATTAGGTCACATTTATAAATAAAACATCACTTCTTTTTGTTGTTGCTGGCTGTAACCTAGAGTAATGAAAATATCAGAAATTTTTCTAACTCTCTCTCCTCACACACAAGATATGAGTGCCAGATCAACTGCAATAGCATCACACTTACTTCAGGCTTTGCTGGTGATGGTTCTGTAGGTTGGGTGGATGGTGCACAAGACCTAAAATGCCCACTTTCATTGACCCCGGTCCAGCAGACCCGAACACCCTCTATGTAATGTAAATGTGTAGGGGGGGTGTATGGTGTGTGATCACTGAAAACGTGTTGTGATATATGTTCTTCACAGAAAATGAGCCAAGGCCAATGAATCTGAGTTTGAAATAATAAAATTCGTATTACTTTTCTTTGAGACAAAATGAAAATGGGTCCCACAGACCCGAACACCACACAAGGGTTAAGAGATCAAGGGTTGAACCCTCTAACAAGTGATAACTCTTATAAAAAGAGTGTTTTGTCAATTAATCTTAAGTAAATGGATTTTTAGACAACTTTATTTCTATTTGCTACAAATCAATATATGCTTATCGTGTGAGAGCTAATTTTAAAATAACTCAAAATTGAAAGCTAATTTCCATACTCATTCATTTTGGTTATAAATAAACCTTTTTTATTCGTTTGTATCCTTGCCAGATGATCTAGTATCCATTAAACAGTCAATCATACAGTCGTATGTCTTACCTAATAATCTAATTATTATTCCAATTCGTCGCCGAAAGTTTTATAACTACAGAGTAAATTTTTATTTATAAAAAAAACATTTTAGAGCTTTATGTTAACTGTTTTTTATGAGGTTTTTTTTTACATCAATGAAAATATAATATCATTAGAACGGCAAAAAGGAAGAAAGAACAGATAGATAAAGAAAATGATCACCTTTAAGTATTAGTGAATCTGTGTATTACTATTTAATAAAATTCCTTGTATTTTTTAACATCTTTTCAAAAAGAAATAAACAGCTGTCGATTTGAGAACATAGAGATATCGCTCTTGCATTTCTCTGTCATAATAAATTATAAAATCAAATTAATCAAAAACCTCTCCCTTTTTTTACTCATAATATTTTTTTATGAAAGAGAAGGAGAAAAGTAAGAAAGAAACCAAAGGCTTGTTATTAATATTGCGTAATAATAAACTGCTTGAGTTATTCTATTCTGGAGGAGGAATCTTGTGTCCAGAATCACTTATTCCATAGGTCTTAATTACAAATAACACTAATTAATTTCTAGTTCTGTAGGACTTAGATCTTCTTCATTTAACGAACACTGTAATGACCTTGAATATTTTGTCGATACGGCGTTCCGGACGATTCCGGCTCCCTATCACCCTTGTTCATAGGAGAAATATGTTCGAGGGTAGTGAACAGAACATTGAATTGAAATTGAATTATTCCATGAAACGTGCGGTCAATATTAAAGGCATACAAGTCTGATACAAAGAATTTGGTTCCTTTATTGTTGTATCCTATGAAATAATGAGAAAAGTTAAAAAGCATTTAGCTCTAAGACCATTTATTCTTAATTGTCTTATAAGTAGTTCGTAATAAACCCCAGTTGAATTAACTTCCCTTATATTATGAAGCGAAGTTCAAAGAGTATTTATATGAACATGCCCCAACACGAAAAGAAGGCATAGTATGACGACTCTAAATTGTTGTCCAGAAGGAATGACCCAATATAGAAAAGGAAAATGATGACTCATGGAAATATGGTCCATATTCATGTGTAGACAAGTATTTAAGTGGAATACAGCTAAGTATTGCACAAATACTATTTCTTTATATAAATTAAGTAAAAAAATGGTAAAGATTATATATATTTTATCAATTTTAGATAAATTATTTCCTCGTTGCTGTTGTTAATCAGGGCCAATATATATTTGTGTCCTTTTTCAATGCGTCATCATTTTTCTTTATTATGTTGGGTCATTTCATCCCGGTCTATTATTTTTGGAGCTATTTCTTTTTGAGCCGTATTTTCCCTAGCCATTTCTTCCGCATATCCTCAAACTAGTTAGCAGTATAAAATTTAATCGAATTTAAAACAAATATGGATCTCTTATTTGATATGCAAGAAATAAACTCTCAGTGTGGGTTGCTCATAAACATATTATTACTATTGTATACGATTGAAATCATGTCTACATATCATTTAAGCTGAATGAAAAGTATTTTAAAACATAAGCAGATTAAGAGTATTTATTGATATTATGGAGGAACACACAAGAACTATTACATAATCATCATCATTGACAGTTCACAATCAGCGAGTGCACAAACGAAAGCAGGGATTATATGATTATAGTTCTGAAATCATAGATTTCCTCAATGAAATGTCAATCTACCTTCAATTGAATGTACACATTTATCCTTATAAAAAAATGCTCCCAACGCATTGAAATCCCATCCAACCATGGGCAAACCCCTCTGATCTTTCCATGAATATGAAAGAAGCCCCTTACGATGATGGAAAAGGGAGCTTGTCACGTTTTTTGTATATTTGTGTATTATTATTATAGAAGTAATCAAATCCGTATTCCGATAAACGTGGCTGGAAGAGCAAAGGAATCCAGGGATGTCTCATAGAGTGCAATGCTGCCAGCAAGACATCCTCCTCGTCTTCCTTGGCCCACATGGTTCTGTTATTGAGTTAGAAAAGAACTGAAGTGTGAAAGAGCTGTTATGACGTCATGTTAAGCCTTGTTTCATACAGTGGATGGTCCAGGTTTATTCTTGTTTTGACGTCAGCGTTCCCGGCGAGTAGTCGAGCGTGCGTGAGTGTCTGCTCTCTGTTCTCTTGTTGTTTCTTTGTGTATCTGTGTCGTTGTGTGAGTGTAAGAAGTAAGAGAGATTTTCCATCCTTTGGGAAGTGAGTGAGTGAGCGAGCGATTGTGTGATTTCGTGAGTGAGCGAGTTAGTTAGTGAGAGAGTGAGTGGGCTATCTACATAGAGACCGAGATTGATTTCGTGAGTGAGTGAGTAGTTAGTTGGTAGGTAGGGTCTTCTCCTTCCAAATCTTGATTGTTTTCGATTCGTTTTTTGGGGTTTTCCTTTTGTTGTTGCGTCTTCGTCCCTTTTCGAGCATCTCCTTTGTGAATGAGTGGAAAGGCCCCGCTTCCGAGTTTAACCGGCCACCGCCTCAAGACCCGTAAGCGCGATGAAAAGAAGCAGTACGACCCCCTCGGCTTCCGCGATGCAATCTTCGAGGGCCTCACGGAGAGCAAGGGCGACCTGGAGTCTGTCTTCCGCTACCTGGACGCTGCGGGCTCCAAGCTCGACTACCGTCGCTACGGTGTGAACCTCATCGAGATCTTGATATCTGGTGGTCTCCTGGCGCCCGGGGTCTCTACGTGGAGGACGGTGATCCCCCGCACAAGACGGCCACGTGCCTCTTTGAGCTGGTCCAGCCCGGCGACCTGGAGGGACTCAAGGCATTCGACCAGAATCTGTTCGTCAAGCTGATGCGCCGCTACAAGTACCTGGAGAAGATGCATGAGGAGGAAATGAACAAGATCCTCGTGTACCTCAAGGGATTCTCCAGCGACCAGCGGACCATCCTGGCACAAATCACGGCGCTCTGGCTCTCCTCCGGCCAGCTCCCCGCCACGCTCCTGCCCATACTCATCCACGAGCACCAGGTCAAGGACGGCACGGCATTGGAGTTTCTCCTGGAGATCCTCTCCACGCTCAAGAGCGAAAAGGGCGGCCCCGCCGTCATCAACATCATCAAAAAGTCCGGCATGGAAGCCAATCTCATGGCTTTTTTCCCCGCACACAATCAATCGCAGACCAAGGAGCACTTTGCTAAGACCTTCAGCGCACGGGACCTGCCCGAGGTCGTCGCATTCAAGAAGCAGGTCGAGGAGCAGAGGCTCCGGAGCCTGGTCCAAAAACAGCTCAAAACAGCCATCATGGAAGAAAAGCCCTCCAAGGAAGTCGTGGAGTTCCTCAAGAAAAACAAAATACCCGAATGCGACTCCATTGTTATGGTAAGAAAAGAAAAAAGGAACACGCACTCATGCAGTACACTCCTTTCTCTCTCTCTCTAGATTTGGAGTTGCGTGATGACCGCCATAGAGTGGAGCAAGAAGGAGGATCTCCTTCAAGATCAGGCCCTGAGACACGTCCGAAAACACGTCCCACTCTTCAAGGCTTTTTCCAGCAATAACAAGTCCGAACTCGCACTCATCAACAAAATACAAGAATTCTGCTATGACAACATGAACTTCCTCAAGATATTCAACAAATCATTGTGCTCCTCTACAAGAGTAAGAAGCCACATAAAGCAATAAGAATATCAAGTGGATTGACACTTTTCAATAACTTATTAGAAGGCATCCATTTCATGTGGGCTGTGAATGACAAGTCATTAAGAAACAGGATTGCAAACTTTCAAGTCAAATGAACGTCCCTTTTTCGCCTATTCTGGCTCTATCGATGCCTCTATATCTTTACTCTTTCTCTCCCTCAATTAGCTGACGTCCTTTCTGAAGACGTTATTCTGAAGTGGTATCGCGAGGGTCACTCCCAACGAGGATGGTCTGTCTTCATGGATCAAATCAAAAAGTTTATCGAATGGCTCGAAAAGGCCGAAGAAGGTAATATCATCCCCTTATCTAAAATAGTTGAGGTTAAATCCCTCCTTATGCAATAGTTTTAGATTTAACCCCCTACTGTAAGAGGAATTCATTCGTGAAGCATAACTACATTTAAAAAAAATATATACAATGAAACAAGTAGTCCTCCAACTTTAATGAATAATTTCTCGTTAGCCAAAGATAATACATTGCTCTTTATTATAACTAAATATTAAATAATAAAATAAACATTTTCACTGAAATAAAATATATTGTAAATTAAAACCGTCATTATTCAAAAGTCATATGCAATTGAGACTACATACTCAGTGTATGTATTTATTATGAAAGAAGTGATTCATTTTCTTTTAATTGCAGTGTTTTAAATATGCCTTCTTCTACCTTTATAATTAATAAACATACAGTAGAGGGTTAATGCTTAATTTCTAAGAGGCAAGGTATAGACACTAAGTAGCTACGCCATGTTTAGGTAGGAGATCTATGGATGATGATGAGGAGGAGGGTCTCTTCGGTGGCAATGGCTTCCATCCCTGGACGCTCAGCTCTCCATTATTTGTCACCCTCAAGACTCACGTCAGTGTTGGAACCCTTGGGCAGTACCTGAAGCTGCCTCCCGATCTTCAGACAGAGACGGTCCTGAGTGAGCTTCTTCGTGTTGTCGCCCCAGGCCCCATTCAGGACCCCAATGAAGCACATCGTCTATGGAACTTGCTGAGCCACAAGGGGTTTTCTATGGAAGAAAAAGATTTAGCCCAGCGATTGGCGTATTTCTTTTCCGGCTTTGCGTTCGTACAGAAATCATTAAGGCAAACTCTCTTTGATCTTCTAAGTTGCTCACCTCCTACGGATCTTTTATGTTCAAACTCATATCCTCATCACCCGACTGGTTTACAGAGTTCATCTGGCATATATTGAGCTCTTTAGGAGCCCTCAGCTATGATGGAGCTCTCCTGGGAGGACTTCCAGGCGTCATTGAGAGGATTCACTCTGCCTCAGAGTCACCATTAAGTCTATACCCTCCTCACCTACAAGAGTTGGTATCCTATATATCCTCATATCAGCTGATGAAGACTTGGAAGAAGCTGAATCCCCCATAGAATTTCGAATAATTATAATCATAGAGGAACTACTTATCTCTGACTCCTTTGATTTGAAGATCCTCATCCTATTGTTCCCATTGGCCTTCAAGCGCCTCCTCTATAGGCCCTCCTTTGAGTTCCTTCTCTGCCTCCTGCCTATGGATGGGGCTCTCATTTGTCAATGCCTTGCTGTTTAATATGATTTTTTATAGTATGATACTTATGAATTTCCTTTCTTTCTCTCCGTACAGAGTCCGACGAAGATGACGAAGACGAATAAAAAGAAGAAGACAAATGAAGGGAGAACTTTGAAACAACTTTTTTTTGATGTTTTATATGATTTCCAAATACATTAATACACTTTGTACAGATCAAATATAGTAGAAAATGATGATAAAAAGACCAATGAAATATATATCACATATATATTAGGAAACCCCTACATCTAAATAATGCTAGCAATGGTTTGTTCTTAATGTGATGGTATGTGATTGGCCCTGTAAAAATGACTTGCTACGTGTCTCAGATTCCTTTTTTATTACTTTGTCAGATCAAATCTTTTCTACGAGTAACTAATTTAATCTTCAAAACGGGAGGTCAGTGATTTTAGCATTCCATTTAGTTTGATGCTAAACTTAAACCTTTATCTTAAGTAATAATTGTGTCGTAATTGCTATTAAAACTTTCTCCAAATGAAACAAAGATTCAAAATAGCAGTTTTTTCGGATATTAGTAATAAAATATGGGGGAGGAAAGCAGCTATTTTCAATCGCTGATTATTATTTGTCCTTTATTAGTCGTAATAAGCCACATTTTCAGTATTTTTTAAAAAGCTTTAGGGATCAAATCTTTTTGTGTCCAATTTTATTAACAATCACTTAATTATTAGACGCATTAAATGACTGAATTAATTAATATACTTCTTTATAAAGTGCCATATATCTGTTTCTACTTGAGGGATTAAATCAACCCTTATTGTAGTAGGGTAGTTTGGAAAACAACTTGTTTGAAAATCTTTGTATAAGATATTTGATCAATTGAAAAGCATGCAATGTGTACCATCTTAACATAATTCAGGCTATTTTTGGTTTCCACAAAAAATGACACCATGACTTGGATCTCAAAGTTCTTGGACAGAGCTAAGTATAATTTCGGTTTACTGTTATGGTTTAAGTAGATATCACGTCAAAGATGAATATATTAAAAGTCCGCTGACTATTTAAATTAATCATGTTCTGCCCACAGAGATATAAAAGAAGCACAGTTCCCTTCAAAGCAGAGGAACGACATTTGCTGTATTTTTTTTAAACAGCACAGTTGATCAAGCGGACATTTGTGGCCATTTTGAGAGGGCTCATTAGAAGCGTATGAGGTCATAGAATATACAGAAACCAATTTAACATAGAATTTTTTTTTTTGGGGGGTTCTGGGCCCCCCATTTAGGAGAATTGGGCGGATATCCCGAAAACACGTTTTTGGGAATATCTTGACAAATAATGATGCTATAGAGCCCATTGAGGGCTCGTTAGAAGCGTCTGGAGAAGTGAATATATAGAAATCAATTTCAATTCAGAATTTCTAATTTTGGGGGTCTGGGGCCAAAAAACCTCAAATTTAGGAGAATTGGGCGGATATCCTGAAAACACGTTTTTGGAATATCTTGACAAATAATGATGCTATAGAGCCCATTGAGGGCTCGTTAGAAGCGTCTGGAGAAGTGAAATATAAAGAAATCAATTTCAATTCAGAATTTCTGAATTTTGGGGGTCTGGGGCCAAAAAACCTCAAATTTAGGAGAATTGGACGGATATCCCAAAAACACGTTTTTCGGCATATCTTGACAAATAATGATGCTATAGAGGCCAATTGAGGGCTCGTTAGAAGCGTCTAGGGAAGTGGATGAACACACAGAGCTATCTCAATTACTGTCTCAATTGAGAAATCCAATTTTTGTTGGTCTGGACTCTATGAAAAACAACATAAAGCTACAGTTAAGCACAATTTATTCGTCAGTGAGGATGCTTATCAAATACTCATATTCGCTGTTACAGCCATACATGACAGCCTTTAATTCATCACAACTACGAATAGTGTGCCCTGCTTTTTTACAATGCTTGCACGACAATCGCTCCATGTTTGGATCAATATTTGACCGAAAAAGGCTTGAAATGGCGCAAAAATGAGCTAAAATAAGCAATAATCATAGAACAGTGTAGTTTGATGGTTTTATGATGCCATATTTGGATTCAGCACCCCAAAAAACATAGGAAAAGTGGTCTGGATCATGAAATTTGAGTAAAAAATACACAAGTTGTTCAGATTTCTAGATTTCAAGCGTAACGGAAAAATTTAGGTAAGCTCATTTTTTAGAATATGAAAATATTAAAATGGTTCCAAAGAGTCAATTTTTTGGATTAAGATAGTCCTCAATGTCAAGATTATCATATGTGAAGCATGAAAAATTTCATCTTGGGGCTTTTCTGCAATTTTTCAATGAAATTTATCAGCGGGGGTCATTTTTAGGGTCTTTTTGATGGAAAAATGCCCATTTTCACAGTAATTTTTGTGGAAAACCCATGAATTTATGTGAAAAAGCTGCCCTATTTATGATACTGAATCAAATTATAGGTATTTGGGCTTATATTAGGGGCCTAAGGGACATATTTAGAGGGTTTGGTGGAAATTTTGAGCATTTTTTGAATATTTACTCAAATTTTCTCCGAGAAAATGAAGTGTTTCCGGAATATGAAATTTGCAAACTTCAAATGGGCATATCTTAAGAAGTAATTGGAGTTAGAGGACAAATGAGACCATTTTTTGATAGTTCTGAGACTGAACTATTCATATTTACATGTTTGAAGGTGATCTGAGAAAGTTTTAAAATTTCGATATGTCCGCTTGGGAACCCACTGTGAACAGCATTGATTAAAGATTCTCTTCGATCATAATAATCTCTGACGTCAAATAAATGCCTGCATACACCTTAACAGTACGCTCAGGTTATACCAGGAAGTATTTAAAACGTGTAAGATAATGGGAATGACGTTGATGTGACTTCTTTATAATATATATATTATTGTGATGACATAATTTAAAACGTATTAAATCCGACATTAATGTGCCATTTTACATTTCAAAGGACTGTTCAAAATTCTCTATTCGAGGGTGTCAAAAAGATATTTCATATTACGGGGTCATCCATATAACTTTCAAATCTACTCACATAAGTTGAAATGAATCATCTTAAAAACCAATATTAATGATTTGATCTATAAATGATAACTAGGCAACAGAAATTGGACTAAGTGGTTTAAGAATGCGATTGAATGTCAAGATTAACCTATCAATTAATGAAAACTAACTTAAATACATTATTAAGTAAGAAAGCGTTTATTTACTTAAAATTCGTTATTATTTAAAATAATGGTATTAATAAGATTATTAATATTACTTAATAAAATAGAGGACTTAACTATGTTCAATTTAAAATGAGCAGGAAAAGTATAGCATAAAATACTGTTTGATTAACGATATAACTTTGATAGTATCTTTCATGGTAAGATGAGTGTTGAAAAACAATCCAGTTTACTTTTATTTTTCCTTATTCTCATGTTCTTGGGTGTGCCAATCCGGCACCAATTATTATGCATGATGAATTATTCCTGTAATTGGATGTGCGCATTGGATCCCTGTGTGTCAATGTACGCCATGAGTTTTAAGGGAATGTCATGTCCTACTGCGCTGTCTGCCTCATACCTTCCGCGGTGCAACCTGTCCTTACAAACCTAAAATACATACACTAACTACCTTAGTTGCACGTCAAGACATTCACCTTGCGATGGAATGATGATGACTCAAGCAACATGGTTCTATATAGAATTTAGGTTCAAGCGGAAGGAAAGTTTATTTATATGTAAATAGACCGCTATGATGTTCAAGGTAAAGCTTAAGGGAGTGAGTGGACATTAATATCATAAATTCCCTTACTTTGTTCATCGTGCAATCCATAGAGATATAAAGACATATTGGAACCTTCAGAGAAATACGTCATTGTACCCAATATAAACAAAATTTATATCTCTATCCATAGAGATATAAATATATAGAGAGCTTATTCCCTCCAATAGCAGAAAAACATCGTTCAGCTGTATTCTGGACACAATGACGTATTTTTCTGAAGAATCCAATAAGCTCTCTATGTATTCATATCTCTATGTCTCTATCATAGAGATATAAAGATGTCTATATCTCTATGATCCACTTACGATGACGTAATATAAATTACTTTGTTTATATTGGGCACAGGCCACAGCTGAACGATGTTTCTCTGCTATTGAAGGGAATAAGCTCTCTATATCTTTATATCTCTATTGCACAATCTGATTGGCCGTAAATTTGGCAGCTGTGATTGGGCCTAAGGATATGATGAATGATAATTCTAGTGTTAAGAAATGAAAATATATCTTCAGTGAACTAAAGAGACTCTAACGAAGGCTAGTTCTAAAAAAAGCTAAATTTAGTTTTAACGCAATGGAGTTGTATACTCTCCACGCTGCTTCTGATGGAGTAGTTTTGAAAGTTTGTGATAGCTAGAACACTGTAAAATATTCAAGGCTACTTCGGCCCCGAAAATTTGAATAAAAAACGTCCTAAACAAATTAAGACAATCAGAATGCCGTCCAGAACTTTATTTTCATTCATGGGCATGAATATTTAAAATATATATTTAACATCTTTCCAATAGAATACAATTTGAACAACTACCGATAACGGAAGTATATTTTTTCTACCGAATCTCAGCCTAGTTATATTTATATAATGTATTATTCTATTTTTTGTTTTCTATATAGAGGAATCAAATACAATTATCAGAGAGACAAAATGAACCAACCATCTTCTTATCATACTTAAATGTTAGATTATCTATTATGCCAAAGTTCCACGTTTCAGCAAAAATGTCGACATTATATTTTTATTTATCTGTCAATCTTATTCTTTTACAATTTATCATCATCATCATTTTGCAAAAGGGTATTTTGTGTCATGTGAAAATAGTATAATATATATTTTTTGTCTGAATTATGATATTTATACGTACTTAATGAATTTGAGGTGTAGAAACCCTAAGGTCGTTTACTAATAGAAATTGCTTTTAGCTATTTTGGATTTTCTCCGTGGGTAAATATTGCCTACAGAATGAAATTTGGACTTGATTGTTCAGAAAAAAGTTTAATTTCAATTCTGAACATGAGGGATCCATCATTCATACTAAAAACAAATATATGAATAGTCTGTCTTAATATAAGCACACAGCTATAATAAACATAGGTTGGAATTTATAAAAAATATATCATAAAAATACTTTTGGGTATACTCACAAAATATATATGGTTTCAGATCATGAATTCATGTTTTACATCTAAACAAGTTCTAGAAAGTAATAAAAAACTCAATAGGATGTCACCGGACCTAAAATTTTGTCTACGGAACTCTGAATTTTTACCACCGATCTATTAATAATCGTTAAATAAGTCGGTAGACCAAGGAATACTAGAGACTACCATAGAGATCTTTATATCTTTATGGAGACTACACGGAAGGGTGACTCTTTACCAAGGAATACTAGAAACTACCTGGAAAGGAAAGGGAAAAATTGTAGCTTCCAAGTGAAGGCCATGATACGTTGATTAACATAGCAATAATTAACAGTTTTATATGTATTTTTTAGCTAAATGAGTCATTTTCACTTCAATAATTCATAATTCAACGATCAAACAAGTAGCTATTATATTTAACAAAAATGATCAAACAAGTAGCTATTATATTTAACAAAAATGATCAAACAAGTAGCTATTATATTAACAAAAATGATCAAACAAGTAGCTATTATATTTAACAAAATTAATAACGAGTGTGATATATACATATTTAATACTTTTTATTTATCAACAATAGTTTCTACAATAGTAAATATAATGTTATTTACAAACGATACATAGTTTAACAGTTACAAACAAGTAATTCAAGATTTATGTTTTCATTGCGAAATAGACTGTAATTAAGAAAATTTTCTTTTCAAATTAAATTTAATATCTTGTTTAGATCTTTGTTTCTCTGAAACTACACTGCCTCATTAAACTTCCAGTTTTGGAGGTGCCATGAGTTTCAAATTGGAGGATCTTGAGAAGGTTACAGCGGGGCTGGCGTTACGATGAGGGCGGCTCCGGTTCAGCTTGAGGTTGAGCCAGACTTTTTTCATCCACGGAAAGATAACATTCCGCCAACGCGACCCCGAAAGACTTGTGAACGTTCAGCGTTCCGTTCAGCGTTCAAAATAAATTAGCGTCCGTTCAATGTTTTTGCGTTCAGCGTTCCGTTAGCGTTCAGCGTTCAAATATTGGAAAAAAGTGACGACGTTTTTTTTTTAGAAAGAAATCTCCAGAAAAAGTGATGACGTTTTTGTTTTTTTTTAGAATTTTTTTTTCAAAAAAAGTAATACGTAGTGATGACGTTTTTTTAGAAAAGAATTTTCAAAAAAAGTGATGACGCTTTTTCAAAAAAGCCCAAGAAATGTTTGAAAAAATTGAACGCTGAACGCAAAAACTCTTTTTTTTGCGTTCAACGTTCAGCGTTAAAAAAAAGTTGCGTTCCGTTCAGCGTCCGTTCATTGAACGTGCGTTCAGCTGAACGCCGTTCAATTTTGCGTCCGTTCACAAGCCTGATATATATATATATATATACCTATATATATATATATATATATATATATATAGATATATATATATATATATATATATATATATATATATATATATATATATATATATATATATATATATATATATATCAGGAAACGACCAGGTACCCGGTCCGGGTCCCGGCTGTTTTTTGAACGGCCAGGGCGATCATTTCAAGAGAATTGGACACTTAATAGAATCTCTCAATGACGACAGCTTGGCAATCGTCAAAGCCAAGAAACTGTTCAAGGACCCAAAACTACCGGGTCAGCTAGCATTCATCAAGGGCAACTTTACTCAACTGTTACGCGCCATTTCAAGCCTGCAAGAGCGCTTTCCACTGACGGAGAGCATTGGAATCCTTGAGATGGTGCAGACGCACTTTGCCAGCAAGTTGAACATTGTCCTGGAGAAGAATCCGGACTTCGAAAAAATTAAATTATACTCCAAAATTCTGAGAGAGAGACATTGGAGCTCAAAGATGATCCCAAATTGCCGTTCCTCTTCTCGTGCACTCCAATTACCTCTGTGGACTGCGAAAAGGTCTTCTCCAAACTATAGTCTCTTTTGTCTGACCAGCGAACCAGTTTGACAGAGAGGCATGTAAAAGATATGCTCATTCTTCAATGAAACAATGATTAAATGACCTAATTGTTATTAATTTAGAATATACATTATTTTTTCAACATATAAAGTTTTTTTGTTGCTTATTTAACCTTTTTTCGACTATTTTTCGCATATTTAGTCATTTTCCCGCATATTTCTGGGCATATAGGGCATTGTTTTTGTTTCACATTCCAACAGCTCTGAATATAACTGAATCAATGAATACTAAAACAATAAGGAAAAGAAGGCTCGTGAGGAAAATACGATGAGGGATCTAAAAAGGAAAAAGGAGAATACGCGTACATTCTCCCCTTTCCTTATTAATTTCATAACAAATTAGGATTTTGAGAACGAAATATATATTTTTTACTATTTACAAATTTTATGGACATATATTAAATAAACATAGATACATTTAAGACATTCTGCAAAATTATAATAACATACATACATTTTGTTTATTCTCCTTTAAGTTTTTTCAATCTCTTAGAATGTTTGTCATATTTTGACTGCTTGTTTTTCTTTTGTTTTTGTGAATTTGATCATTGATTTCCGAAACATAATTTTTGGACATACAATTAAAAATTTTACCAGCGATTTGTGGAATAAATTTTTCAAAGGAATGGTCTTCTTCGCATTCTGCTAAAATAATTTCCAAAGCGTAAGTATCATTTTCCAAAAGTTTAATAAACGAAAGAACAAAAAGTATTTTTTGAAGAAGGGAAAGAAATCAATTCTATGAAGATACTTTTTGAATTTTGAATTTCTGAAAAAATGCATAAACAAAGGAACACGTTAAAAAAAGAACATCAGAAGGACGAGTCAGCCCACCTCGATTAATTTGATCTAAAAGTTTACTTTCATCATCAGTATTTTCTAAGGAGAATAATTTTACATCGAATTTTTATTTAAAGCTGTCAATAAATTGTGGCAAAAATGACAGGCTATAGTTTTACATAAGGAATGCGCGATATAACCAGAACAAAAGTAAACTATAGATACGTCATTAATATATTTAAATGAATCTTTAAAAGTAAAATGTTTTAAATTGGAAAATATATTTAAAGAAGAAGACTTAATCTTTTCATTTGTTAAATTTATATCAAAGATGATCTTTTTAATTGTTCCAGAATTCAAAGTCGAAACAGGCTGCATAACTATCATGTCATGATAAACTGAATGAAAGCTCTTAATCATGACACAAAATAGGGTCTTAGTTACTTGATCATCATCCACCCCATAAAAATTCCCAGCAAAATATTCAACTCGTTTTGTACAATATGTTTCGTCAAAAATTATACTAATATTTTTATCCCTATTTTGACTTAGATCCTTGAAGCGAGCCTTTAGGTAAGTTATTGTAGAGTCAGCCAATCCAGTTTCTAAATTCAAAGATGAAGAAAGTTCCGTAAGGCGACGTATTGTAGGTAATGTGAGAACTTCTTTACGTAGATCTCAAATAAAGACTCGTTGAGAAACCTTTCCAGGACATAGATAAGGCGTACAAGGCAGGACTGTATCTCCGTTGTTGTGGACATTTAAACAACAAGGACAATTGTTCAATCAAAAAGTGTAATTTCTTCTCTTTTGCTTCGTCCAAATGGGGCAAGATATTTGTCAAATGATTTAAAGCTGTGTTTAATTCATTTTCCAAGCCAAATAGTTGATTGGTGGAAGAGTTTGATGCCCATGAATTTAAGAAGGCCAAAATATTAAGAAGGGTGTGACATTTTGTAATATGATTGTTCTTGGTGATATGCTCGAGATGATTAAAAGATAGATCTCTATCTTTCACCCTGAAAAATACAATATAGCAGGGAATAAAGTCATCGTAGTTGTATGAATCAGTATCAATAAGAAAATACTGAGGAATAGTCAAATTTTGATATGTGAAAAACAATATATAAAATAAGAAGGTTAAGGAATGAAGTTTGGCTTACCGTATATGGATTGACATTTCTTCATTAATCTTTAGACTGAAGTCTATTGACGGTCCTCCATGACTAAAGTTCATCTTGAAGAACCATAGCTCTTTATCTTTTTCATCATAATGTTCTTGAACGCCGCTCGGAAGGCAAGTCCTATCCATTTTAATTTGAAGCTCTTCGAGTGTTAAAAATGAGTTGGCCTCTTCAAAAGCCTTAATCTTTTTTAAAATTCGCTCGTTTTCATTAAGGAGTCGTGAGGAGGAGGTTGAGGTGGAGGAACGCTTTGGAGGAGGCTTTTTTGAATAGTAGTGAGGAAGATTTGGAAAATTGGAAGGGACGGCATCTTTTTTTAATATCTTAAGACAAAGAGTTTTTCCAGATCTGTCTGAACGTGATGGATTAGAGTCAGTAGACTCTGGCTTATAATCGGTGGGCATGAAATGTACGTCACACAACGCAGAATGTCTTGAAGGTATCTAATTTTTTCGCGGAACAGCCTTTGTCCAGAGTTGGCGTAGGGACTCATCCTTGGGGAACATATGTCTCTTTTCCCCTCATTGTCCTTTGCTTTGTAGCCACTCTTGCAACCCGGAGCAACACAACCTACCCCATTGTCGTCTAGTTTGAAAAGGTAGTTCTAAAACAATTCCTCTACACACTTCCACTACTTCATTCACGCAGCAATAAATAAATTAGTCCATCCCGCTTTGTATTTGTGTTTTGAAAGGTTGCGCGACTTTACCTTTCCTGATTGTTTAAGTATTCATGGACTGAATTAATAATGAATATGGCCTTCAGGTGCGCATGAAGGGAGTTGCCCGTTTATGACGACATCCTTCCAGCTAGCTTCTAGTATTCCTTGCTCTTTACCTAAGCAGGTATTCCCTTTCTGTATTTACTTTTTCTTTAGTGAAACGTGGTGTATTTCAACACCAATCACTTTTCTCGAAATTTATCTCCATTAAGATTAAATTGGTTCAGATTAGTTGAAGTTTATATTCAACTATTTTATTTAATAAGTATGTAAAACACTTTAACAGAACAAATATAATAAAATAAGTAGAATTTATATTCACTTCTTATGTATTGATTTCCCGGCGCGCGAAAAAAGTCACCCTTCCATGTAGTCTCTATTATTCTTTGGCTTAACCGATTACTAAGTTGTTATTTATATACATTATCCATTCATACTAATCAATCTACCAGCACTAAAAACTCAGGGACAAATTGAACTCTTTACGATAAAATATCAGAAACCTAAGAATTTATTATTCCATTAAGTGCTAAATCCTTCATTTTTACACTATAAAAGATCCCAATGCTATAGTTCAAGGCCAAAGGAGTAGGAAAAGAGAAGCACACGCTAATTTCCAGTGACGTCATTCAAACAATTTTTATTTGTCTGTTGACCATGATTACAACGAAGGATATCTATATATATATATACATACAGGAACGGAGTGGGAAGAATTTTCCCCCCCGGTACAATTATGCCCTCGCCGGCCTTATACAGGCCATTTGGAGGCTGTCAACGGCCGTTTATGTTTCTTGAGGCCAGCGGCCCATAGAAATAGTCCCGGTACTCCCACTGGCCACTCCGCCCCTGTATATATGTATATATATTTCCAGGACTTAATATTTTGAGCCTCTTTTCATATATTGTCAGGTCATATTTTTATTCTTTATGAAAAAAAATATTTAATAGCTTTCTATGACATCACTGGTCATTAAAAAAGTTATTTATTTATCTACTGACGCCGTACCTATAAGAGTCTCCATGTTGGGGATTCCGAGTCCTTATTGGAGGAGCCGGGTCGTGACGTCACAAGGCTAGAAAAAGCATTCTTCTTCTGCCCTCTGATTGGCCCTTGGCCAGCTTCTCCGGCAATAATTATAATAATAAACAATAACAAACATCATCTTTTCTCTTCGTGAGACTTTATTGATTTTATACATTTCATTCGGTTATATCGAAATGGCTCGAGGAGGTCCACGAGGAGGCGGAAATAGCGGTGGAGGGAACAATAGCAGTAATGGTCGTGGAGGGAGTGGCCGCTCAGGACGAGGCGGAATGAACATGAAGATGCGGCCACCCTTCATTCCTCACGTTCCCTTCGACGTCGTCCTTGCGGAACCCGCCTTCCACCCGTCAAAACCATTCCACCTGCTTTCGAAGAAGGATTCCAGGCCGTAAATCATACTTTTTTATAGATTTAGATGTATCTTGATAAATGTATTCTTAATTATAATTCACATACATATTTTATATATTTGCTTTTTCATCAGGCGATTCTGAAGCGCAACCAGGACTTGACTCCTTCTCAAGCCGAAACAACTGCCATCACCAATCTCGTCAATAAGATACAAAATGTCCTTGATGGACTTATCGTTTCTCCAGGGAACTTTGAAGCATGTGTAAGAGACAGACAGAGAATACCTTTTCCGTTTTCCTCAAGGTTTCCATGATTCATTTACTCCTTTTCCAGCAAATTGAAGAGGTTCGACAGGTTGGAACCTTCAAGAAGGGAACCATGATTGCAGGGAACAACGTTGCTTATCTTGTCGTTGTCCTCAAGACTCTCCCCACCAAAGAAGCCATCGAAGCCCTTGGAAAAAAGGTTTGGGAGACACTCAAGCTCAAAGAGCCCAAAGAAGGTATACAAAGGATAAATGAGGGGGGAAAAGGTTGACGACAATATAAACTCATTGGTTATTTATACGATAACTGAAAAATTGCAATAACATAGGACGTTGAAATTATTTTTTAATTTACGAAAAACGATAAAAATATCAAACCAACTTACAATGAGTGATTAACAATAATAAAAATCTAAAATCATCTAACAATGAACGATATAACGATAACAATACAAAATACTTGCGATAATATAAACGATAAATTCAATGCAATATTTGTCTCCGGATGTGCAATCTCTTTTTCATATGTATCGATTATCCTTTCTCAACTTAGGGAGCTAGCGATAAGTGATATTCATTATTTATTAAACTTTTAAAAACTTTATTGACAAACGATAACAATACCAAATTGACCTACAGTCATTCAGATTATCCTTTATCGTTCATATTTTTGCGAGCGAAAAACATATATAAGGGAGTGCAGATAGGAAGAGAATCATTATTGGATCCGGATACTTGACATATGCATAAAGACAATGAAGAGATCAAAACATTGAAGAGCACTTTGATTTATAAAAATAATAATTACTATTAATGTAATTTTTATTTACTTTTTACTAATCAGATACACAAATATTTAAATATTTTTGGCGATAAATATACAAAATGTGTCATGCTTAGATCTCCCATGTCTTTTTTAGTCGCCTGCTTTGTGTGTTGTTGGTTTCTAAATGTTCTAAAGTGTATTTTCTCGGATAAAAAGCATTAATATCAAAAGGCAATTGTTTGCAGAAGTGATGGAATTGTGGTAAAAATATGTAATCATTTATATTTTGGCTGCTGTAGATTGATCAGTTAAGCTCTAATATAAATGTTTATATATCAGTTAGACTTTTCTTCTAGTTAGCATATTTATCATTTTCTATAAATTTTGATGAATGTTATGAAAAGATATACATTTATTTTTCTGGAGTGATAATCTTAAAAGAAAAAATAGTAATCAACTATATTTTGGCATATGCCGACTAAAGGGTGACAAGGTATATCATCCCTATTAATCGGTATATTCATTATTTGACCAGATTCTAATATAAAACTTTTAGTTAAATGTACAAATTGCATATATGTTTTTTTTCTTTATGCACATTTTGTTTGTAGTCTTGACCATGATAACGAATGAAAAGGGATTTGACTTGGCCTCTCCGGATGCCACGGGCTCCATTCTCGTGACGACCATCGTTCCCAACATGCGTAAGATCGACCCGGACCTCCACATCGACATCAAGATTCTCCAGTCTGCTCACTCGGAGATCCGTCGCTCTCGATGGTTTGAGGAGAATGCTCATCACTCCTCTATCAAGATCCTCATTCGGCTCCTCCACGACCTTCGTAAGAGGTTCACGGGCTTCCAGCCCCTGAGCCCCTGGATGCTGGATCTCCTCGCACACTACGTCATCCTCAACAACCCTAGTCGTCAGGCTCTACCCCTCACACAGGCATACCGCAGGGTCCTCCAGCTTCTCTCCTCAGGATTCTTCTTACCGGGATCCGCGGGGATCGCGGACCCCTGCGAGGTTGGAGCCAATCGGATCCACATCAGCATGACCCTCGAGGAACAGGATCTCGTCTGCCTCACGGCGCAAACCTTGCTCCGAGTTCTGGCTCATGGAGGATACAAACAAATTTTGGGGATCGAAGGAAACTCAAGTGAGAAGGGGATTAATTAGGTTTTATTTCCTTTGTCATATATATATAAAATATATAAAATATAAAATTAATAATATAAAAATATATAATATATAAATATATATAATATATATATATAATATATATATATATATATAATAATATATATAATATATATATATATATATATATATATATATATATATATATATATATATATATATATATATATATATACACATATATATGAAAGGAGTATATTCAGGCTATGAACACGACTACGCAAAAGGGGTATTTGTGAACTACGGAATTTAATAAGAATTTTTAATGTAGGAAATAATTATTGCCATTATTTTATTTTGACAATTTTTATTAGCTTTAAATTTGATCCTTAGCGGCTACGTAAAAATCGTAAAAATGTTGTATTCTTGAGGTAAACCAAATGATTGATGGATATTAGCCATTAAATATAGGTTTGAAAATGAATATACTAGGTAAATCCGTCCTTGGAAGAAGAAATGCCCATACATTTCTCATTTAAATTGTTAGCATTTCAAATTGTTTAAACAGCATTTGGACGTATTGCTCCATTCCCTGGGCAGTCTATGTATTTTGACTTTTTTTTTTGGTATGCCACTATTTTCCTTTCTATCTTGATATATTTATTTTTGTGATATGTATATCCAAATTCAGATACAAAATATTTGCTCTCATTATCTATTTACCGCAACCGTTTGACATCAACCATGCAATCAGCTGTAGTATTCGGTAGTTGTATTATTATAAAAATGATCAGTAACAATAGTCTACTGCTAATAATACCGATCATCTATCGATATTCAATACGTAGTATGCTCGAATAGTCTTGTGTTTTATTCCAATTATTTTCCCCCTTCTAAATTTGCTGTTCATTTTTTTCAGGCATAGCTACAGAGATGTCTATTTGGGACGGTGTGGTCGTATCTCCATTGGATCGAGCCTATGAGAAACCTGCGGATAAAAAGGATGGCGAGGAGGAAGATATGGAGGGAGACACCCTGGATGAGTCCAACATGGAAACTGGGGAGTAAGATCTGGGCCCCTGTTGAAATAAAACAATTTTTAATTCATATTTTCATTTATAATTACAAGTACAATAGTAACTCTTCTTATTGATTTTTAAACGAGGATAATTCTTTTTTATGTTAGCACTCCGATTTACTAGGACGTGGCAAAACTCCTGATATACTATTGAATTATACATCATGGATTTGTTTTAAATAAATATGCTTGGACCTTGGTCATAAGTAAATATATTTTGTCTTGCTATTTAATGATGAATGTTTTTATTTTTGGCGGTTATTTAAGTGTTGAAAATCTCAAATGAATCATCGTGGATGTGTCCTAATTCTCCTCTTTTTAGTCTTATTAAATGGCATATTAAAAAAATCAGTTATCTGGGGAACAGGGAAGTCAAATCCCTTCTTTTTGGTCTGAATACTTACTTTTACTTCATAACTTTAATTTGTGGAACCCGGTCTAAATAAAAATATGCCCCATTTTAACTTCATAACATTTCGGCAACAACAAGAGAATTTTTTTTTGTCTCATAAGTATATTACTAGTTACACATCTCAGTGGTTCCACCTTCGGCCGTTTCAGTATCCATTATATTTTTCTGAACACCTGATGAATATGGTAATGGTATAGCGTATTGACCTGCTCACTAACTGCAAGTCAACCTAACGCTTCTTATCTCACACCTCAGCAGGTTCTTAATCTTACATACTCTTGCCTGTACCTATATAAGCAACAGGCAAGGGACAAATAAATGCACTCTTTCTCAACGCCTGCAAGAGTCGTCACTTCTCCTCCTCCTTCGCGCTACTATGAAATATTAGTAGATAAGATTTAAAGACTTTAAATTCAGTTTAACAATGTATAAAACGTCACTGATGTCCTTTTTGCATAGAATATGTGATATGCCTTCGTGATTACCGCGTTAATGATATTCTCTTCTTTTCCCGGGTAAAAAACAATCAAATCCTTTTTCTTAAAATTATATGCGTATATATGAAATATTAACTCTTAGCTTCAATAGGTTTGAGCAAAAAAACAAGATCAATAATGTATATCTATCTACAGTAACCAAATATTGAGATAAAAACGTGCACCCTCCGCGACAGTTGCGTCATTAGAAACTAAATTAACGTTGAAAAAAGGATTTGGGTTTAGACCAAATTACCCCCCCCCCCCCAAATTGCGTTCAAAGATTTCGTTATGTAGCAAAACTTTACCGTTATTACTTATTTTGAAAAAAGTTACTTATACAAAATTTAGATATGATCAATTTATGAGTTTGTAATTTTATTCAAATTTTCATCAAGTAAATTTTGGTGCTAATAAATGAACATACGTGCTGACGCACCAACCATTTTTTAAATAACAGCTCCTACCAGAGATCTTTTATGGTATAAAGAAGGGGAAATAATAAAAGGGTACTCATGTTGATGTTTTTAAGTTATTCTTCACATAGGTTTATTTTCACATTTTATTCTTCATACAGTTATTTGTTGTTAAAAATTGGCACATATAATTGAATTGTATTTCTTTCTTTGTTCTAAATGTAGGGAGTTTTTTCTTGACGCCATGTTTGATAATATATATATATTAGGTTGTTCTTATTTTTCAAATGTTTGAAATGTTAGCCATTGAGTGGATTTTCTGTTTCTTGGTGATAAAAGAAGACGACATACAAAGTTTGAACAAAATCGGTCAACATTACGAGGTCGCGCAAAGAGGTCAAAGTTTTAAAAATTTAGTAAAAATATAGTTTTCCGCCAATTTCTTCAAAATGGTGGACGTTACAGACTTCAATAATAATTATTAATTTAAAGGAAATCTAATTTACTACCAGACGTATGTTTGATGTTTTTTAATAAAACAAAGTTTTCAGTAAAAACAAAGCAAGAAAGGGAGTGAGTATTGTTAGCTTATTTCATAGCTTTTTTGTATCAATTAACTTCACTCGCCTGTAGAAGATGACTTGTTCGCTTCAGAGTAAAATAGTACTTTTAAGTTTAGTAAAACTTTAGATGATAAATCCAAAAATGACCTTGGTTGCATTCTATCAGTTCAGAATTCAGTACAATCTGAGTTTACATCATATGATTCAGAGCCTGTATTGACCTATAAGAAATCGATTATGAAAAAAATAAATAATAATTTGTTTCTTAGATTTGCGTCAAGGTATCCTCTCAAAATTTTACTTTGTCTCTGACGCATACATAATCCATTATATGCGTCATTTTGTACGCAAAATAGGCTTTTTTAATGTACATATAACTCTCTATTTATTAAACTCACATGATTTAGTATACCAAAATATTAAAGCTGGTTAACCAAGCTTTCATTTGATATGTTTGGTGTTCTAAAAATCGCTATACTTTAAGAGATATAAGCAAATACGTACTGTCCCCCAAAAATTGTCTTTTGATATGAGAATATACGATTACCATCTGGTAATAGTGTTAGTGTTACCTGGATAGAAAGAGAAAGAGAAGGGAGGGGTATTTTTCCTCCCTTCTCTCCCTTCTTTTTTCTTGCTATCCAGGCAACACTAACTGGCGTTACCAATGGTAATCGTATATTCTCATATCAAAAGATCAATTTTTGGGGGACAGTACGTATTTGCTTATATCTCTTAAAGTATAGCGATTTTTAGAACACCAAACATATCAAATGAAAGCTTGGTTAACCAGCTTTAATATTTTGGTATACTAAATCATGTGAGTTTAATAAGTAGAGAGTTATATGTACCTTAAAAAAGCCTATTTGCGTACAAAATGACGCATATAATGGATTATGTATGCGTCAGAGACAAAGTAAAATTTTGAGAGGATACCTTGACGCAAATCTAAGAAACAAATTATTATTTATTTTTTTCATAATCGATTTCTTATAGGTCAATACAGGCTCTGAATCATATGATGTAAACTCAGATTGTACTGAATTCTGAACTGATAGAATGCAACCAAGGTCATTTTTGGATTTATCATCTAAAGTTTTACTAAACTTAAAAGTACTATTTTACTCTGAAGCGAACAAGTCATCTTCTACAGGCGAGTGAAGTTAATTGATACAAAAAAGCTATGAAATAAGCTAACAATACTCACTCCCTTTCTTGCTTTGTTTTTACTGAAAACTTTGTTTTATTAAAAAACATCAAACATACGTCTGGTAGTAAATTAGATTTCCTTTAAATTAATAATAATTATTGAAGTCTGTAACGTCCACCATTTTGAAGAAATTTGCGGGAAACTATATTTTTACTAAATTTTTAAAACTTTGACCTCTTTGCGCGACCTCGTAATGTTGACCGATTTTGTTCAAACTTTGTATGTCGTCTTCTTTTATCACCAAGAAACAGAAAATCCACTCAATGGCTAACATTTCAAACATTTGAAAAATAAGAACAACCCTAATATATATATATATATATATACAGAGCTGCAACTACCGAATATAAATCGGTATTCGATACTACCGGTAGATTTCAAATATCGAACCGATTATACGATACTTGTTAGAATCTACCGAATACCGTTCCGATTGACAATCGGTACGGTATAGTTGAAAGCATGACTTTGTAGCATTCACATAGAGACATAAAAATATTGAGAGCTTATTCCTTCAATAGCAGAGAACAATCGTTCAACTGTCGCTTTGCCCAAGCGCCCTTGTGTGAAGAATTTGAACTTCGAAAATAAATAAACTATAGCTTATAGTATTATAGAGCAGATACATGAATAGACATTCAATATAAGCTTATGCTATGCATTGAATACTAGAGTACCTGAAAGTGGCATTTAATATTGGACAATAAGAGACAGTAAATTTTAAAAGAATCTATAGCCTTCCATTTCCTACAAAATCCAAGTACATATATAATTTATATAAGATTATTATGTATTGAAGAGTTACTTTTTAGCTGTGCAAGGAGCAACACGTCATTCAGTGCGTCTTCAAGTTGAAGTTGTTTTAGCGGAGTTAGGAACTCCTTGTACGTTTTTAACTATGTTATAATTGTTATAAGTGCACTTCCTTCCTCTTCCGGATCAATTTTGGACTTCAACCATCGGAATCAGCCCTATTTCAACGGTTTTAGATCATTATTGGTCCAAAGCTTTTCTTCTTTCTTCTCTTTATGAGAGAAACTCCTTACATAATTTGTGCGGAACGTTAAGAAAAGTTATTATCACAAAACCTTCCCAAGAGAGGAATTATAAAGATAACGTCAATCAAAAAGATTCGAATCAAACCGAATCTCTAGAAAATGAAAATGCCGACGACCTGAAATGGAAGACGGTTACATCTAAAAAGAAAGGCAAGATGGGACAAGCCAATCCCTCCGAACCAACAAAACCGTTCAAAGAAGAGGAGGACAAGTCAAATGAAACTCCCCCTCCAAAAAGAGCCGGAAAGAATGAATTGGGCTTACCTCTACAACAACAAAATCATAACAAAACTAAGAGACGGTTTCTTTATGCTGAGATAGCAAAAGAAGCCAATGAGCTTATCATTGTTCGTAAGAACGGTGATCATATTTCACTTGATGAGTGGAATAAGACCATTAAAATTCTAGATACAGACTATGTCAGTCGTATGTCCTCATCTGTTGGAAAATGGATTCCCACTTATGAAGGGCGCCGATACACAAACAAAAGAGCTGTAATATATATCAACGATGATGCTTCTGCCAAATATGTGCGAAAAATTATAGCTACATCCACACCTCTACTGACAACTTCATGGGCAGAAGCAGAAGAAATGAGGAATGCCCGTAAGGGAAAAAAGATGCTCACAGGATTTATCCGAGGAATCACCGGTGACATTATCGATGATATACTTGCTAAAATCATTAAACATCAATGCACTATTCGTGGCATTGAAGGGAAAGTTGAAGTTGCAAAATCAGATATAACTCAACTTGGAAAAGTTCTCTATCTCTCTGTAGACCAACAAGCGTTTAAAAGTCTCCAATTAGTGGATTTTACTCTTCACATTGCATCAGCAGGGAAAGTGCGCTTTCAAGACCCCCGGGATGCTCCGACTGTTGAAGAAAAAGAAGAAACTGTTGAAAAAGACGACATCGAACTTGATGATAATAAGGAAAATAAAAATCAACATATTGACAATGATAGAAACACCACAGAAGATGGAAACAATAAAAAAATTAAAGACACTGGAAATCATGACAAGAACGACAGAAAAATCTATGGAAAAGAAGCGAAACATCCTATTACTAGATCTATCGGATTAACAGAAAGTGTTCCCAAAGACAATAAAAAAACAGTCAAAAATTAATTGTTTTTTCAAGAAATTGAAATGATTGTTAAGAAAAGTAATTGATCATGTGGTCATGTAATCTATATTCTTGTACTATTAAAATGTAACTCATATTACTGTTGTAGCACATATACCCCGTTGCGTGGTCGTGCTCATTTCTTTAGTTTGTTTTCAACAAGTCATCCAACTATGACGTCATCATTGGACAACCATGTGTCTGACCATAGAGATATAAAGACATAGAGGGCTTATTAGATTTTCAGAAGAATATGTCATTGAGTTATTTTATTCTGATTAAATACTAAATATATTCAATGAATATCATAAATATGTTTTCAGGGACATTCAAGTAAAATTATAAAAGAGGTCTAGTTAGAACATATGCCTAAAGCAAAGGTTTTGAACATCAATGTTGAAAGAATAAGGATCTTAAAAGCAGATATCTGATTGGCTGGGTGGCATATCGTGGGGTAGTTTATCAGCAGGCTATTGGTCAGTTAAACCAGTGCCGTAAAGTATAGAAAATACGCACCAGTTAAAATAAAGAGTCAAAATTTAAATCCTTTTTTAACTTGTTGATTAAAGATACTTATATTGGTACAATATGATGCTCCGGGCTTCAACAAAGGTTTGTCATTTATGGAAGAACAGCATCTTTCCTAGATAAAAAATATTTGGGAACAATTGGGAATGTTTAACGTGATGTCATAATGTAATTGGTCCTCTTTAAATGAAGAGTCGCTATGTTTCTTCATATTAATCTATGTACTGGCTTTTTTCCAAATAACATTCACCTAAGAGCTGCGTTAACAATAATATTCGTCTTATTGTAACGTCACGTTAAATACATTGCTATAAGGTAATTTGATGGTTATAGGCAAAGGGTAAGTCTTTAAATTGTGTATGTTTGAAAAGCAGAATATTTTTTGATGGAGCGATAAAAAGTCTTGGGCGCTCTTCAATCGAATTAAAAATTAATAAGATTATTTGCTTTTAGTATGATTTAAGAGGAAATGAAAGTAAAAATAATAAATATCTATGCTTTTTAAAAATTGTTAAACATGATTTTTGTTCTTGTAGCAAAATTATATTCATATAAACATCCTTCCGTTATTTTATTCTAAACTCGTATAGTCATAAGGGATGCAATTTAATGTACATATATGAAAAAACGTTTATTTCCTAGAAAAACAATAATAGGTACCAGCTATCGAGTGTTATTACTGAATGATGTGAACATAATTGATTTGTTTCCTATGAGGACTGGGTCATACGACGACATCGTTAACATATTTTCAATACTCGAAGAAGAAAAAAAAAGACCTTCAAGGACAAATACTGACTCATGACTATATCTTCTTCTATATATAAATAGCCAACAGTGCTGTATGAACATTGTATTCTCTCAGGGCTTATATGTGGGTTTCAGTTAGTAAGGCACTTAAAGCATAGGACAGAAGATTTTTTTTTTCTTGATGTAAGACATATCAAAAAGAGCAACGGACGGATATGAATACTTCTCTTTTTATGTATATAAAGCAGAGCTGGGATTCGGTACTGCCGATTCGGTATTTGGTAGATTTTATTATATATCAACCGAATATCGATTGGTGCGGTAGATAAGAAAGAATGATAATTTTATTTTTGTATCTGTTCTTTGACTTCTTCATATGCATTTAGTATCGGACACTTTATAACAAAAGGCAATTAAGTACATAATTTTTTTTTTTATAGAGATTATTTGAAATTTAATACTTTTTATTTTTATAAAAATCATATATATACTCGGATTTTGAAGGAAATGGAAGGCAATAGCAAACAAATTATTCCTTAACTGTCTTCTGTTATACGTCGTCCAATATTAAATGAGCTTTCAGCTCCAGGGTTGTTTATTTATTTTGCAAAGTTCAACTTCTTTAACAACGCTTCCAGCTCGAAATACCGATTTACATTCGATAGTCGCAGCTCTGATATAAAGATCTCAGTTTTGAGAAACTCTGAAGTTATTTCCAGTTTAGAGCAGCCTTGGGGTCCCAACCCTAATTGGGGTGGAGAGATGATTTTTGAGGGTTCAAGAAAATTATAAATGCAAAAAAAAAAATGTGGTGTCCGACCGGACGTTATAGGACAACAAGTGGATATAAAACCAGTTTTCATTGATTTTTTATATAAAACAATATAAGTCAATGACCAATTCCTGAATCCACAATTAATAAGAACAAATGAAAATAGGGTAAAAGAAAAAATTATGGTTACCAAAGGAATAAAAAAGTTTATTTTTGAGCTTTACACTTCTAAATTTAAAAATGTTCAAATGCGTTCTTATCGAAATAATTCCATCGAATTATATAGTGAATAAAATTAAACTAAGACATTAAGCTTTGCCCTTATAATTGTATGGTAAAGATTGCGAAAAGATTCACGACATATCACTTATTTACAGGCTTGTGAACGGAACGCAAAATTGAACGACGTTCAGCTGAACGCACGTTCAATGAACGGAACGGAACTTTTTTTTGAACGCTGAACGTTGAATGCAAAAAAAAGAGTTTTGCGTTCAGCGTTCAATTTTTCCAAACTTTTCTTGGACTTTTTTCGGAATTCTTTTCTAAAAAAACGTCATCACTACGCAGTACTTTTTTTGGAAATTCTTTTCTAAAAAAAAACGTCATCACTACGCAGTACTTTTTTTGGAAATTCTTTAAAAAAAAACGCGTCATCACTACGCAGTACTTTTTTGGGAAATTATTTTTTTTAAATATTTGAATGCTGAACGCTAACGGAACGCTGAACGCAAAAACATTGAACGGAACGCTAATTTTTTTGAACGCTGAACGCAAAAAAGCTGAACGCTCACAAGCCTGCTTATTTATCAGTGGAATACGTGTAATTATCATCAATGCTTCGAATCGATATTCCATCGATACGAATAGGAGACCCTATACAATGTATTCCATCAAAATTTTCAGCAAAAAAGTAAATTAACCCAAATTTGCAGAGCTGCGACTACCGAATGTAAATCGGTATTTAGAACTGGAAGCGTTGTTACCTGGTGGGAAGAAATTGAACTTTGCAAAATAAATAAACAACCCTGGAGCTGAAAGTACATTTAATATCGGACAATGACTAACAGAAGACAGTTAAGGAAATAATTTGTTTTGCTATTGCCTTCCATTTCCTTCAAAATCCGAGTGCATAGATGATTTATATAAAAATAACATGTATTAAATTCCAAATAATCTCTAAAAAAATATATCAAATTATGTACTTAATTGTTTTTTGTTATAAATTGTCTGATACTAAATGCATATGAAGAAGTCACAGAACAGATACATATATAAATTTCTCTTTCTTTCTTGTCTACCGCACCGATCGAAATTCGGTAGATATATAATAAAATCTACGGAATACAGAATCGGCGGTAAATTTTTCTACCGAATCCCAGCTCTTTACAAATTTCTTATAAATATTTATTAAATTATTAAATTTATTGGTTTTATTTTTGAGTGATTCTTAAGGTTTTTAAAGCTATATTCTTCATCAGCGTATTGATTTTTAAACTTAAGCGTTTAGTTATGTATTTTTTCGATAGTGCTCCGTTTTTATATATTATGTACAATGCACATGTATATATGTTTCTGTGTATATTTTCAAAAGAATGGAGAAAAAATATCTTAGGTTGGAAGGATTTATTGCAAAGCTGGTATTATCACTTATATAAAAAATATATATAATATTTGGTAGCTATTACAAAATAAGTTAAAAAATATTTTCATTTTTCAACTTTCAATAACCAAAGGAATTAATATCTTAAACTTGTAATATTGATTATAATTGGTCCAAGTTGATGATGATGTAATCTTCACTATAAAATATAATCATGGTCTATTATAATATTTGTTTCATCCCCAATATTTGAATTTTATTTGAAACTTCATAGAACTATCCTCAAATTATTCACATAATATGCCATCAATTTATAGAGCACAAATGGCAAATGTCTTATAATTCATGTACAAACATTGAATAAGTTGGATTAATTTGAATAAGTTGCCTTTTACCTACAGGTTTGTAGTTAGTTAGAAATGTATTACTGTTTACAATAGACAAAAATATACAAATATACATAAACTAAAGTAAAGAACACAACCACACATTGGGGTATCTGTGTTACAACAGTAAAAGTAAAGTAATCATATTTATATATTAAATTTATTCATCATAACATTCTTCATCATTGTACATTTAAAAACTTGATAATTTTGATTCTGCATCCTCCTCTTGCGAAACTAGGTGCCTTTCGTTGGACAAAGCGGGGCATTTGTAGATTAAATGATGAGCAGTCTGAGGTTCTTCTAAACAGAGATCACATATTTCACTCGTGTATTTCCATTTACTCAAATGAGAGAGAAATGGTACATGCCGGTATAGGCTTGGACAAGAAGTTGGATATCTTGATATCGGTGTTTGATGGGTTTTGGCTTCGGGGTTTTCAGCATGGAGCGTGTATGCTTCATCTTTTGGTCATTTCTGTATCGGTGACACCATTTGTTGTAAAAGAAATCGTTAAGTGTTTTCTTTATATAACTTGGAGGAACAGCAACATTATTTCGGATTTTGCTCACACTTCCATTTTTTGCTAGATGATCTGCAAATTCATTTCCCGTTATGTCATTATGACCTTTGCACCATTCAATATGAATGTTTTTGTTCTTTTTTCCTTCAATCAGGACCTTCTTACAGTTCTTCACTACCTCGCTAGTTGTAAGTGGGTTGAGAAGAGCTGCAATCGCTGATTGGGAGTCTGATCTAATCATAATATTTTTGGAGAATTTTTCTTGATTGAGGAGATCTTCTACAGATCTTGTAATTGCCACAACTTCTGCTTGAAATACTGATGCCTCTGTGTACAACGATACCATTGAGTGGTGTATTGATATGTCACCCCTAGTAATTGCCCATCCAGACCCAGTATTACTTTTGTCATCTTTGAACCACCCATGTAGATAATTGTATCGGGATTATGGATTTCAAGGTTGTCCACCCAAATGAATTGTCCCTTACTGAAGTCACTTTCATGGTTTGTGATGGCTTCCTCCAGTATTTTGTCGCTAGAGAACTATGTCCACGACGTTTTGGAAGGATGCCAATACCATCCCAGGTGTTCCATAGGAAATGTCTTGTTCTCCATCTTGATTGTTTTGCTTGCGCTTGGCCATATGTATCTAGAGGAGTTATACCCAATACTGCTTCCATCACTGCAGTTACCTATGTACAGGTAAAAACATCACATATATTTTTAGGGAGCTCTTCTAATATTAGAGCAAGTGTCTTGGACAACTTTTATGTCCAAAGCATTCTATATCCGGCTCTACGCATTACATAACTTAATTTCTACACTCCCTCCATATCTATTCTAAATAAATCCCAACAATATCAGTGTTGTTTGAAGTAATAAGACACCACATCGATATTTAGGTAAAAATGCTTTTATGAAATTTGTCACATACTCATAAACACCATTTTCAATTGACAGCAGTTATTAATAGCTGTATGATATGTGGGTTTGCCGATTAATCAGTGTTGATAGTATTTTTTTTCAAAATATCGGTATCGGCAAATGTTATCGCCAGTAGTTTTTTTTTTTTTGAAGGTTTACTTACCAAAAATATTATTGATTAGATTTTAAGACTTCCACATGCATGCATATGTAATAAAAGAGACAAGAATAAGCTTCTTTTTCGAGGGTCATAGTGGTCGAAGAAGGCGCTGTTTCTTCATTTGCAGACATTGTGTAGAACTTAACATTCATTTTGTTATCGAATAAAACGACAAACAAACTATAAAACAAACACAGTTATTTATTCTTATTTTTTTAGATCATTTTAATAAGAAAATTATCGGACAATTAGTCGATTTTTTAAGAAGAAAATAATATCGGTGCTATATCGGGGGCCCTTATAATCAACTATCGCTCGACCTCTAGCCCTTATATTCATTGTTACATAGGCCCGGCAGCAGGCCCAGGATTTTTTGGGGGCCCTACAGTTGTTATGGGGGGGGGGGCACAGTTGGCACATTCATCAAAAATCGGGCTCACGTCACTCAGTGGGTGGGCGGGCCTGGCCCGCCTCAGGCCCGCCCATCTGCCGGGCCTGTTGTTACATTTTATCGTAATAGAGAGAATGTCTATTTATTGTTATGGTGATATAATACAAATCTACATGAATAGGAGCAGTTACTTTTTTAAAATATTTTTTAATATGTGAAAAAGGACGAATGCGATGATTAAATTAATTGAGAAATTCAAAATGCTATTGTTTCCGTTGATAGAGATTTATAAAAAAAATGAAATACACTGAACTGATTGCCACACCACAGCAGTGACTAGTAAGAGGATGGCGTATTTTATATTAGCAAGTGCTTTCTTTTATCCTTCACGCTTTTTTTCTGTTCAACCATTGTCGTTCTAGATTGGTTTCTTTATTTATATTTATGTTGATATGATCAATTGCGTCAAGAGTCAATTATCTTCAACCTAGATTTAATGAAATACTTATAATCAGGCTGTAGACATTATGAATAAAAATAATATCTTATATACAGAAATATGCAGAAAATATAACTGAATAGGCAGAAGAATAAGGCAAAAAAGGCTAAATATGAGAAACAAATATAAAAATGTGCATTCTGGGCGAAAAGTAATGATGATTTTAGTAAATAAGTTCATTAAAGGGAGCTCGATAGCCGTGCGTGCTAAGGCGTGTTCAACTCTCAATGTTGGGGGCGCAGGTTCGAATCCCGAGAGGGGATGGTCATATTTGGTCTACCTCATTGATAAGATCCTAGGTTCGATAGACTAATTTTAACGCTATAATGCTTATTTATATCCTATCGAACCATATAGGCAAAAAAAAAAAAAAAAAAAAAAGTTCATTAAATGTTGTTAATGTCATTTGGATAAAATTGACAGCATTTATTTAAGAAATATGTTCACAAAAAGTCGCTCTTGTGTAGGCTTATCTTAGAAAATGATTCGCAGCCTTCTCAAAATGTGTAATAATATGCGATAAATATGCAAAAAGGCCATATATGCGTTATATTTGTTAAAAGGTCATTATATTCATCTAGTTGATTTACCAAATTTCTACAGCCCTGTTTATCATGCTAAAATACTTATTTTTATTCAGAAGGATGTGTTTACATCATATGTAGAGATATAAAGACATAGATAGCTTTTTGGATTCTTCAGAGAAATACGTCATTGTGCCCAATATAAACAAATCTTTCTATCTCTATGATCAACTTACGATCACGTAGTACAAATTACTTTGTTTATATTGGGCACAGGCGACAGCTGAACGATGTTTCTCTACTATTGAAGGGCATGAGTTCTCTATATCTTTATATCTCTATGGTTTCCATCAAATCGTGATTAATAATAAAAATACTGTATTTTTTCAATGTATTTAAGACATGTTATAAAGCATATCCTTATTCGAGTAATGCTCCTTTCATGTCTGGTGCTTACTCCTCTACAGATAAATGAAATTATTTATTTGTGTTAAGGTTTATATCCAGGAATTTGAAAATATACAAATACCTTAAACTGAGATAAAGAAATAGGGACCCAAATCGCAAATGTAAATTAGGAAATAATATTCGTCATACTCTATGGTATATCATGCAGAAAAAAGAGTTGCATATAATTGGGAGACAATTTATTTTCTGAAAGGTTGTGTGATTTGCGTTTCTATTTTGATCCATATTTACGTATAGCAATCTTAGACATTTCAACAAAGAGTTAAGGAGTGTCCGTTAAGGCCAGAGAGATATAAAGACATAAGGGCTTATTGGATTTTCCCGAGGAATGCGTCATATTGCCCAATATAAACAAATCTTTCTATCTCTACGATCCGCTTACAATGACGTAGTAAAAATTACTTTGTTTATTTGGGCACAGAATACAGCTAAACGATGTTCCTCTGCAATTGAAGGGAATACGCTCTCTATATCTTTATAACTCTATGGTTAAGGCGTGTTCAACTCTCAATGTTGAGAGCGCAGGCTCGAATCCCAAGAGAGGAAGGCCAATTTTGGACAATCTCATTGATAAGATCCTAGGTTCGATAGACTAATTTTTATGCTATAATGCTTATTTATATCCAGTCGGATGCAATTCTGCCGAACCATATAGAGAAAGAAAAAGAAAAGGTACTTCACTCGCCCACATAACTGAGGAACATCAATCCTTTTTATTAAATATTTATAGTATCAAAGTATAACTTTGAACCAAATTTTTAACTCAAGATTGGGTGGTAGTATAGGTAATCGATAAATCGAAAAAATAAGTGAGCGAGGAAAAGCAGATTTTATTTGTTTTCATCATTCATGGACGGCTTTTTGCACGAATATTACAAATATCTACAAGTCTTCATGGACTAACGGTGGACACATTCTGTATTTAAAAAAGGATAAATAAAGCTGAAAAATGTACTTCATGTTTTCACTTCCTTTTGCGTCCTTAATGGAGAAGGGGCTCTTCCGGTGGCATTATTTCAATTGTGTAGTTTGACTCATTACAAGGTTATTCTCAACGTGCAATGCAATAAAAGGGTTATCCCTGGGTCGTAATATGATACTAAGATTAAATTGTCTTTATTGTAGAAATATAATCTTTTTTATTATTAAACACTATTTTTCATATAATATATATATTCCAGAGCTGCTACTACCGAATGTAAATCGGTATTTAGAACTGGAAGCGTTACCCGGTGTGAAGAAGTGAACTTTGCAAAATAAATAAACAACTCCGGAGCTGAAAGCGCATTTAATATCGGACAACGACTAACAAAAGACAGTTAAGGAAATAATTTGTTTGCTATTGCCTTCCATTTCCTTCAAAATCCGAGTGCATATATGATCTATATAAAAATAATATGTATTATATTTCAAATAATCACAGCTATGATATATACTCATAATTTTGAAAACATAGCTTCAAATGGTCGCTACCTCCAAGGATGTATACCAACTGTATTAGAGCCAACACATGTTTTATTTTTGTAATTCATAACTTTGTACTTTGGTTTTAGTTGAGTCTTGCTTGAGTAATATCCTAATTATATTATTAAGATTCCTCAAAGCTTACACAAAAACAGATTTTTGGATTGAATGGAAATAAAAAATAAAATTCTCGTTTAGCCTATCAATAGATATACCCAAAGAAAATATGCAAAATAAGGAAGGGATTTGTATTAATGACTTGGAGGAACCCTAAATGAATCACAGCTTAATTATTAAGAATCACATAACACTGATAAAGCTATAGTCTGCCCCTCTAGACAAATTTATGTATTATGGGCACGGCTGAAATAAAGGCATGAGACTAACAGACAAGCCATTACAATACAAAAATCAGTTGGTTTTTCTCTAACACAACACAATATGGTTAAAGTTCACATATATATCTAGTCAAAAAATGAAAATCCGTTAGCTTTTCTGTTTGGTTTATGTATTACGTCAAAGGTTTTTGAGCTATAAAATCAAATAGCACTCCGAGAGTCGATATCATCATCAAATCTTCTTCGATATAAGTGAAATGGTGGGTTGAGCTCGTTCATTATCTTGCTGCTCAAACAGAGCAGTCAAGAACATGTAATTCTTACTCAGAGCTTCTAAGATTCTCTCCAAAGGAAGGGTCTCTCTGGATTGCGAAAGAACCCACTAAGGTGACTGATGAGTTTCTATCAAATGAAGGAATGCACAACTTGATCAAGAAGTAATACATGCCTTCGGAGGCCTTCTGATACTCAGAGCGATGATACTTTTATCGAGAGATATGAAGGAACAAATTAATATTTTTTCTTCTTCTTGAATACGAGCAGTTGCTTAAATCAATCAATAGGTGGAGCAGGAGGAGCTCATTTAAAGGAGTCATTCATGACATGAATGTTAGCCCATGAAGAAGAGACAATTAGTGTTTGTAAGGATGAATTTCTCTTCTCTGAATTGATGTTCACTCTTCAACTGCCGCACTGAAGTGATATTTTGAATCAATATGCCAAGTTCTGTTTTATTATCCCTCTCTTTTCTCTTTAACCAATCACGTTTCAAAAAGCACCATTACAAACACAAAAATCTCCTTTATATATTAGTCATCCAATTAGTATATAAGTCGAGGGATCATTCGAAAGAAAAGTAAAAAAACGAAACAAAAAACTTGTATCCATTGTTTATAGTTTATCTTGTTTGTACGTTTTTTTAAAAGTGCAAAAGGGACTGATTGCTTACTTTATCATTCATATTTAGCAAATAGCATATGTAAAAAGGAAAATGCGATAGCCCAGTGTGTTAAGGCGTGTTCAACTCTCAATGTTGAAGGGCGCAGATTCGACTCCCGAGAGGGGAAGGCCAATTTTGGACAACCTCATTGAATAGATCCGAGGTTCGATAGACTAACTTTAACGCTAGTATGCTTAATTATATCCAGTCGGAGGTTGCGATTCTATGGAACCAACTAGGCAAGAAATATTCCTTTTGAACATCGGAAGAATAATATTAATAGAAAAAAGCCATAGAAAAATCATTCCATTTTTCGGTTTAGGAATATCAACTTTTATGCTCAATCCATCATATAAAATTGATTAAAAATTATATCCTAAGGAATTTTTTTTTCATTAAAGTGGAGGATATACTGTCCTGTTTTCATTGTGATTATCAGGCAACGGTTTTAGGAAAAATACCTAACTATCCATAAATTAACCCTCATCGACATTTTTCCTGCAGACTCAATCGCCTATTATATCAAATATTTGTTTAAAAATACCAAGAGGTATGGACCAGATGGTTTTGGAGGGATTTTTTTAAACTCTCATCTATGATGAGTTAGTTTCTTTCTAATTGATGGAGGAAAAAGGAAGACTGCCTGGGCATATTACAAAAGGCAAGATTGTTTTAATTTCAAAAAAGGTAACGGAACAGAAATTAACCACTGGTGTCCATTGACCATTCTTAATTTATCATATCGGATACTTGCTGTTATTTTGGCTGATAGTATAGAACCCATTTTAAATAAGACAATTAGTTTACACCATAAATTATGTTTAAAGAGGAGAAAATTGGCAGATAATTCAAGAAAAATACGTTATTTTATTTATGGTATTGCTTCTCGGAATTCATTTGGTGCCATAATAGTAAAACATTTGACTTCGTTTCTCACTTACACAAAGGCTAATGAATTTCGCCAATTACTTTTCAACCCTATTAAAGCATTATTGTGTAATGGTTCGTCTTCGAGTAAACGGGAAACCAAATCAATCAATATTCGAAAGGAAGAGCTGTCGTCAAGGCTGTCCCGCCGCCCTTCTTTTGTTTATGATGGCCATGAAACATTTGGTAACTCAGATAAAGCGTATATAAAATGGGTTTGTACTTCTTTTTAACGAAGACAAACATCAAGTTGTGATTGAGTCTGTGAGATCTAGAGGAAAATATGGAGCCGTGGGGGGAATATATTTCGAAAAAGCTTTTTATTATATTTTCTATCACAAATTCTCCGATCATTGAGGAGGTATATATATTAGGGTGTTCTTATTTTTCAATGTTTGAAATGTTAGCGACTTTGTGGATTTTCTGTTTCTTGGTGATAAAAGAAGACGACATACAAAGTTTGAACAAAATCGGTCAACATTACGAGGTCGCGCAACGAGGTCAAAGTTTTAAAATTTAGTAAAAATATAGTTTTCCGCAAATTTCTTCAAAATGGTGGACGTTACAGACTTCAATAATAATTATTAATTTAAAGGAAATCTAATTTACTACCAGACGTATGTTTGATGTTTTTTAATAAAACAAAGTTTTCAGTAAAAACAAAGCAAGAAAGGGAGTGTGTATTGTTAGCTTATTTCATAGCTTTTTTGTATCAATTAACTTCACTCGCCTGTAGAAGATGACTTGTTCGCTTCAGAGTAAAATAGTACTTTTAAGTTTAGTAAAACTTTAGATGATAAATCCAAAAATGACCTTGGTTGCATTCTATCAATTCAGAATTCAGTACAATCTGAGTTTACATCATATGATTCAGAGCCTGTATTGACCTATAAGAAATCGATTATGAAAAAAATAAAAAAATGTGTTTCTTAGATTTGCGTCAAGGTATCCTCTCAAAATTTTACTTTGTCTCTGACGCATTTATAATCCATTATATGCGTCATTTTGTACGCGAGATAGGCTTTTTTAATGTACATATAACTCTCTACTTATTAAATTGACATGATTTAGTATACCAAAATATTAAAGCTGGTTAACCAAGCTTTCATTTGATATATTTTGTGTTCTAAAAATCGCTATACTTTAAGAGATATAAGCAAATACGTACTCTCCCCCAAAAATTGATCTTTTGATATGAGAATATACGATTACCATTGGTAACAGTTAGTGTTACCTGGATAGAAAGAGAAGGGAGGGAGTATTTTGCCTCACTTCTCTCCCTTCTCTTTCTCTTTCTATCCAGGTAACACTAACATAATTACCAGATGGTAATCGTATATTCTCATATCAAAAGATCAATTTTTGGGGGAGAGTACGTATTTGCTTATATCTCTTAAAGTATAGCGATTTTTAGAACACAAACATATCAAATGAAAGCTTGGTTAACCAGCTTTAATATTTTGGTATACTAAATCATGTCAGTTTAATAAGTAGAGAGTTATATGTACATTAAAAAAGCCTATCTCGCGTACAAAATGACGCATATAATGGATTATAATATGCGTCAGAGACAAAGTAAAATTTTGAGAGGATACCTTGACGCAAATCTAAGAAACACATTATTTTTATTTTTTTCATAATCGATTTCTTATAGGTCAATACAGGCTCTGAATCATATGATGTAAACTCAGATTGTACTGAATTCTGAATTGATAGAATGCAACCAAGGTCATTTTTGGATTTATCATCTAAATTTTTACTAAACTTAAAAGTACTATTTTACTCTGAAGCGAACAAGTCATCTTCTACAGGCGAGTGAAGTTAATTGATACAAAAAAGCTATGAAATAAGCTAACAATACACACTCCCTTTCTTGCTTTGTTTTTACTGAAAACTTTGTTTTATTAAAAAACATCAAACATACGTCTGGTAGTAAATTAGATTTCTTTAAATTAATAATTATTATTGAAGTCTGTAACGTCCACCATTTTGAAGAAATTTGCGGAAACTATATTTTTACTAAATTTTTAAAACTTTGACCTCGTTGCGCGACCTCGTAATGTTGACCGATTTTGTTCAAACTTTGTATGTCGTCTTCTTTTATCACCAAAAAACAGAAAATCCACAATGTTGCTAACATTTCAAACATTTGAAAAATAAGAACAACCCTAATGTATATATATATATATATATATGAATACATTTGTGAATTGGTCTCTATTACTTCCAATTTAACTGAATATGAGACACTTCTACTTCCTAGGACGAGATTGGTATTTGATGTGAGTAAAGAGTACTCACGTCTCATATTGTTTTTTCCATTTTTACTTATATACATTTTTAAAGTTATATGATGATAAAATACAACACACATTTAAGACCTTGACTTTTTATCAATATTTTCTTTGCAAGTATTTTTCGTTCAGCCATCATATTTTGTTCATCCTATGAATTTTTGGAGGGGTTTTAGCTAGCGTTCTGTTCCATTTAATTTGTGTGGGCTTAGCCCACAAAAGGGCTAAAGGAGTACATTTCTCTTATCATCTCTATTCCTTGAATATTCCACAACGTAATGTACTACTATATACTCTTCACAGACCTGATAAATAATATTGAAATCAAATACTCTATAAATATTTAAGCATTCAACATTTTGAAGCAATTTCCGTTATATCAAATGTTCATTGACCACTATACCCCTTAATTTTATGCTTCGTTTACAAATCTGTTTGAATAAGACAATATAGAATGATAAAAATACAGTCTACTGTTTTACCGACCTGAGATAGAAATAAAAAAAGGCTGTGGAATAGGCTGTCACACAAGAAAACACTGAGGCAAATTTTTTTTTGTCACAAACATTTCAAGATTAATATTATTTAAGAAGTACAAGAGAAACAACAAATCTATTAATTATCAAAGTGTTTCTTACAAGTAAAAGCTATTACTAAAATGTTTAATTATGTTTTTACGCATTAACATCATTTTATATAGTTACATATATTCTCTTTTTTGTGCTTGTATATATTTTTATGAACTATGGAAGAAAGCTTTCATTGCCATCAGTATTGCGTCATAATTGCTTGTGGTTTTCTATTCTAGAGGAAGAGCCTTGGTACGGAGTTAAACTCTTGTTTTCCAGAGTTATCTATTCACTAGAATTCGTTGAATAGAGGAACTCCCTAGTATCTTGTTGGTACTGACTAGTGTTGTGTCGGTCCCAAATTATTCGGTCCGGTCCAGTCAAGTCTTAGGACCGTCGGTCCTTGGTATCGGTCCTTAGGACTGTCGGTCCTTGAGATCGATACTTAGGACCGCCAGTCCTTGAGATTGTCTATGGTCATTCCTTTAATTTTCATAAAGTGTTGAAAGAGTTTTTATTTAATACGTTCTAACTGTAAATAATATATGTATATATTCTATTATAACTTGTTTTTAATTCAATAGCTATTATTGGTGTTAATGATATTTATTTTAGACAATTTGGAAACATTTGTTCTCATATTATAGGCTTTTCAGTATACTCATCGTCGATCATTACTCATTAAATATTTCTGTAAAAATAATTCATTCACAACCTTATCGTTTAAACCGCTATAGGCTAATGTTTAGGTATTGCATTCAAACATCGACGACTTATTAATAACATGAATAAAAATATTATTTGTCATCAACTCATTAAAGATGTTACTTTCCTCATATAAAGGATTTTATCTTTTCATAGCATAAAGAGATGTTGACAACATGACGTAGGTTATGACGTCAAAAAGAAATATCTTTCCTTTTTAAGGACCGACAAAAAGACTAGACCGAACCGGACTGCAGTCCTCGGTCCTAGATAAGGACCGACACAACACTAGTACTGAATAGTTCTTTTAGTAAGTGGTTCAATTTCCCCCTCATTACTGCTAGTTCTCAAGGCTTCTACTCAATAACATTGATTCCTTTAGCATTGTGTGGCAGTAAAACTAATATATGTCGATTGCCATATCTCAATCGACAGCTGTTGATTCTCTCTCTATCTCGGGTCGATAAAACAGCCAACTTTATCCAAACGAACATTTTGATTATTGATCAATATATCAGATGATGGGAGTGGTGGGTCTTTTGTTCCCTTTGAGAACTGCCAGTCTTGGATTGCTGTGGGTATAAACAGAGAAATAAATTATTTGATTGTATAAGCCATCCAATGAGTGATCTCTTTGAACATGATGTTAGGAATGGAAATCTGGTACCCATGATTAAACAAAGCTGCACTCACAATATCTCCAACCGAAACTTGACATAACGTGACGTGTTTACTCATTGTATATTTATTTACATCTCCTTTTTGTAACTCCCTTTCTGGTTTAAATCATAGATCTATATAATAATTCACCAATCTCTGTCCGTCCGTCTGTATGTCCGCACGCTATCTCCTCCCACATTTATGGTCAGATTTGAACTTTGAAGGTACCTATGGAATCCTTGGGTCAAGGCAGACCTAATAAAACTATTTAAAAAGTGATGGGACCAGAAATGAACCAGAAAAATTACCTTTTCTGATTTTACTACCTACTTTTTAAGGTAAAGAGAGGAAAAAAGAAAAAGAAAAAAAAGCATCTCATGTGACTTAAAATATATTCTTTGTACAAAGTCAAACTTTTTATGAGGAATGTTTTGTACAATCACATTTTCTGATTTTACTACCTACTTTTCAAGGTAAAGAGAGGAAAAAAGAAAAAAAAAAAGCATCTCATGTGACTTAAAACATATTCTTTGTACAAAGTCAAACTTTTTATGAGGAATGTTTGTACAAAAAAGAAAATTATTGTAACTCATTTGACATTTAGAAAACCTATTCCACAAAATCCATGATACAAATTTTAAGAAACTTATGTAATATGAACATATGGGCGCAGTAGGCGCCCAAAAATGCGAGTATCTATAATCTATAGAGTGCGTAAGAAGGAAAGGACTGAAGCTTCAGCGTTTTATGATACACTCTTAAAGGATCAAAAAAATAAAAAGCATTCTCAAAAATGAATGAAAAATGACAATGTTCTGATGAAAAACATACCCTCCAACTCCCCTTCCTCTTTTTGTTGTATGTAAGCACTCTATTTATAGCTCTGTGATTGAAGTGTAATAAGGAAAACTTTCACTCAATCAAAACATTTCGTTTGTTCCTCATGTTCGTTTATTATGTAAATAAAATAAATACATAAAACCATAGCAAATGTGTTATAAAAACACAATTTAACATAAATTATTAATGTTTTAGTATTTTTTGGCCTTTATGGTTCGACAGAATAACATCCGACTGGATATAAATAAGCATTATAGCATTAAAATTAGTCACTCCAACCTAGGATCTTATCAATGAGGTAGATCAAAAATGACCATCCCCTATAAGGATTCGAACCCTTGCCCCCAACATTGAGAGTTGAACACGCCTTAAGGCACACGGCTATCGTATCCCTCGACTCTTTGATGAAATGTCTAAGTAAATATGGATCTTAAAGAGTCAACTCCGATCACTAGGGATTGAAAAAAAGGTGCTCTTTTTTTGACGTAATTGGTAGAAAAGAAAAGGGGATAATAAAAAACATGTTGGCTCACTGCTACAAACTTCACTCATGTCTGTAGAGGAGTGAACATCAATTCAGAGATGATAAAATCATCATCCTTCAAAATACTAATATTCTCTTCTTCATGGGCTAAAATTAATATCATTTAATGAATCCTTTGAATGGACAACCTATTGCTATTCAATGAAGATATCATGTTTATTGATGAGTTTACGAGAAATACTTTTGTGGGTTTCCTACTAATAAACTCGATAAAATCCATCTGGATTATTTATATATGTCACAGCAGATATGGAAATCCAGTAGACCCGTTGAATCTCCTGGTAGAGATCAAGATCCTTCTCTCTTCTAGGAAAGATGACGACTTAAATGTGGAAATAACATTTTATTTTGTTGTACAAACTATTTATTTCATTTGCAACTTCTATTCTCTATTTTGGAGGAAATGATTTCATTTTTGTGTACATAGAAGCAAATGTTTCACTAACTTTGTATCAATATTACCGACTTATATAAGAATAATAATTTGATAATCATCTCAGAAGAAATTGGACATGATAAAAATAGTTTGAATTACATTGTCATTCCGTCTCCATATTTAAGTCGTCATCCCTCCTCTAAGAGATGACAATCCTGATCTCTTTTTAGCAGAGTCGTTGATTCTCTGATAGAGGTCAGGATCGTAGGCACTCCTACGAGAGGATACGATTGTGATCTCTACTTGAAGAGTCAAAGACTCTACTGGATCTCTATCTCTACTGTGACATATGTACATTCTTAAAGTCGATGAAATAATAACGAGAAGGAAGGAATTGTTTGTTGCCTTAAAGCTGGATTCGGCTCGTGGACCCCTAACGGTCTTCGGGCACTTTCCGTGGACCCCGCCTCAATTTTGTCAAAAACGCGAATTTCAATTTCAATGCGAGACATCTGCGAAGTACAATTATATTTTATTTTTGACTTATATCAAGGCTTGTGAGCGTTCAGCTTTTTTTGCGTTCAGCGTTAAAAAAAATAGCGTTCCCTTCAATGTTTTTGCATTCAGCGTTCCGTTAGCGTTCAGTGACGACGTTTTTTTTAGAAAAGAATCTCCAGAAAAAGTGATGACGTTTTTTTTTAGAAAATAATTTGCAAAAAAAGTGAGGACGTTTTTTTTACTTAGAAAAGTGAGGACGTTTTTTTAGAAAAGAAAAAAACGACGTTTTTAGAAAAGAAGTGACGACGTTTTTTTAGAAAATAATTTCCAAAAAAAGTGAGGACGTTTTTTAGAAAAGAAAAAAAGTGACGACGTTTTTTTAAAAAGAATTTCCAAAAAAAGTGAGGACGTTCTTTTTAGAAAAGAAATAGAGAAAAAAATGATCATTACACGTGGACCCCCGGCCAGGCCTTCGTGGACCCCAAGGGATCCACTGGACCACTGTTGGAACCACGGCCTTAAGGAGTTAAAATCTAAATATCTCAAGTCTTACGGAATAGGGAAAATAACAATTGATTGTTATAGTATCATGTTATTCGTTTAATTGTCTATTTGCAGCATAAAAAAGCAACAGCTCAGTTCCAAGAAAAAAAAGTAATATTCATTTTGTCTTCTCATAAATGTCGACAAATGGATCATCTCACTCCAGCTATCGGACGTATAAATAAGAAAGAAAACAGTTTAACCATAGAGATATAAAGACATAGAGAGCTTATTGGATTCTTCAGATAAATACGTCATATTGCCCAATATAAACAAATCTTTCTATCTCTATGATCAGCTTACGATGACGTAGTACAAATTAATTTGTTTATATTGGGCACAGAATACAGATGAACAATGTTTCTGCTATTGACTATAAGCTCTAATAAGCTCCTCTATATTATATATCTCTATGAGTTTATAAAAAAAAAATCATGTTTATATGTATGTGATTTTGCGAGAAAAACCTTAATGTTTGTCCTTTGAGACTCTCGTAATAGGATGATGAAAACTTGTCATTTTTATTGGGGAAGATTTTCTTACATTTTGCAGGCGTATTGAAGGGTTATTATTCAGGCCTGTTACTCCTTCTACATCTATAAACATTGAGTTATCTTCAAGCACACACCGAGTAGTAGTAGTAGTAAAGCCCCGTGTTACTACAAAAATTGAGCATGTTGTTATTTTTTTGCATACTAAGTAACATGTTCCTTAAACGAAGACTCACTTTGAGTTGTGATTTTAAGTGTGTGTGTGTGAATGATTTGAAAGAATCGTTTTTTTGCATACAAACAGTTATAGAGGATGACATTCTTAAAAAGACTATTGATATTTGTCACCTCAGTTGTTTTAAGCCTGCAAATCCTCGCATTCTTCGGAACAATCGTCTTTTATGGCTTCGTTGCTTACTCAAAGTTCAGGTAGATACATTAAAATAATGGGATGAATCAGGGGATATAGTCCTTAAATAAAAGTAAATTATAGTATTGTTTGAGAGGCTATTGTGCTATTACACTTAATATGGCCTTCGAATCTTTGTGATGGTTTGAAAAGGCATAAATTTAACATATATTTGGATGAAGTGATTTGTTTTTAGAAGAAAATCATGTCAGTAGTTCACAATACTGGATCCTAAGAAGACTTTATCAAAAAACCTAGGCTCGGTACAATTAAATCATATTTTATGCATTTGAATATTGGGTAAATATAAAGAAATGGTTTAAAATGCATGAATCTTAAAATAACTCGGATGTTATTAGATATATAAAAGAATAAATTCGTTCGTTCTTATTTTCCTAGAAAATAACGCCAACAGTGACGTGAGGTGAGCCACTAGAAGGTGATATATATATTAGTTATCCGGTGACGTCACTGAGCAGTTACACTGCTACATGTTTGTTTTTGTATTGCCCAGACTTTATTATACAGACCTTGAATCCAGGTCCTATATATCTGACTGATGACGTCAGCACCTCAAGTACCATAACCTCATCACACTCACTGGTGAATGTCTCCAAGCAGAGCACCGATTAATGGATTTTTTAAAATTTTCAAAAATTGTTTTTTACATACACAAGCCAATCAAACGTTGCCATGAAACAAAGCTCAGAAAAGGAAGTAGCTCAATACATTACTAACGAATGAAATAGTTATTCAAATAGGTCCTTTGCATCTCTGAAAAAGTTCTTGTTTTTTCTTTAAACCAATGTTATAAGAGTTGAGCTCTTATTCTTCTCATATCGGGGATTCGATATCTCTTTATGAACTGAACGCAAACAGATATCATCGACCAAATATAGTTGAAGGAAGCCTATCCTATTTTCGATCCTACGAACGGACGCCTTGTCTTAACTGCACTACATATTGTCTAGTTATCACTGGAGGGCATTTTTTTGTTTGCATGTCAAGTACAACAAACCATTCTGAATACATTAAAGGGTCAAAATGGATACACATGATTGCTGTCTGATTACACCAAGAGTAAAAATATTGATGCCGCAAGTGCATTAATTCAAGAAGACCAAATGTGTCTCTAACACGCCGTTCTCAATCTTTTCGCATCTCTGTGACGTCGGAGTGGTAAATTTTGCCACTACACCCATATAAAATGAAGTTGGCAGAAGAACTTCAAACGTCGGGAAATTGTAAAATATGCTGTAAGAAAATTCGAAAATGGTACAGATCTTAAGATTCCAACTAAATATATTTATATAGATATCAACTTGTTAACATATGATACTTTTTTATTTTGTGAGGATAAATAAATTTTGCCACTTCTCTCTCATTTGTATGCACAGTTATGAATGACTCATGAGGGTCTCCATATTGAAGGAAATCGGCTTAACGAAAAAATGATGGAAGAAAAGTGATACATCCTCGAAACTAAAAATAAAACTCTTCAAATACTCACTCTTCAGGGACAAATAACACTCAGGTATCTTCATTTTTTCTTCTTCTTTTTTATTTCTTGACAGCTCAAGGAAGAAGAAGGAGAAATCCCTTTGGGAGTTTTGTACAACTTTATAGTATTATGAATATGTCGGATACAATAGCTATCAGGGAGGAGCTAAAGCAACGGATTTAAATAAAGAAGATAGTATTGATTTTTTTCTCCAATATGGCTTCTTGGATGCATTAATGAATTGTGAGAAGAAGACTTCATTAGAAACCTATATTAGTGAACCTGCCACTCTGCTTTTGTCCACGCAAGAACTGTTTCCATAGCCTAGTAGTGATGTCCTTTTTAAGAATTTATTTGAAAAAAATGCCGTCACTTTTTTTGCTAGTGTCATAGATGGAGTATACATTAACATCTTTTATAACAAACGCTCACACTCTTCGCACAGAATGTATCGTTTTAAGCTTCACTAAACCTTCTTAAGAAATGATTGACAGCACATCAATCAGGCTCGGGCTCAAAAAACGCACCAAACAATACAAGCAACTGGTCGATTGATGGTAATGAACTAATTCTAACAAATACCCGTATATATATATATATATATGTATATATAGTACTATATATATCATATATAAATATATATATATATAATATATCTATATATCTAGTGTGACGTGAGAACACTATTTGAATACAGAACGAAAAATAAGAAAGGAGAAAAAACTATTATACGTATTTTTGGCTATATTTACTTCATACGATGATGCTTCCATTTTTCGGATTTGAAATTATAACGTTCTATGTACAAAAAGACAAAAATATTGACTTTCGATCATATTAGTTGGGTGTTTGTAGTTTGTTTTATCTCGATTGTTTATTACAATCAAAGGGGTTTCAAGGCGCAATAACCTTCCAAAGATGAAGGTCGTAATTTGTCGTGGAATCATTACAAATTTTATGCTGGTATCCCTGCGCATCGATATGAATCTCCAGATATTAGGAAGAAATGGACCAGGAAAATTGGACTAGGAAGAAATGGACCAGGAAAGAATGGACCAGGAAGGAATGGACCAAAGTTAAAAGGAAAATTATGACTCATGGAAGAAATGGCCCAATACATATGTAGGCAAGTTTTTGAGTGGAATATATCTAAGTATTGTACAAATACTATTTCTTATACAAACCGAGTATATAATGTCATAGAATGATTTTATTTTTGCATTTTTAGATAATAATCTCTTCTTTGTGTCAATTATAGTTCAAAATCCCCCAAATTATGGTAAATAATACGTATTGTCTTTAATATCAAACATACGATGTTGAAGCACTCAAAAAGTAATAATATACGGGGTGAATTCCACAATAGGGTTCCCTAAGTGGTCATAACCACTATTTTTGAAACTTTACTAATCATCTTTTTTGTTTCCGTATTCGGTGATATTATGTCTGGGGACTGTCTAAAAAATATGTTCGGCTACCTTAATGGGCATTAATTGACGAGTTAATTGAGATTTATACAAATTAGCTTAATTGTCATACATTGCTTTTGTGCTTTACTGAATGATTATCTCATGTAAGATATGTGTTTCTCTTCTGTAAACCAATGCTAAAATTTTCCTTGTTTCATAGTGTGTTAGTTTTTCGTTTACAAATTTTGTTTTGAGTGTGGTTTCGAATGTTAGGATGTTACAATCTAAGAAAATGAAAAAAAATGTGAAAGCAAAGAGGCTGAGTGACCTGTAAAGTCGCGTGCTGGTGCGACAAGTCGCGCACTAGTGCGACGAAAAAGACTTGGAAAGACGTAGTGAGGCTTTTGTCATATTAGATGAGAAATTTCATTCATATTTCTAAAAAGAATCACTAAAACTTACATTTATTGCGAGGGTAGGCGATTTTCAAAAAAGGTCTAAAAAGGGAAAAATGTTTATAACTCATGATAAGCTTTTTTGTAGCATATCAATTGTTTTTTAAGGAATAATTTCTGAAGACTAATTCTCATTTATACTTTAAATATAATTAAGATTCCGTCATGTAATGCTTCGGCAAAATATTTTTTTCACATGGTAGACAGACTGAAGACAATTAATTTGGGTCTAAAAAGGGAAAAAGTCTATAACTGTCTACAACTTGGGATTCAAAAATTGAAAAGGGAAACATTGAATCTTTGGGTCTTTTGGGCGCGATGTTTACCTAGTATTGTATACTAACAAACAAGATGAAAACTAGCCTTGCCACAGATCTTTTCGTGTAAAAAATCTCAATTTTTAACTTGCCCCTTTAAAACTGCCAAATTTGCTCGTAAAACAGGCGGCTCAATACTTGCACTTAATTTTCTCATTTTTATAGTCTGAATTAATTTCTACATAGTGTTATTTTTCTACCTCTTTACCCAATGTCCTAGTAGATATTTTCAGTCATAAAAGTTCTTATATTTCATAAATTTTTCTCCAAGCATGTGAAATAGTGACTTGTTACATATTTGTTACATAGAAAATTACCGTTTATCTGTAGTCAAAACCGAGTATATTAGAGTAAAAATCCATTTTTCTAGTCTTTTTTTTTCTCGTAAGACTGGAGGAACCTTCTTAATGATAGTTAAAAGTAATAAAGACAAATTTTTTCTTTTGGTCTGAATGTGAAGCAAATTAACTAATTTTCTATGCAAATTACGAGGGGACCCTGTTCGTGGAATCCACCAGGAAGAAGAAAATATTCCTAATTTCGGGCGCATCTAACATCTAAATTTTTGTCCATCTTTGTCCGCATTGAACGAATCAGAAAGGCCAGAAGCTCCGTCTGCTTCCACAGGATTACAGAAGTATCTACAAAAAGCATTGATTATAATATTATGCTATGTCCGTTATGAATTTACCTTCGATCAAACTCTCACCTTCATGTTTATTAATTCAAGTGTCACATTAAATGAGTTAGAAGGACCATAAGATATGTCAGCCTCCACAGCACTTACAGAATGATCTACAACTAAAGAAAAATACTTTATTTTAATACACTATTGTTATGCTAGTTATGAATTTACCTTCAATCATACTATAATCTTCGTTGGATATTGATTCTAATGCCACATTAAATGATTCAGAAGAACCATAAGATTTGTCAGCTTACACAGAAGTATCTACAACAACAAAAAAAGACTTGATTAGAATAATTTATTGCTATGTTAGTTATGAATTTACTTTCAATCAAACTATCATTTTCTTTAGTTTTACTGTTGGTCTGATGTTCTTGACTGATCGAGTCATCTACACTGGCAATAGAATTGATGAAAAGCGTTCTTGGTTCCAGAAGATATTAGAGGAACAACATTCTTCATAAGGTATTCCTTCCCTTCCTTCGATAAAACCGTGCTTTTCCAATAAGAAATCATCATTTATTGATGAAGGTACATCTGAATAACAAATGCCACGTTTCAGAAAGTTCATTTGTACACTTTCTGAGCTATCTGACCACTCCTTTAATGTCACTATTCAGGAAGTGCTGACTTCACAGTAAATACATGAAATTTCTTCATTCCTTTAATAGGACGGAAGAAGGGATGAAGGAAATTCTTCCAGTCATACCACTGAATTGGTGGGCATCCTTTCTTTTTCGAAGATATGACATTGAATTCGCAGATGCTTTAGCAACCATATCTATCATATCTTACAACACACTCGATTTTTGATAATTATAATAAGATTTTGATATAACTCCAAAGCTGCGGTCGGGAGAAACTTAGCGTGATTTTCAACGAGGAAATGAATAGATATCTCCTCAAACAGGTCACACTTCACCATAAATGCAGCGAATCCAATATTAGTTTATTTTGGCCTCTTCAAAATAAAATGATATTTAACTAATAAAACTTATATATATGATCATCACCATACCCAAAATTATCACATTGAATTGAAGATGGGGAACCGGCTCGATACGATACTCATCCCAGAAGAAAAGAAAGTTGAATAAACAAACTCTTTGACCACTAATTTGGAATTTGATCTTTTTATCGCTTATATTTATTACTGAAAAGTCCTAAGGCATATGCTTCAAGGCTCGATGGAGATATGAAAGACATTCAAGGCATTGTTTCTTGTCAATAGACGACTTCTTCTCGATTGAACCAATTAAAACATGGCGTCTTTTGCCCATTTATATCCAAAGGACAAAGAACACAGAAGCAACGACTGAGTATAAATTGATTAATCTTTTGAAGCTCCTCTCATCCAAATCTCGAAGTACGATGTCAACATTATCCATTTTAATGGTTGAAATCCACGAAAATAGAAACACAAAAGCAGAAGCAAATAGTGAATTTGAATAATACTATTGTTAATGCCGCTTTAATCACGGACAACATATAAACGGACGGAAAGGCTGCGAGAGCTTCTTACATACTAGGTCCATTAAAAACAGAAGGGAAAATGAACGCGCTAAATAAATAATTTGTTAGGCACATATCAAAACAGTAGATTTTCAGTCAGTTTGTCCAAGAACGAAGTAAAATTAAAGTAAAAATATAGGAATTACAGGTAAACCAGCAATTAAGACTGCAGTTTAGCAATTTTTCGCACACTTGAGCTCTATTGACATTTCATTGGCACTGACAGGTTGAGGTCTCTTCCTGGAGCTCCAGTTTGATGATGCAGCCCACGCTCCGGGCTGTATGTTTGCCCCATTGGCTCCGATGGCTAGGCCCATGAGCTCACTGGGCACGTGAAACTCCTATGTGTAGCCGTAGGTGCTCTGAATCCGCGTGGCCTCCAAGTGCCGCTCGACTTCCTCCGTCTTGCTCTTGAGGAGACCTTCTGTGTGAAGTTTCGAAAGTGCATGCCCTGGATCATGGCGGCTTTCCTGCGTGTCCTCGTCCGTGCTCACGACCCGCAGAGACCGCTTGGCGGGCTCGTACTTGACGGAGCAGGCGTTGATGGACTTGACAAAGACGGCGTGGGAGTCCTCGTCCTCTGCGTAATTTCCTTCATCTCTGAGGGCAGCGGCATCCAAATTGGAATAAAAGTCCTTGTCCTGGATGGTGGCATGTTGGATCGAGGGCGAAGGCAGTCCTGGTGGACCACTTGGTTGAAGCCCGGGAGCTCCCCGGCGGAGGTTGAGCTGCAGAGGACGACCACGTTGCTCTGGAGCTCCTCGACGCGTGCGGGCTACCAGCCAAAGGCCTCCGAGTCTCGTGCAGTGTTGAGGACTTCCACTTCCACCCCGATGCTGAAGCTGTGCGTCCCCGGGTGGCTCCAGACAGAGGAGAAAGGGAAGCATGAGAGGGGGAGCTCCCGGGAGTCGAAGCTAGCTCACGAGTCCCTCGGAGGAAGAGGGATAGACTTCCTTACTCCACTTGGCCGCTTTAGACATAGGAGGAACACGGAAGAGGCTGAGGAGGCGGTCGGCGGGGATACTGAAGACGTGCTCGAGGACACACAGTTCCGCTCACCACGGAAGGAACCACGCCGGCGTAGCCCGACCGGCATCCGGGGACACAGCACTTCTTCCCCATGACGGACGAAGAATCTTCTGGGAACGTTTTCAGAGCAGCAGCTGTTTGTGCCTCCTCCCCGCCCTCCCCGCCTTGGACCTACTCTGCTAGAGGTTTCTGATTCTTTGTGAGAGCCTTTACTCCTTAGCTATGTTTCCCTCTAGTTTTAATAAAGTAGTGAATCTACTAAAAAAAGAGATTTGAAAAAGGGAGACTACTGCCTACTCCGTTTTAATATTAGAAAACGTACATTAACTATGAACAAC
>CP045892.1:19883051-19905081 GCA_013387185.1 Caligus rogercresseyi
TGAACGCAAAACTCCTTTTTTTTGCGTTCAACGTCAAAAAAAAAGTTGCGTTCCGTTCATTGAACGTGCGTTCAGAGCTGAACGCTGTTCAATTTTGCGTTCCGTTCACAAGCCTGGTTTATTTCCCATATTCATACTTCGATTCGGGTTTACTGTTTTGTGTATGTATCTATTTACTTTGACGTCAGAGATTAAGTATAGTATTAATATTATACTTTTTGCTTTTTTTGGTTGGATGGGATTGCAGATCCGTGTGGACAGGAACGGAGTGGGAAGAATTTACCCACCGGGACAATATGCTTCGCCGCCTTATACAGGCCCCAATATGCCATTGGGAGCTGTCAACGACCGTTTATGTTTTTTGAGGCCACTGGTCCACCGGGAATAGTCCTGGTACTCCCGGTGGCCACTCCGCCCCTGCGTGTGGACATGAATAAGCACATATCGTTAAAATTAGTTCTCGGATCTTTTAACTGCTGCAGTTGATCCGGCCCTGGAGTCGAACTTGCGCCATTAACATTGTTATTCGAGTACACCTCCACTGATCTATTGTATTAGTCTAATAATATTCAGTTCCTTAATTGAATATTTAATAGTATACTGATCTTCATCTAGTTAAACAATTGAAGAAACGTAAGCAATAACTTCTCCACTATGATGTCAAAGTAGATTCATATAAATGAAACGTACATCCATTGAATACCATGACATGGCTCTTAAACATTGGTAGGAGAGATATTGCATTGCATTTTTTGGAATTCCCCCTGAGAAATCGAAGTTCAACATAATGACCATTCGGTGCTCACACCTTCATTTTCACGACCAAAACTTATTACTTTAAAATATAGAAATTACGACTACTCTCTAGATGGAAGCCCTTTGTTTAACTATTAATTGCTCAAAACTATCACTATTCTTAATATATTCTAAGTATTTGTAAACAAATATATTTTATAATTATGAAATTGCATTGATCTTTAAAATTTCCTTTTCCCTATATATACTTAAACAATATTAATAATGCTTAAATCCACATACTAAATTGGACTGCAATTAACAATATACAGTCAAAAACTGCGTAAGCAGCCACCTATCTATATATCAATCACTTGTCAATCCAAGTTTCCTCAAAGATTTTCTTATAGTAATCTAAATTTAAAGCGACACCACTCATTTGAGTTCTCTGGAGTGGTAACAATGGACAGGTTGACTGTAATCGAATCATGTTTTGTCCTTAACGCTGAACAAACTAAAATAATAATAGAGTTGAAAGATCAATTCTTTACAAATATGTGAAGTCGTGCCCTAATATAAATTTTTGATTCTTTCGTCGCAAATTGCATGTTCATTTGTAATTGAATTTTTAAGGGACTTATAAAACAATGATTTTAATACGTGATAGTATGGGGTTGAGCATAGAGATATAAAGAATTGAGGGCTTATTGATTCTTCAGAGAAATACGTCATATTGCCCCATATATAACAAATCTTTCTATCTCTAATCTCAGCTTACGATGATGTAGTGACAAATGACTTTGTTTAGTTTGGCCAATGGCGACAGCTGAACGATGTTTCTCTGCTATTGAAGGGAATAAGCTCTCTATATTTTAATCTATATGGGTGTGAAGCTTAAGAGTAGTTTCTAATCAAGTTTTAAGATGTTGTAACAAAATTAAAGTTATGGATATACAAAAAAAAAACAAATATTTTAATGAGATATTATCTAAAATTGTTAACGGAAGTCGACCATGAATGGTCGAAAGAAAGTTTATATAATAACAACAATAAGTTATAAACTTCTAAAGAATCTATGTTTAAAGATGCCAAATGATATTGCGTTTACAGATCGCGATTGTTTTTTGTATGAGCTTGATACAAATCAATAGACTTAATACGTATATAATATTAGTCGTAGCTGAGTTGGAGTGGAATTTATTACGAGCTAAGAATTTCATCTTTTAGAATCTTTTCTCATTGATTTATGTCATTTAAGTTCCTTTCATGTCTTTCTCCAGTATCAATTTTAATTACAATATGGATAATTTACTTCTTCCACCTCAGGGAAATAATGAACTTTTATTTTGTTTCATGATCCTGGACAATAAAGACGTACAAAAAAGAAGAAAGAAAAATGAACTGCAAACTGATGATGGTGCTTATTGGCAAATTTCAGAGAAGGACCATTAATCATTCTTACCTATGTTATCACTAAGCAGTTTATTAACATCATATATTGGGACTGACCTTTTGTTTAGACCAATGAGACAAAGCAGCTTACATAAATATAGGGCGAATAATTTTAAAGAATTTAGCCTAGCATGCAAATAAGAGACTATTATTTTTTGAGCAAACAAAAATAAACTACATTTGTGTTTGAAGCACATAATATGTTGTAGTATAACATTAAATCACACCCAATGACTCAGCAGTGCAGTCATTACGTGGCATTGGTTGCATTTAATTATCAGAGAAATCCAGACAAATGAAAACGAAAAATCACGTTTAGAAATACAGACTATCATTCCAAAACCAGAAATCGTAATATTTTTCTAAGGAATAACCAGATACCTCAACCTTATTCAATATAAGAGTATATAGAAAATCAACAATCAGTATTACGGATTCTTCAATACTTTATTTATTCATGTTTAGTTGAGCAAGGACTTCACGTAATTATGATCACAATACTAGAATGTATGCCAGTCGATAACGTAGCAGAGCTGGAGCTACCGATTGTATTTTTTGGAGGATCCTTACTAACGGAGGTATTTTTCTTTTACCGATACTCTTCATTTTTAACTTTTTAAGAAACTACCAATATGGATATGGCCATGAGTGTGAGATCGCATTATTTTTGTCAATAAACAATAGAATATTGAAAATGAATTGCATCATGAGCCCGACCAGGCCAGGAACGCAGCAGCGGCAAATATTTAAACCAGATCGACGTTCCCTTAAAACAGGAGAACGTATGTCAAAACGGAACTTGAAGAAAAACATGGTTTGTGCATGACAATGAATTGAATTTCAACCAGTTGGTTACACCAATACATTTAGGTTATGCCCCTGACGTCACGTTGCAGACCACCCTGACGTCATGTTCTCTTTCCTCTTCTCGTGTGTATATTTCTCCTTTTCCTACTGTGATACTAAATCGGTCTTCAAGTCATGACCCTCGCACACGTGTCGTTCTTTATATTCGTTCCTGCCGTGCAACCTAATTGGGCGACGACTCTAGGATATTAATATACTATCATATATTATTATTAAAGTTATCCCAACACAACAATTTGTATATTTAATTATTGACAAGTTTAAAAAAAATGTAGAGTACTACAAGAACTTTGAGTCAATTCATTATTTTATATAATACAACAAAAGTCGTCTGGTCGTCCAGAAAATAAACACTGATATTAATATTGCTCTTTCCCTCGTTATTGTAGAAAACATGTGAATTCGAAAGTAGAGCATGCGAAGGCCAGTTGACTTACTTGTATGTAGGTATATCCTCCCTGCCTTCAAAACGCTTCAAATTAAACATCATTGAATGACATTTATCAACATTTTTTTAATACTTAGTACTAAGGAGGGTTTCTTCACATGAAGCTGCACTGTCGGACCCTTCCCATAAAAAACATACAATTACAAGGGAAATCTATTTTGCAGCCACGGATGTATTGTTATGATTAATGATATAGGATTCTTATGTAAATTAACAACAATAACATTTCCTGTAATATTTGAGGGCATATAAGAAAAACTGCACGAGGAGATTAGATAGACAAGCAATAAAATGAAGTTACCTGCCATCACTCAGATAACACCAATATATTTTTTTAGTTATTGCTTCGATGTTGAATGGGTAGTTCTTGCATATTTTCAATATATATATATAGATTATCTAGAGCTATAATACAAATAACTATTCAAAGCATTCTTTGATATCACCAATCAATTTCGAGGAAGTCCTTCATTAGTGAGTGTCGTTTTGTCAGCAGAGTGATGAGGCAACTTTCAGTAATCACTTTTTGCCTGAGTCTGATTTCTTATAACATAAAAAATTATGATTTATTATATATTATCTTTGGATTTAACCAGTGTCCTCCAAAGCTAAAGCAGATTATATAATATTTAAAAAAGAATTGTAAAATTGTTTAACTCTTTCGCTACATCTCGAGGTTAAATGGTTGTTTGTTTTAGTTGAGGGGCTAAGATTGTTCATTGGATTCCACCAAGGATCAAAGGCTCGACTCAATTCGTACTCTTGGATCGTAACCACAAACAAACATCTCTTTTCAGTTGATATTTTATTTTTTAAATCTTATGGTTTGATTGAAGATCCATTTATCGTCAAGGTTCATAAAGACAAATAAAATAATTACTCCAAGAAGATGAGGTGCTTTCAATAATTAATTAAAGCTATTTGTTATTTAAAAAAGTAAACAAACAGCTATCAGAATACTAGAATAGTTATTACGATTTAATTGCAGAAAATAATGCCCAACAAACTCCTAAAAACAGATATTTATCTCAACTTTTCTCCATACCAACTTGCAAAACAGGCTTTAAGAGACGCTTAATACATGCCTTGCCCTCCCAAATGAGAACCCGTTGACCATCATTGATCATTTTATTTTTATTACTCCTGTTGTTGTAATCATCTCTTACATAACAAAGGGTAACGTTTCCTTATAGAATTTGTAGCATATATGAATGTATATATTTGTTGGCGTTTCACACTATTCATTCTTCTTACTGGTGTCGCCCCATACAAGGCAAGATGGAAGAATATTAAGTGTCTTTACTCTTTATTTCTTCAAGTAAATTGTGTGGTTAGTATGGGGTTTGAGCATAGAGATATAAAGACATAGAGGGCTTATTGGATTCTTCAGAGGAATACGTCATATGGCCCAATATAAACAAATCTTTCTATAGGATTATGACGATGATTTTGTAATAACTTTATCAAATAAATATGCTTTTTTGCAGGGCATCTATATAGACTGCTAGATATTTATGGATTGAGTGTTCATAAAGCTTAAACATTTTAGAGGAATTAAAATTCATATTTTAAATACAATTTACTGCTCAAAGGCTTTGCATATTTTTTATGCAGATTCAAATCAAACGTAGATCACCTGATTTTCAATTTTATTTCTACAAATTTATATCCTAAGGAGTGAATCCCTCCAAGACTCCTCAGATATTTAAAACAACTGTGTCCACACCATAAAGATGTAAGTTTTAAATACGTATTTACTATGTACATTATGTTTTAAAAAAAATAATCCTAGGTGAAAACAGATCTAAGAACAACGTATGTTTCTTTTATTTTTTACAAAGTCTATAAATCCCTTGTCCTAGATACAATTCCTTATAAGAGGGAGAGAGAAAAAACGAAGCAGGTATACAAAGTGTTTTTTTTTGTTTGTAGCCATTCACTATTACAATTTAAAAATGATTGTATATAATCTATATGTATTTTCTCCTTTTTATTACCACAGAGATACCATAAACACAAAGAAAAAAGTCTTATACGAGCTAAATGGCATTTTGCAAGAAACACCTGCATGACTATAAGTGTGTCCTTTTGATACATCATCATGCAACAGCTAGTGAGTCGTTGGGCGTTTGAAAAAAAAAAGTAAAGTTGTTTTAAGAGGAAAAATTAATCTTACTACGATTTGAGAAAAGAATACTCATAATAATAATTGTTGGCTTTAGGCAGTGCATACTATATCCCCTTGTTGTAGTAGTGCCACGGCAGTTTGACGGCTTTAAATTACATTACTTCTCTTCTATTCCGAGATAAATACTCAAATAAGAAAAATAGACCTCTATTCAAGATTGAAAAATCTTCACTTCATCTCATACTTTTTATGTGTGCGTATATTAATACATAATGAGCTGATATATTTATGATTTTTTAATGAAAAAATATCATTTTATGATGTATAACATGTAATTTCATGTATACAAAATTCATAAAAAGGCAAACTATTGACTTATAGAAGAGTCCGTTTAAAGAGATCTAAGGAGTAAAATAATATACATTGACTCCATGACGTCACTGGTATCTATTCGTAAATAGCCATAAAGAACTCAAAGCATGAACGGAGTGGGAAGAATTTATCCAACGGGACAATTATGCCCTCGTCGGCCTTATACAGGCCCAATATGCTATTGGGAGGCTGTCAACGGCCGTTTATGTGTCTTGAGGCCAGCGGCCCACCCGGGGATAGTTCCGGTACTCCCGGTGGCCACTCCGCCCTGACTCAAAGTTAAACGTTGAGCGTTCTATTTCCTCCCTATTGAAAATAACTTAATAAGAAGCACTCATTTACGGATTATTTATTGCAAAACGTGATGTTTTTACAAGTGTTTTTATCTCATTTTGCATAAATTAAGCCAAGAACGTCATCATAGCATTTCATTTATGTTTCCCTCCTCCTTCCAAGGCTGTTGATAAGGAGTAGGCGTCCCCTTCCTGACGTCTGTTTCATGTTTCGTTTCATATTCATGTTAGGTAGTAAGACGAGGAGGCAAGCTTTAACGTAAAAGAGAGGGAGAGAGAAGCGCGAGAGAGAGAGAGAGGGAGGGGAGCGAAATCGTTTGAAACTCAGCAGTTGGTGAGTTTATTGTCTATCGCCTTCGTCCGTCTGTCCGTTCCTTCGTCTCTCCAGTGTGCTTTCTGGAGTGTTGATCCGTGTGTGTCTCGTGCTGTGAATGATGTTGACTGACTATTGATTGTGGTTGTTTTGAGTAGTATGGGTTCCGAGCTTTGGCTTCGCATGCGTCGCGAAGAGTCCGAGCAATTCCACAGCCTCGTGAAAATGCACCTGAGCTTCCTTTTGGATCTCAACACGGATGACTGTGACTGCTCCTTGGTCCTGGGAAGAGCCGGAGGAGGAGCACACGGGATGCAGGAAGCCACGCCAAGAAAAAAGTCTGGAGCCGTAAGTACAAACAAGGGAACTAAGATGAAGACGAACTTGACCCGAGCTTTGAGCTTTGAAGTCCTTTCTTTCTTTCAATGTGTTGTATTTGTGTATTTGTCTGAGTTGGTTTGTTTGTTTGTTTGCTTTTTGTGTAGGTTGGTCTGTTTACGGGTACGCCGAAGCGCTTTCGTCGCGGCCTCATGGATGGCCTTCCACTCACCATGGAAGGGGTCTGCCAGATATATCAACTCATACTATATCTATCCTCGGAGGAACGCATCGTCACGGAAGGAATCTTTCGGAAGCATGGAAGGTAATGCACAAGACTCAAGAATGGAACTCCTGAAAAAGTCCAGACGAGACTTGACAAGAAGAAGAAATAAAAATAGAATGATGAAAAGCTCTCTCACAGTCACTCAAAGCCTGGTTCGAGGTTGTTAGAACGAAGATCATGCCAATGGGTCATTTTGGAGTTAAAGATTCATATAATTAAGAGTAGGCGAACTCTATTCTTGTTCTATTTGATGAATGATGTAGGTATACAGTTGTATAGAATGCAAGGTGGTTTATTCATCCCTGGAGAATGAAGTTGAGGAACTTCAGTGTTTAAAAATGCCATAATTATCTGTTGGTCATGTGTTAGGGAAATGAAAAAAGGGGATTCCTGGTTTGATATTTATAAATAAAATGGTTATTCTTAGATAAAGATTTGTTTTTTTAAAGAATTTCTGCCTCATAGGACATTTATTTTAAGTACAGCAAGCTCTGGCCATAATAAACATAAAATACATCATTAATACTATGCATATCCTACAAAAGTAACGAATATAAGAGTATACATTAAATGGTATAATTTTAGAGTAGTCGATAACAAGGACCCAAAGTATCACATGATTTTTGTGTTTAATTTAATGTGTGGAGACCACAAGTTCAACTAAATCGATCTTTAAGCACTCCATGCCTCCTCAGTTCTTGTAGGAACAAAACATGGAACATGACTCGTATGTAGTCTAGGAAACCCAGTAAAATGTTGAAATATTTATTATTATTATAGCTCATTTATAATTGTATAGATTATTTTATGAATAAAATGAGGAATACAAAATGAAAGGGTATATCAGTTTTATAAAGCACATGATCAGGTATTGGATATAATTTTAGTAAACTTTGAGAAACGCTTTTCAACGTCCACCTATGAAGTAATATTTATGTTTCTATACATTTTGTGCAGTTTTGACAGAGGACATAATTTATATCCTAGACGTTTCTGTTCTTCAAACTCTTAACACTTTATTATTATTATTTTTTTACAATAAATATATACATAAAACCCTTTTATAAACTAAATATATGACCCTTCTTTGGGATATCTGTGTTTGTACACATAACTGGTGCATCTTTTTTTAGACAATTATCGGCAATATATTTTATAAGAAAAGTAAATCTTTATTTTTCAATTAATTTTAACACTTCATATTTTTAATATCATGTTATAAAGTATAAATAAGTAAGGTAGAGCTTTTGAAGTGTGCTGGACTAGTCTCAATGTTGAGGGCACAGGTTCGACTACCAATATTGATCAGCCTCATTGAAAAGCCATATTCTAGTTTTAATGGACTAACTTTATGCTACTATGTTTATCCATATCATCCACGTGGATGCTACAATTCCATCGAACCGAAAAAGCATGTAAAACCGAATTGTTGCACCCAGATGTCAATAAGTTAGTACATTTTGTCCAATAAATCCACAAAAAATTCAAATATGAGAATTATAAATATAAACCTTTTTTTACCGAAGAAGGATTCCTTCATGTGCTAATTGTTGATTCCTGGGATTCAACTGTGTTGCCATGAAAGCGTCCTACTATTCATAAAAAAGTTATTAGCACTTAATATCAAAGTATATATTTTTAATTAATATTCATACATTAGTTATTCTTTATGTATTTTTTTTAAAACGTTTTTATTATATTATTTAACAATAAAAATCATCAAAACAGTCGTTAAAATGACAACATATAAAAAATATATCAAATTTAATATAACAAAACATTGTTTATATTTTTTGACAAATATAAATAAAAGTTTATTATTTTTAGTGTAGCTTATGTGACTTCATTCAGCATATATTTAATTTACTAATGCTGTTATTGTTCTTCGCGCCAGCTTTACAATGAATTTTATTTTCTCAATTGGCATTTTCTTTAATTTTCTACGCCTTAGCCTCGGAATGGGGAACGCCTAAACTTATGCAGCTTGACAAACATGAATCACTGCCCTCAGCAATGAAGAGTTTCTTTAATTAATTAATATTACAACAACGCAATATTGGAAAATATTAAAATTAAATGAATCCATGCCCATGAGAAAAAGATACTTTGTCCCCTTCAGGATGGAAAATTTAGCTCTGAGTTGATGTTGACATCTAACTAGAAGCCCAGTCTTATTTAAATTTTCCAATTAAACACCACTTTTTGGTTGTATACCACCTTCTACTACTAAAATATTACTTAATTACTTAAAATAAGTAAATTATTAAATTTATAAACATAGACTTAAAATTCTAAAGAAGAAATTTAACAAGTAACTGATTATAAATAATAAATACTGAGGAACTGCAGTTATACATTATTATGCATCTTTCACGTATGCCGTAGCTAAACATTTATAATATATGCCAGTTTTTTAACCGACATGTATATTGCGTTCAGAAAAAATGATCTTATATTGAAAAGGAAAATGATGACTCTTGGAAAAATAGTCCAAATGCATGGGTAGGCATAAGTATTTGAATGTAATACAATTAAGTACTGATAAAATATTATTTATCATATAAATTGTGTAAACGAATAAATATTTTAGCAATTATGTATAAACGATTTCCTTGTTTCCTTGTTATTAGAGGGGGCAAATATTTATTTGGGACATTTTTTCCATGCATAATCCTTGACTATCTAGGGTCATTTTCTTCTAGGCCGTATTTTCCTGGTCCATTTCTTCTGAACACCATGTTTTCCATAACACGATTTCCCCTTAAAGTATATATAATTTATAAATAATATATGACATAAATAAATACCTGCCTACAAGAAAAAAGATACCAATTTTTATTATTATTTTATTTTCATTCGTCCTACATACTAAAATAAGTGATTTAACGAAACGTGTCTTCCCAGCGTATTTTTAATAGTAGTAACTATTTGAGCCTAATTTATTGGAGTGTAATTTCTGTATGGGCAGAGTGGAATTGAAGCTTGACTAACGTGCAATCATCAAGGGCTTTCAAAAGCAAGGAGGAGAGGCCTTATGCTCCACTATCTTCAACTTATAACGGAGAGATAAACATATGGCGAATTTTTCATGCCTTTTCATGTATGTGTGTTTTATATTCGTAAGTAACTTAGCTCATGGCCATCTTCATTTTCATAGCATGCGCTTATGCAACAGGGCCACCTCCTTTTGAACTTGTTCCTTGATAAAAATATCACAGTCTGCCCTCGCTACTTCGCCCCTCGACATCTCGCAATTCTTTTACTATGCTGACGACGGCTCCCCGTTTTTTACGGCAAAACGTCTCCATATGAACTCTATGGCAGAATTTTCACACAAAAACTTAAGATATTTGAGGTTGAAAACTGGTAAATCTTCGAAAAGCAAGATGGCGGCCCCCCAAAAAGGTCCGGCCGCGTACATACATGTATTCAGACGCACGGACGACAACAAGGCAAAATGGTAGTAGGTTTAAACGCCGGTGATATCAAATCTATCTAAATTTCAATATTATCAACATTGCGACCCTCATATATATCGGGGTGGTCGTGTAGTGGATCCGGGCCGTCGTGACTTTGCGAGGGACGACTGTATAACGAAACAAGTAGTAGGACTTATTAAAAACCCTTCTTGAAACCAACTTATAATTAAATCAGTATAATGCTTTCTTATAAAATCTGATTATCCATAGAGTACCTAAATTTACCGTATATTTTTTAAGCATATGTCCGTTGTCTGTAAAATGACATTACTTTTATATTATATTTTCTGAAAGTACTTAAATACTTTTAAAAAACACATTATGGAGGTCTTCATTTAATAATTAATAAAAGTATAAAGTTCTTCTTGATGAGAAAAAACTATTCTTGTTTGCTTTTTAACCTAATAATATTATGTTTTAGGGGGAAAATTATTTAAAGAATCAAGGGGATATAAGTGAACCAATCTGATGGATGCAATTCTATCGAACCATATAGGCAAAAAAAGGAATAATATGATTTTATAATGTAACATCCAGCTGCTGAAACTTTGAGAGTTGTTTCAAAAAGTTTTATTATGTCCTTCTTGATATTTTAACATTTTATTAAAAAATAAATTATGTTGGTCATAATATGAATTAGCATTTTTTGTTTGAAATGAATTTATTTTTCAGACATAATTTATCCCCATATATAAAGAACAATGGAAGTTTATTTCTGATCTCAACTTTGATGATAACTACGTGTCTGGTATTTGATTATTCTTTATTACAATTTTATAATTTCACAAGTCATTGATTTAGTATAATACTAAGTCAGTTAAATGGGATAATTATAATACTAATTTATAACCAGTCCTTGGAGTAGGAGAGTCCTGGATCCATAACAGCTAATTTATCATAACATGGGCTTGAAGAAAAATCATAATTCATATAAAAGACTTGTGATATTAATATGTTTGTTCTCTGATTGTAATTCTTATAAACTGTATGTGCAAAAATATTGTTATGACTGGTGCTGATAATTAATCTAAAATTGCTGATACATACTTTCTATTTATTCACCTGTCTATTAAAATGCACATATATTCATCACAGTTAATTCAACTGTATCAGTCTAATTGATCCATTAACAAGGATTGTAAAATAGATTCTAAAAATGAAAACTTATTTGTTTATATATTATATTCAAGCGGTTTAAAAACATACTAATCATATATTTTTTCCTCATGGAGGAGGTGGTCTTCTAATGCAAAAACGTTGATTATTTTATTCCACAGTCCATAAAAATATACAAGTACAAAAAAGTAAATAAAAATATGTTAATGCCTAAAAATACATAATTATAAATTTTTGTTCAAAATAAATTTTATGATTTTGCTGATGTTGATTGCCAGCCATTGGCCTCTAAGAGAGATGAGGCGATCAGGAAATGTGATCGCAACAAATTCATTGAGTCCCGTGCCTTGGCTCTATCTTGCTGAGAGCACACGTCCCTAACGTTCAATTCTGTGTGACGTCATGAAAAACCAACGACAAACTTGAAGAATATCATTACATTTCATATTTTTAATAAGAAATTTAAACAATAATAAGATTCCTGACGTGAAAACATAAACAATCCTCGCATTCTATTGACTTGATACTGGTATGACAGGGCACCAAACTATTTTAAAAGCAGCCACTCAGGTCATAATTATGTTCCATTCATAAGACGAATACTTCCTATAGTTTGAAAATCTTAGGACGGCGAGTTTTACGTTACAATGAGTGCTTTGTATCCATTTGGAGCATCGGGTTTTCAAATGCCGTAATTATAATTTATTTCCTCATCTTTAAATAGATGTGTGGTTAAAAATGTTTTATGGCATGAGTAACATTCATTAATATAATACATGTACTTATATATGAACGGTTATAATATCATCCATTACTTTCCTCATTAAAAGCCTTGAAGTATCAGCTTGCCAACCACGCGTCTTACTTGATGGCAACTACCAACATCTTCCTCTCATATTTAAGATATCCGCATCAACCGACTTGATACACCTCGGCTGATAAAATGTATTTCAATGTTCAATTTATAGTATTCTTTTTTATATTATAAATTAAAAATGAGTCATTTTTAGCAGAAAAATTAAAAACATTAAATAATAAGAATAAATAAACTTATCAAATAATATATAATATAAAATTAATATAAATCAAATAGACTTAGTAAATAATATATGGATAATAAAATATACCTAAAAAATAAAGTTTCATTAATTAAAAGGATTAATAATAGATGACTAAGTAATATTTAATTGAAATTTATATATATATATATATATCCAAAAATGCTACATATTTAAATCATTTTTAATTACAACCTCATTAATAAATATTAATACAATGATGAGAATATTGATAACTAATTACTTACAAAAGTCCAAATTTAAACCAACCTGAGTATTAATGTTGAAAAATTGAATAGGAAATAGGAAGCACTTTTGGAATTTAAAAATCACTGACATTAACAGTGTTAATGTGTTATAGTTTAAATATACAACAAATAACGATAAATAATGCATAATACTATTAAAAGTATAAATATTCAGTTATTTTTAAGCTAAATTGTGTATTCATTTTCTTCTATTGTCATGCTTATTTTTAAGCTAAAACACTGTTTTTAACTCTACTTATATAATTACTTTTTAACAAATAAAAAGTTACACATAAAAAACTTATTTGATGATAATATAAATAATACGTTGATGACTACTAAAATAACGCTCAATACTGAAATAATATTATTGGTTCTTTCAATAGTATCGTAATGAAATAATCGATAAGAAATATATTTTTGGAATATAAGAAGGTTTTAAATTATGAGCAAACACATGGTTAAATTATTATACATATGCAATAAAGAATTATAAATATTGCAAAAAAACGTTTTTTAAAAGCTAAAATTATGATTTCATATTTTTTTTGTGTGATTTAAACTACTTTTAAGAACAAAACCTTAAAATATAGTGCAAGATATAATGATGATAATATAATATACAGCAACTAATAATTAACTATTATTACCATATACATATAACACTTTTAACTCTTTCCTTCCAGCTTGAAAAAGCCCAGTCCCTTCGTGAGCGTTTAAACAAGGGTCTCTCCATCGACTTGGACGACGAAGAATTCAGCGTCCACGAAGTAGCCTCCGTCTTCAAGAGCTTCCTCGCAGACCTCCCCGAGCCCCTCCTCACGGATTCCTACTACGGTGCACATGTACAAGTCACAGGTCTGGAGGATGAAGACCCCAAAAGATCCAGTGTCTTCAGCTCCTCTTCCTTCTCATTCCTGAGCCCCATTATCGACTCCTCAAGGACACGCTCCTATCCTTCACAAGGTATCTAGGCATCAGGACCGAAACAAAATGTCTGCCTCCAATCTAGGAACCGTCTTCTCCACACACATCCTCTGCCCAAGAAAGATATCCGCCGAGGCACTCAAGTCCAATCACGTTCTACTCACCAAGTCTGTGGGCTTCATGATACAAAGAGCCCCAGAGCTCTTTGACGTCCCGGATCAACTCACCACAGATATTAAACTCTACTGGAATCAACGAAAGAAGAACGCAGGTTCCTTGGCGGTATCAGAGCCAAGCCCGCCAGGATCCCCCGTGGTCAACACAGTCTTCACGTTCGTAGACCGACGCACAACCAAAGAGGTCTCTAAAGAGTCCTCCACGGACACAGCCCTGGCCGCACTCTATGCACACGTTCAGGCCCTTCCGGAGTCTGCGCAGAAAAAGAAACTCATTCAGCGACTCAACGACGCCAACGGCTGTGGAACCCCGGGAAGAGTCACTCCCTCAGCTGTCTCTTCTTCAAAGAAAGGGCTTCGAGCGGGCGTTGTGGGAGGTGGGGGCCTTAAAAGCCTTCTCACTCCGAAAAGGGCCTCTAAGGAAGACTCTGCACTCCTCTCATCAGGGCGAAATGGCTCCTACAGCTTCTCAACTCCCTTCAAGAGCAACCCCCAGCTCAATTCTTTTAAGCGACAAACTCTGGGGTCTCGCCCAATCAAAAGCTCCTCTCCCCCCAGTCCTCCCCTGCCATCCTCGTCTCCCCAAAAAGCTTGGAGGCTGCTATCAACTCCTCCACCCCACAGCGCGTGACTTCCCTCCTGCGGGATCATAAGAAGACCATCACCACGCCCAATGGCCTACAGGGTCCCTCCATTGACCTCCATTCACCACTGCGGGCTCAAGAGGGCCAAGAGCACTCCCCCATTACGAGTGTGGCCCTTAAAATGCCCTCAGAGATGCAAGAGACTCTCATGACCCCGCGCTGCCGGCGGCCGGTCATGGCCATGATTGTGGAGCCCACTGAAAGCCCCTGCCAACCCTCCAAGTACAACGAAGACGAACCATCCCCTCTATTCAACGATGAGGAAGGAGAAGAAGAAGAAGGTATATCCTCGTCCTCCTGCGATGAGTCTGACAAATACTTTGAGTCTCTCGAAGATGATGATGATCTAGATCAGTCTCTCTTACCAGAGTTTAAAAAGTATATACTGGAAAAAGTGGCTGGGAAGAAGACTGAAGGTATTTCCGAGGAAGTCAATGAGCTCTTAAACGGAGAACTTGCCCTCTCGGAGTCCATGCGGATGGTGTTGGACGGCGTGGATCCCGAGCCAAGCGTACTAGAGCCCGTGGATGTGGATGAAATGCCTCAAGATTATGAGAAGGGCAATGATGAGAATCATCTCTCTCACGGACCGCGTAAGCGACTTTCCCTCACGGAAAAGTCATCCACGAACCCATTGTCACTCTCCAACAAGTCTCAGAGCAGCTGCGGAGCCTCTAATCCTAAAAGTATTTACTTTGAAACGGATCTCTAACGGGAGCAGCAGCAGCCGCCGCCATCATAAATAAAAGCTCACATAATATTTATTATTATATTCCTATGTCTACTACTCACTTCATTCTAAAGGGTGCCTGAGGGTCAGTTGTGCTGCTGCCTTTACACTGTCTCTCCATCCTAGTCTCACTCATCTGACGACACATATAAAACACACCTACCAACCAAATAATAATGATAATAATGTTATTAAACAAATTCCTCAAGTGGCCTTTTATATATCTCACTGCAAACGATAAAACTTCTCATTTACCTCTCTTACTCACAAATCCATCCTACGAAAAAAATATTACACCCCCCGTTGCAATACGCGATCAACTATTTTTATACAAATCTATATATGATTAAATTATATATATATACACATATTTATTTCGATTGTCTCCATCTCATGTAAAGCCCCTCTTCTTTAGCTGTTATCATGATTCATAATAAACTATTATTATTATTCTTATATCTACTCTCAGTAGGATTTTTTTCTACATATTAAATGAAAATTCCAGGAGTGTGCCCCCAATCTAAAAAAATAATAAGAATGTTATCCATATTCCATTGTTATTTTAGTGCTGCACTTATTACATAATCATTTCTCTACTTTTCATTAAAATAATATCTGAAATATATTTTAAAAAATCAAGAAATTTTTTGAGAGAGTAAATTATTCCAGATGCCATCCTTAGAAATATTAAATATATGTAGAGTGCTTAAAAGAAGAAGTTTTTTAATGTTGACGTGTTTATAAAGGAAATGAAAGGAGCAAAACAATGAAGATTATTCCAAAAACTTAATCACGGGCTAAGGAATAAAAAAAGCTTATATATATAACATATATGGCCTATATTTTATTATAATATAATTTTAAACTGATGTCATAAAATACTGCAAATATTGAAAAATAATCCGTTTTTAGGTGTCCCCATTTTTAAATAGCTTTGCTCATATGTACGCTTATCAGTTATTAAACAAATTAATATCACCGCAGCAGCCCTCAGCAGGATATATATATATATATAACAAAAAATTGGTCGGTTCTTCGGATTCATTATTTATTTTTAGAATACATAAACAATAACTATCTGATAATGCGACATAGATCCCTCCTCTAGCACCACCACCCAACCAATATATGAAATGATATAGCACAATATAATTTAGCAAAAAACACAACTTTAGATATTTGAAATGATTATTATTTTACGAAGTAATGGGAATCTTTCATCGTGTCAACCGAATCTATTTTTCCTTTAGGAAAAACAGGCAACTGAGACTAAATAATATAAAATAAACAGTTATATTATATCTTCAGATATTGGATTTTTTAAATAAGACCTAAATAGCTAATGGAATCAGAACATATACTTATAAATGATAACTTAAAGATTTTTTAGCTAATATACTTATTTTTGTTCGCATTAGAAAACCAAATAAAATAGTTACATTAACTTAAATAAGGACACAATGTGGTATATTTGCAAAAAAAATGGAGCTCTCCTATCTATAATAAAAGGTACTTTGTTATTGAAATTAGAAATTCTAAATAATAGATTTTAATTATTATAAATACTTTTACTTTTGAATACAAATATTAGGAGTAAGAATTAACTTATCATATTTCATTTTTCTCCATGGTAAAGGCTTTGTAAAAAATATATAATAAATATATATAGCTTTTTAAATTTGGTGCAACGTCGTAAGGGAAAGTCTAATATATAAATTACAACGATGAACAAGACATTGTATAGAGACTAATGAACGAAAATATACAGAAATTAAACAATGATAAAATATTTGCAACATTTATTGAAACAAAGTTTTAATAATCAAATAAGATATTAACAATTTAAAATAGTATATTGTAAGCAAAAAATGTTTATTTGCACAACTGTCGAGTGAGATTTAACACTTTTATTGTAGAAAAAAAAATAGTATATCATGTAGTTAAAAACTATAAGCATATAAAGAAATATACATTATAAGAAATATTAACAATACATAGGAACACAAGAATAACAAAATATATGGTGACTGAATTCTATAAAATGATTTTAATACGTTTAATATCATTATTTTATTGAGATTGACATACAAATGACCAGCTATTTATTCTATTTTCTAACGACAAACCTCTCATGTTTAAAAAAGGAATCCGTTAACCTAGAAAGCGATACCCAAAAGAAGAAAAATTTAAAAGCAACTAGAAGGCGCAATACAGGCTGGAAGGAGTATTGCTGTTGTTGCCTTCAATAGCGTTCACAGCGGACTCTAAGATTAACAGAAATGAAACAAATTGATTAAGAATATTTCAGTATTAACGTGTGACTCTCTATATTCAGATCAATGGTCTGGCAATACAAAAAATAAACTGTAGCAGGTGACTATCAATTACGTCATGGAGAACGATTAATTAAATTTATCTCTATCATATCAATAAATTATCTATAAATATAACATACATATGTATGTTGTGTGTTGTATATAATAAATAAAATAAATAGTATTATAAATATGGATATATATAATATAATATTCGTTCTCAGTGACGTCATGGAGTAGTTATCACAGAGTATATATAACTAGAGACCAGCTACAAGATTTTGTGGCGAATGGTGATGAATTATGTTAACTACGACCACTTGGGGCGAAACCTATTTACAGAAAGTAATCATATAAAAACAACTAAGAAGAGTTAATGATCCCTGGAGGTTGGGATGAGTAAATGCCTAATTATTCTGTTTAATAAATATACATCTTTCTGTAAAATAGGAGCGCCTCAAGTGCGGTCGTTAGTAACATAATTAACCAATAGCGCTTGCCTGAAGCTAGACCTCTATATATATCAAGGAATACTAGAAGCTAACTGGAAGGATGACGTCATAAACGGGCACGCCCTTTATGCACACCTAAAGGCCATCATTATCAGTCGTAATATTTATTTCAAAAAACGTGGTTGTGTTGTGCTATTTTATGTTCTTTATATTCTGTGTTTCAAAATGGTAAACAAGTGCTCTGCTCCTGGTTGTAAACAAGGATATATTAATATGCCAAAGGACCCAGATGTATCCTTTCATTGCTTCCCCAAAAATACTGAAATGCTAAATAAATGGATTAGGATTATACCAAGAGATACGACTAACTAGAAACCGACAAGTCATTCAAGTTATGCAGTGAACATTTGTACCATCTGATTTTATCACTTTATCTGTCGATAAAAGATGCAATGCTGGCAAATCACTCGCAAATAGGTAAGAGTAAACATCATATGTATTATATTTACGTATAAACTTAATGGTGTCATTATAATTTTTATTCTTCAATTGATCATGAATTGAATGAGAGTTAAAAAACATAATTTGAGAATGCTTAAAAATATTTTATTTTTTTAGATGACAGAGAGATGATGCTCTACCATCAAAATGGCCCAATTTCCCTTCTTATCTCTCAAATTCCATCTCAAAGAACTACACAACTATCAACAATTATCAAAAAAATGCAGGCTCAAAGTGATCTCCAAAAAGCTTTGAGTAATGCTATGTTCAATGAAAAGCAGTTTTCTCTGGCCAATAACTGTCTGAAAAATTATCTCTCATGACATTGCCTTCAGGATTTTCATTAATTAAAAGTCCTTTGGTTGCTCTTGTCAAAATGGAACATTCAGATGAAGAGGGATTATTCATTACTTCCAGTCCTGAAGTTCAGGAAGATTTATCGTTCAAAATCTATTATAAGCAGGTTTTACTTCAAAACAGCAAAGTAAATCACTGTCTTCAAGTTGATGGAAGAATCTCTCTGTTACAGAAGCTATCAACGTCGCTGCTTATTTAGGATCCATGAATTCAATCCCAAAAAAGACAGTTATGAAAATATTTGTATTCAACTCGAAAATTATTTCACAATACTGACTTACAGCCATTTGAAAGCACAAAATTGTCATTTATAATTGAACAAATGTCACTCCTCTTTAAACAACCTAAAGGCAGGAAATACTCCCCTAGATTCCTTGCCATCGCTTTATGTGGGAAAATGTTAGTTCAGTTCTATACAAAAATTACTTTCATCAAACCTTTTGACAATTCCATCTCCTAGATATTTAAGATCTATATCCAGTGCGGTAACAATCGAAACTGGATTGCCTTATTCAACAATTCGATATCTTAAAGCCAGAATTATAAACTTGAATAGAGAGAGAATTGTTACACTCATCATAGACGAAATTTACTCCGCCCAAAGGGTGGAATTTATTGGGGGCAAATTTATAGGACATGAAAACAATGAAGTCACAAAAACAGTGCTTACTTTCATGATAAAATCAGCCTCAGGAAAATATATGGATACTGTTGCACTTATTCCAGGGACCAAATTGACAGCCAATTTTTTACACGATTATTATAAATCCATAATGAAGTCTCTGTGGGAAATCGGTTTTACAGTTGTCGCACTGTCTGTTGACAATCATTCTGTAAACAGAAAGTTTTATACAGAATGCCTTTGTGGGCAAAATCTTCAAACTTCTATCGCTCATCCACACGACAACAACAAAAAGTTTTCTTCTTATTGATTCGGTACACAATTTCAAAAACATATATAATTGTTTTGAACGAAAAGAATATTTCGAATTTCCTAATATTTACCATCCTGAATCTCCTATTTTGGACCAAATTTTGCTCACCTAAAGGAAATTTACTTTAAAAAATCTTCTTGTAAAGTGAAATTAGCTCATAAATTATCCTATAAAGCACTTCATCCAACTACGATAGAGAAAACAAATGTCAAGCTTGCAGATGCCATTTTTCATGAATCTACAATTGCAGCTTTAAAATTTTATTCTTCTGAGCGACTGGAGTTTATTGAAACTGCAGAATTTTGTGAATATATTAGAAACCATTGGAATATTTTAAATGTTAAAGTGCCTCAAGTGGGTCAGCAGAAAAGAGACGAGCTCAGGACACCAATTTCTAAAGACCATTTAATGCCTTTGTATTTTTTGAGAGAGTTTGCAACGTTTTTGAATGTTGGATGTCAACTGGATATCGAGGCCTCACTCATGAGACATTCCAAGCCACAAGGCACATTACATTAGCTTTGGCTGATTTGGCAGAATATCTTTTGGAATCAGAGAATTTTTACTATGTCCTCCTTGCTATGTTCCAATCTGACCCACTTGAGAAGAGATTTGGCTGGTACAGACAGCTTAGTGGCGGAAATTATTTTGTTAGTGTGAGGCAAATACTTGAGGCTGAGAAGAAAATTAGGATTTTATCACTTGCTAAATTTTCTAAAATGAACATTTCCGAAGTTAAAAATATGTTAACCGATGATTCAATAACAATAGCAGAATTAATTCTCACTGATTGGCGTCCTTGTGATTTGGAGACGATCACCACTGAAGGAGAGAGCAATGCTTTATATTACATTGCTGGATATATTGCTTTTTCCCTGTCCAAAAAGCTACAATGTAACTATTGCAAGGAACTTTTAACTTCAAACAACTATAATATAAAAACTATTCGATTTGAGGCAAATTATGATGACGAAAATATAGCAGTTAATCGATTCATGGAAATTATAAATCGAGAAGGACTATCTACTCCTTCTGATATTCTTTTTCTAACAAGTTTATATGCCTATTCGCTTTTTGATTATTGTTCAAGCCGTGAGGATGAAAAAAACAGCCTTATTATGCCCAAAATTCAAAAGCATCATTTATATCTACATTCATTGATAAAATGAAAGATCATCTGAGGGCTATCGAAGCCTTAGTTACGGCCAAGTGTGATGAAGGTCACAACTGGTCAATTCTTATGAGAAAGGTGGCTGAAATATTATTCAATGTGATGGCAAAGAATCTAGTGGGGAAGTTTAATGAAGCAGTGTCATTTCAGAGAAAAAAGATCGTCAAATACGAATTTAAATTTGCTAAGAAAAATATATAAATTACAGTCCAGTTCACAATGAAAAAATATAATCTTAAATCACTTATTGGTAACTATTAAACTATGTATTTTGTAAAAATATTTATATACTATTGTAAACACTATTATTTATAAATAAATAATATAAAAATATCTCACACTCGTTATTGAAAGAAAAATTCTTATTACAGTCTATTTCACAATGAAACATATAATCTTGAATAACTTGTTTGTAACTGTTAAACTATGTATCGTTTGTAAATAATATATTACTATATGTGTGGAACTATTGTTGATAAATAAAAAGTATTAAAATATATATCACACTCGTATTCATTTAAAAAAAAATAATAGCTACTTGTTTGATCGTTGAATTATGAATTATTGAAGTGAAAATGAGTCATTAGCTAAAAAAATACATATAAAACTTTTAATTTATTGCTATGTTAATCAACGTATCATGGCCTTAATTGGAAGCTACAATTTTCCCTTCCTTTCCAGTTAGTTTCTAGTATTCCTTGATATATAT
>CP045892.1:19905181-19933705 GCA_013387185.1 Caligus rogercresseyi
TATACCAAGGACTATCAAACATACTTGTGATATTTATCCATTTGAATGTCACAAGTCTTTAAATCCTGGTACATATTGCGATATGCCTCATATTTGCTCAACCACATCGTTACACACAAAGACTTCATAAAATGTATGCTTAAAGATTGCATAATCATCAATAATTTGATTCATCCTCTTCTAGCATATACAAACTTCATAGTAAAATGACTCATCAAATATTAGTTGTTATAATGCGGACTTATGAATCACTTAGAAAACAAATATCGATTGATATCGAGAATAAAAAAACAGTAACTTTATATTGTGATGGCAAGAACACACACGCATTATTGCTCTACGATTCATTTTTAAAATATTAAAAGAAGTTTCTAGATCTTATTCTTCCACTTATAATATTCGACTGACTAACAATGTTATATATATGAGAAAATGGCATAGATGGCGCTACATATAATTGGTGATGCACCGGGTTCGCACTATATATAATTATCTAACTAAATTATCCCTTTGCGATCAATTGTATTGCTAAAAAGTACGGTATTTTCCATACTATAAGGTGCACCTTCAATGAATGACTATTTTAAAACTTTTCTATATATAAAGCGCTATAGAAGGGAAATGGAGTAGGCAGCTGCTTACCGTACTTGCAATATCTATTGTGACTCAATATTGATCCTATACAGTCGCCCTCGACATCTCGCAGTTCTTTACTACGCGACGACGGCTTGGCTCCCGTTTTTCACGGCAAAACGTCCCTATATGAACTCAATGGCAGAATATATATCAACATCGCGACCCTCATATATATCGCGGTGGATCCGGGCCGTCGCGACTTTGCAAGGGACGACTGTATAAGGCGCATGGTGCGCCATATTTGCTCGAAAAATATGGTAATTTAGCTGAGTGAAGTCTAATTACTCGAATCTCTGATGGCAAATGTTTCAAATTGTTAACATTGCAACGTATTGGTGGTCGGTAGGTCTGTAAACTGCCTTATTCATGAGATGTCCAAAAATGACACAAAAGAAACGAACAGTATTCCAATTCTATAAAATAGCACCTTAGATGTCTTAAATAATATCCAAGTATTAAAAACTCTTTCGTATGTATTAATTATTAGAGTTTAGATTAAAAAACAATCCCATGGGTTAAAAATGGCACTGAGAGGCTTATTTAAAGTTGGGCAAAAAAACTAAATCGGCTCCAATTAAAAAATATTCTTACACACATATCTTGTGAAACTAAAGTTTTACAAAAATTTGGCTGTTATTTTACTTCATAATCATGCGTTTATAATCAATGGCGTTATATGAACATTCTTTCCGCTTCACTTTTAAATAATTTAATAATATGGCATTACAATATTTTTACGCTTTGTCTTATAAGTATTAAATTTGGTCTTTGATGACTTGTAATGAGATGAAATTTTATTATAATAATAATGACTCTTTTCGGCTTACTTTTTCGGCCTCCCAGGATGAAGGTGAGGATGGACTAGCAGTGAGGATGGAAACAGAGCCATCCGAGGAGCACACACCAGAGAGGGCGTCTCACGGGTTCCACCCAGGAAACTGAGTTGACGGAGCTGTCATGGTTGCAATATTCATGAATCTTTGACCAAGAAGAGGATTCATCTTCCTTCCATAGGATGACGCGACGATCGTAACTGCATGAGGCAATGACACTACCTGAAATGATCAACACAATTATTAAAACAAATTAAGAATTCATATATTTTAATAAGTACAATTATTTCAATTTCGTTCAAAATTAAAAATGAATAATTGTATCAATTTGTTTGCCCCAAACAGTAGCATGTTTTTAATCAATGGGAGCACGCTAGCTGAATGTAAAAGTGATCGACGCTTATTGTCCAGGGCGTAGATTTGATTTCCAAGAGTTAAAGGTCCATTTGGAGGGACCTCATTGACAAGATCAACGATTTAATGAATTAATTTCTTTAATGCTATGTTATATCCACAGCTCCATCGAAACAAATAGCCAAAAATATTCTTAACAGGGCTTAGATAAGTGATTCGAACTTACATAGACAGTTTTCAATATTATTTATGAACTATATTTGTTAAAATAATACATTATAGTTTTCAACCTCGAATAAGAGATTTCCAAGTTCTTTGACTTAGTAATTATCAATATTTATAAAAATTATATATTACACATTACAATTTGCAATCTCCGATAAGATTTCCAAACACACAATCATGAAGTCTAAAAACTCTTGGAACAGTTTTCAATATTATTTTTGGATAATATTTATATAAATAATAAATTGTACATTATAATTCTCCTTAGTGGTTAAACACTACAACGACCATGGGGGCCAGTCTCGCCTCAATTTGGTTCTTCATAGCCATAATGCATATCATCAGTATATATCAAAGGTTCTAAGTACATCTATTTCTTCGTTCTAATGGCAAAAAAGTTAGGATATAGTAAGATTCTTAAGACCGGAGGTCAAATTGGCCCCAAAGTTGTATACATCACGATATTTTCAGATATCGAAAGCAAATATGAGGTGAATCGAATTATGATTGTGGAAGGGAGAGGATATATCTTATTGTTTGATGTACTTCAGACTGAATATTGTATAGCTAATATAGGAATAATATTCTTCGAATATAAACATAAGGTTATTTATAGGAATCGTCATGTTAAACTTCGGACTCCATGAAAGATAGTACAAGTAAATTCATTCTTAAAAAACAAATGAAAAAAACAACAACATATCATGTGGATGAAAGAAGAGACATATCAAAAGTTAAGAAATCATAATATCTGCTCGTTATTTGTAATATTGTTATAAGAGTGGTTTTGAGTATCTTAATTATAAAGGTTAAAAGTAAACTTCCAGGTTTTTTTTTTTTTGACTAATTGGTTCGATAGAATTGCATCCGACAGGATATAGACAAGCATTATAGCGTTAGGATCTTATCTATGAGGTGACCAAAATTGACCTTCCCCTCTCGGGATTTGAACCTGCGCCTCCAACATTGAGGGTGAAAACACCTTAACGCACTGAGCTCTCGCACTTCTTTCAGTTCATTCTAAGTTATGTCCTTGACAGATAACTGAAGACAACATCATATACGAATTTAAATCCCGTTAAGTGTATTATAGAGCATGTTGGATGTATGTAATTCCACGACGTTCATTATTATTCAGTGGTCTCTTATAATGTTTTTATTTTTAAGCCTGCGATACTGATTATATGATTTAAAAAATAACCAATTTGAATAGCTGACATGTGATGGATTATATCATGACATTTTGCATTAATATCTAATAAAAAGTCCTCTTTATATTTAACGTTTCTCGTCCATTTGTTCGCCAATTTCTTCCGGCCACCAAACTATGATCTAACGATCTTTATCTGCCAAAATCATTTCCCAAAGGCTTCAAGGCTTTGAAGTACTCCTCTCCGTGCATCTCACCGAGTGATGGTGGTCCCCATGCCACTTGCCAAACGGGTCCTTCATGGCCTCTCAAGTCCGCCAAATGCCCACGGGTCTTCCCTTCCTGGACCTGAAAGATACGAATGGTTCGATCCGAGGAGCAAGTCGCCAAACGAGTTCCGTAGTAATCCATTTGTGCATCGTGGACCATGTCCTCATGACCCGTGTCCACGGTACTCTGAACCGTTACCATGATGAAGCCCTTCCGATCTTCTTCTGTCACTGAGAAGAATTTCCTTCTTTGACTACGTTGGAAACCGTGTTCAAGCGAAGGCAAAAGGGGGAAGAGGATAGGTAGCGACATCTAGTAGAAAATTTGAGAAGTCATGAGTATTAATATTTATTTGGCAAAGACAAATTGATTATATATTTGTTCAATAAAAGTTACATTTAAAGGGAGTACATTGCCAATAAAAATGAACTAAATACTAAATAATAGTGATGTAAACTTTTTAAATAGAAAACTGGCTGTTTTTTAGAATATACTAATATTTTCTTAGTTTAACGGCCTTCATTATTAATGTTCTCTTGTTAAAATAATATTCCTAAAATAATTATGTAAGCCATATAAAGCTTTATTTTTTTTAAATTGTGATATATTCAATTGTTATTTACTTTAAAACAGAGCCCTATACTTTTATAGCTCCAATTTTAGGGAAGCAGTATCATAGATGTCACTACATGTTGAGTTGGGTATTGCTTATTTGGTTATGAGGAATAAAGTAATGACGTCATAGGGTACATCATTTTTCTGTTTTTAAGTAAATAAACATATATACTATTGGAGAAAATTGTAATTTTTTAGCTCTAAATAAGAAGGGCCTTTGATATAAAATATAAATATTTCGTTATTAATACATGAAACTGTTTGATATCACGAAGTGAATGATAACAATTGAGGTGGATCTCCAAATGTATTGGTAATACATCGAAAATCGTGTCGTATATTTTATTATTTTATGTTAAATATTCTTCAAATTATATATTCGCTTTTTGTAGCTTAATAGCTTTTAATGTTTGTTTTGCTTAAATTACGTATTTGAAGAAACCAAACATTGTTTTGATTATAAGCCTGTTACCAACCGTATCTGCAAACATTTATTGACCTCATTGACCCGATCCCAACTTCTTTTCAGTTACCTCCCTTGTCCTGACATCTCGCGCCAACCTTATTTATTATTTATCAATACTATATATTGATGAGTGACGTCACAAAATCCTTCCTGAGGTGAATTCACAGATCTTTTATTATTATTACAATTACTATCCACTATTAAATCAATGTCCATCCAGCTCTAATTCCAAGAATGCCACTGGACTTTACAGACTCTCAGGTTCGCTCCTACCTCAAGGAGCTAGGATACGCCCAAATCCCAGGGTCTCAGCTTCAGGAATTATCCACGACCTAAAAAAGCTCATACGTCATGAAGAAAAAAGATCTCAACGAATGCAAAGGTTTAATATTACAATATTCTTACATACGAAGGATCTTCCACAATTTTTATTTAACTTTATTTGAACTTATCTTCGTTTGACGAATATTTATTGAAGATTTGAGATATATATATATCAGGTAATATATTTTCTTTTCAGATCCGAGCCGGATGTTCGTGTGACGATAGAAGAGGTTCAAATGGACGAATCTGAATCAAATGTCTCCCTTGAACAGAGAAGGGCTCCCCTCATGCCCACGACTTCTTTTATACGTCCTAGAGGTCCAGTCAGTCGTCCAAAGGCGATCCTTTGATGCTTCATAAAGAATATAAGGCCTATTGGGACTCTCTTCATTTCCCAGGGGATGATTCATCGAAGGGGCTTCGATGGGCGATCCGAGAGAGAATGATGGGACCCGAATGACTCAACCACCAAAAAATAAATCTAGACCAATGAACTGCCATATATATTTTCTAAACATACTTTTTGTAGTGGACACTATCAAGGATATTCCGTGTTTTAAAATAGACTTCTAATAAGCCTACTACTTGTGCATACTCATATGTGTTCTTTAAAAAAATCAATTATTTTAGACACTTTAAAGAATGCTGACTCATCACTCTACGGGTGTAGGTATAAAAACCAAAGAAATGTAAATCATATTTTAAAATGAATGATGTCTAAACTGCTTAAATTTGGTGAATGTAATATTCAATTAGTAAACGTTGGACTGGGATATTAAAGCGGGATTCATGATTAAACCATTTCATTAATAGTCTTATAAATATAACTTTATTTCCCATATGATTTACAATGGAAAATATTTTAACAAAAGTAAATATATTCGACTCAATCAAATAATAATTGAGATGATAATGCCCCTTTTGGTAGTATATTTACCATTTTCTATTGTATATCAAGTAGAAAATAAAAGTTATTACCATAAGGCAGACATTTTATTGTCTGAAACAAGAATGAAAGGTTCTTTAGATGATTGTTTTGTCATGGATCCTGATGCATGTATCCAGTGTAAGCGTATGCTTGTTTGAAGTAATAACCTTTGCATATGTGATACCCACACCTGTAGAAGTCTCCTCACTTTATAAAGTTTCTAAAACCACTACTTTTTATTATAACGGGATTGGTAGATTGTACATTTATTCTAACATACCCTCCATTATGGAACCCATGATATAATTTTTGTGAAATCAATTAGAATACGCATATAGTACCCCTAGTCAAATAAAGGTCATAATTTTAGATTATTCAATTTAAAAACACATACATTTTCCCATCTTTTTTTCACATATAATTTCAGACAAACCTATTAATAAATCCATGGAGGAAGTGAGCGAGTCCGATGTCCTCCTGAAAGAAACTGAGCAACTCATTGTAGAAAACGAAGCCTCAGGAGAGGCTGTACTAGACGCCGAGACTCAGTTCCTTGCTCCAAGCATCATCACCAGGACAGCAAGGAACTTCAAGAGGAACAAGAGACTCAATTTGATCAAGACGTCATCGAGGATACACGACAATTGTCTGAAGATATCACCGAAGAAGAGGAAGCCACTGAACAATTGGAAAGCGAGAACTTAACTGAAGAAAATAAGGAAGAAAAGTCACATCGCCTTCCCCTGGTCGTATCAAGACTATTATGAAATGTGATCTGAGCTGGGCCTCACGTCTTCAGAGAGTATTTTCCTTATCACAAAGGCCACAGAGTGTTTATCGGAAGCCTAGCGGAAGAGTGTCACTCCTACGTCAAGCTCTCTAAGAAGAAAACCGTCACAAAGGCAGACTTTGACAAAGCGCTTGAACACGCCGCACCCTTGCATTCCTGGAAGGGACGCTTGAAGAATAAACCAGAATATATATATACTAACCATGTCTTATAAACAACTCTCTCCCAACGCATTCCTCCTCCTCCAAGATCGATCTGAGCTCCTTCTATACTCCCAAGGCAAATATTATGCTGGAAAAGCACTCTCAACGTTGAAGTCGAAGACTTCCACCTCGAAGGGGATGTTCTTAAGCACAAAGATGAGGCCATAGGCCTCTCACCCCATGCCAACTGGCCTCAGGCTCAAGCCACCTTCATGTCGGGGATTATAAAGGGGATTTCTACGAGTAAGTCGGGTGTTGAGGCCTCAGAGGCTAAGTTGATTGACTTGAGTGCTTCTCTGAGGAAGAATATGGAGGGCCTTGAGGGGAGTAAGGAAGAAAAGAGGAGCGGGAGAGGGAGCTCTATGAGGCCGTTGTTCCGATTGTTCAGTCCAAAGAGGATAAAAGGAAGGATTTGGAGCGGGAATTGAAGAGGAATTAGATTTAAAAAGTTTATTTGAACGTAGAATGAGCGGTACTTGTTTGTATACAAATTATTATTTAATAAACGGCTTTCTTAATAAGATATTAAAGTATTATTATATTAATGTGTCTTTATTTGCACTATATATATAATTAATCATATGTATTAACGTTCGGGAGGGAGTTTATTAGCGGTGAAAAAGTTGGAAAAAATGAGTACTAAATGATAAAATAATATATATATATATATTTTGCCTATTTGGTTCGATATAATTGCATCCGATAGGATATAAATAAGCATTATAGCTTTAAAATTAGTTTATCGAACCTAGGATTGTTTTAACGCTATAATGCTTATTTATATCCACACGGATGCAATTCTATCAAACCATATAGGCAAAAAATAATATATATATATATTTTGGAATAAATTACGAGATTCAAGTGTTATATTTCCCCTGACAATTACTTTTATATAAAGATTTGAAACACTTCCATTCTACGATATTCAGAATATGAAGCATAAAATAAAGCATTACCTTATTACGTTTGGTTCCGTATTTTTTAATTATAAAAAGATATTAATATATTTTGAATACAAATCAGGCATATCTTTGGCATAATGTAAACTGTTAGTGAATTTTTTGTAAAAATGAAAGTTCCAATAATCAACCATTTTTCCTCTCTCAAATTAAGAAAGAACGTTTTTTTTCCCTTTCAATTGACAACCCTGCATTATAAAGAAGTTCGTAAATAAGGTACGCGTTTGAATAACAAATTAATGTATTATTTTGTGTCAAAATGATGATACTTACAATTTTCATAAACCTTTATTTATGTATATATATAATAAACTAAATAAAAAATTATTTTGTAAAAAAAAATTTATCTGAGGATTCCAATGTTATTTATTATTTTCTATTACTCCTCTAGATGAAATAAGGACATGAACACAAAAAAGATAGCATTTTACTCATGACATTGTATTTTTGATGAAATTCACTTTTTTGGGAAAATAATATGTCCATCTTAAATACTAAACTAAATGTATTACATAAAATTACATTTATGATGCAAAATGAGTGATATATTAGACAAGCATTTGTATATGTTAAAAATGAGATCATCCTAAGCAATTGCTTCATTTTTGGCCGCAGTAACAGTACACATTGTGATAATGATAAGGCTTGATTGGATTCAGCATTAAAAAAATCTGTTATATATTGTATGTAATTTGCCCTTAACGATTAGATAAACTGGATCTCAGAGATCTGCTTGGCATTGTGCAACATTTTGAGCCAGACCTTTTTCTTCAAATTTCACCAAAGTTAATATTATCTTTACTTAAAAGTTTAAAATAATTATCATTCTTATGGTAATGTATGAAGATGCCATAATGTAAATTGAACGGACGGAGGCCAACAAAATATATGTTCGTCCGTCCATTTATAATCTGTTCTGACGTTCAATTTTGAACGTGCGTTCGTTTTTTGTTAACTGCATTATAAAGAAATTCGTAAATAAGGTACGCCGTTCTGAATAACAAATTAATGTATTATTTTTGTGTCAAAATGATGATACTTACAATTTTCAATAAACCTTTGAAACCATTTCATGCAACAATCTGTTGAGTATAAACATTAAATGAAGATCATATATATATATATATATATATATATATATATATATATTATTCCGCTATTTTTCTATAAATGCTTAAAATAAACATTTTAAATTCATTTCATGTTGAATTTGTTGTATATTTGTGTACGAATTCATATTTAATGAATAGTTTTCTTAATAAGAGATTGAAAAAATATATTTTTCGTCAAAATGGGATTCTTGGTATTTTAAATAAACCATTGAAAATCCATCAAACGATATACAGGGTGCTTGGACAAAATCTGCCACTGAACCAAAAACTACAAGCTTATTGATGAAATAAAAACGAATATTTTTAAGGATGCCAATCAGTATCTATTCAATGCAGCCACGATCTAGGATCAAACCCCAATCAATGTGCCATCGAAACCAAGAGCAAATTTTTTATATATCTGTGCTGCTGCTATCTCACTGAATTTCTCCTTGATTCAGGTGATGAGAGATTGCTTGGTGTTATGAGAAGAGCGGTTGGTAGCGTTCTCTACGAAAAGACCAGATAAAGTAGTAGTACAACGGGTTATATTCGATGATGAGGAAGTCCAAGAAGAGAAGGGTACGAATGCAAAGTTATTGATTTTTAGCCATTCTGGGATCCGCTTGGCTTTGTGAACCGGAATCGAGTTCTGCTGAACACATCCACGTTCCACCCAGCAACGACCACGTCCCTCGTCATGGGTCTCATAGAACGTTGAGGATCCTCGTCGATGATGTCTCATACCTTGTTGACGTCCCCAAACAAGCCTGATGATCTTCTTCCTATCAACATAGGGTCAACTGCTTCCTGATACTTCTGACCGATCTCACGAGCATTGACAGGAAACTAAAGATGTCAGTATTGTTTATAGTTTCATGTGGTCACCAAGCATTATCTGGATAGCAGATCCGTAAGATCTCTCTCATAGATCATAATGAGTTTTTTTGGGCAATTAAAATGATGCTATCGCTACAAATGCTAAACAATAACTGAATTCTACGACCCAAAAAATAACACTAAAAAAAGGACGGAGAAATCAAGTCTTTAAAATGCGGCACATTTCGTCCACGCACCCTGTACTTAATATAAATCATATGAAGCATTTCATATAGATGCCTTGTTAGCAGTGGTTGTCGCGTGCGATGAAATGAGCGATAAACGATAATTATCGCTGAGGTCAAACCTTTTATCGTTATCGTTTTTCGCAAAGTTTTCTAAAATTACCGATCATTCACTTATCGTTAGTCCCAAAAAATGAGGAACGATAAACGATAAATCAAAAGATGACTTTTGTAAAAATACCAAAAAAAATTAAAAGAATCTCTTGGAGACTTTTCTAAAAAAAAACGTCGTCACTTTTTTTGGAGATTCTTTTCGAAAAAAAAAAAACGTCATCACTTTTTTTTTTGGAGATTCTTTTCTAAAAAAAAACGTCGTCACTTTTTTTGGGAAATTTTTATCGTTATCGTTTTATCGCTTACCGCAGGTTGGGTTTTGAATTTTTTTACCCGTTTATCGTTATCGCAAGTTGAAAAAAAAGTTCTCGCAGAAACCACTGCTTGTTAGCATTCGTTTTTTCTCATAATTTAATATAAAAGGTTTTATTCCACAGAGATATAAAGACATCTTTATATTCTTATTCACGCACGTTTTGCTTATAGTTACAATCCTTTAAATAAAAAAAACTTAATAAAAAGGAGTCTGTGCCATTCATCAGACTATTTTGCTTGAATATTGTTTATGATAAAAGTAACAATGCATAGGAAAATTGCATAACAGGTAATAAATTGTAGTAGTATAATTATTAACTGACAAAAATATTTAAGTTCCTGGGAGAATATAATTCTTTGGAGCTCATGATAATAAAAATAATAGACTTAAAATGTTGAATAAATCATAAATGCTATGGTACTTTAGTTGCTGTTTACGTTCTTGAACTTACTAAATGTGTGTCGAGCTGTTTATTAACAGCTAGAGGCACAAATATAGAGGTTTAACGGATCACAATATCATCACTTATAACCAGACTGTCGACGTAAATTGAATTGTTCGTTGTTCATCGTTCGTTTGTCGTTCGCAATTCTGAAAAAATTGACTACGTTTTTTTTTAGAAAGAAATTTCTGAAAAAAAGTGATGACGTTTTCTCTTTAGAAAGAAATTTCTGAAAAAAGGGATGTTTTTTTAGAAAGGAAATTTGTCCCATGAAAATTAAAAATCTTTGTCTTTTTTTGGCGCCAAAAATGAACGATAAGGGATTTTCCTTATCGTTCGTCAAAAACTTTGTCGTTCGTCGTTCATCGAACGATAACAAATGAACGATAAATCAATAAGCTGCTTATAACGTTGTATTGTAAATATTCTCTTCAATAGAATTATATACCTAAAAATTGCCTAAACGTCAATAATTTCGAATTGAAAATTTCTCTTTTGCAAGAATATTAAAAAAATGATAGACTGAACGGTCCATGCCGTTCGAAGCAACTATTCTCAACCTTGTGGGCAATGAGATGATTTCTGAGGATCACCAAATAGTTCAAGTTAAATATAAATACCCAAATTAATTTGGTGTTCCATTGAAAGTTAAGGAACAAAAGTGATTTGTTTACTTAATATTGGTTAAAAGAAGTGGTTCAACTAAGAAAGCATATTAAAACATGTATCTTAAATAGTTCGGTTCGGTTCGAACCTCTATCCGGTGCATCACCTGGTGTACTTTGAGGGGGAAGAGAACTATTATTACGAAATAAAGGACAGTGTTTTATGAGAAGTGGTGTGAACAAGGGTTTACTGTAATTTCATCACGCGTAAATTTGTCGCCGACCTTTTTATAGCCGTTTTTTTTTTCACACGGATTCACACAAAGTAAACATGTTAACGCAGGTAAACAAACCAAAGACTGTGCGCGTAGTGGTGCCCTTTTTGAGCAATCCTGCCACTTTGGCACGCGTCTCCCCCTTGACAGTCCTTTCACTCTCCAGGGTCCTGAATGTCTACAGCATCTCTCCATAGCAGGCCAGCAACCGTGACAGTGCCACAACTCTGACGCACCACCGAGTTGGACACAGGGCAAGCAGGTTTATCACTTCTCCACATCCAAAAAGAGACTGGTATAATGTTTTTCTCTTTGCTGAATCATAAATAACAACAATGACTTCTCGAACGAAGTTTAGTGTATCAGCAACAAGGCGCACTTATTTGCCACTTCTTGTAACACTAAGTACAGAGAGTGATTTGCGCAGTGAACAAACACGGAGTCAGACATGTTTCCTTTAATCTTGTCTGCACTCCCGTAAACCTCCCAGACATGTTGCTGGCTCCATCAAAACAGTAGCCTTTCAGCTTCTCCATTGGTAAATTGAGCCGAATAAGGACATCATTTATGCACAAAAACAGCATCTCTGGCTGTTGTGTTTGGGGGGTTGTAAAAGCCTAGAAAGAAATTCTGAATGTCCAGATTGTGATCAACAAACTGTATATTGCATGAAAACTGTTCTTTGCCACTGAGGTCGGTGGTCCCATCAGCAGTTAAGCCAAAAAGGACTTTGGGATGCTTTAGCTCCGATTTTTCTCTGAATGTCATGCGCAAATAGCTCCAGAATTTCATTTTGGATGCTGCCAGACATCCAATCATCTCTTTTTTTCATCCAGTTCTCCAGGTCAGGATCAGTGCGTACCCTTTGCACCATTAGCTGCCATAACACCCCATCCCGATTTGCAGCCTCTCTCAGAGGGAGTCCCTGGCGCCCCAGGAATCTTACGCAGCTGAAAATGATCTCCAACATTTTCCGCGCTGTTCTCTGCTCTTTAGCAGCGGCCTCAGAGAGTAGTGCATTAATTGGCGTTGTTTTCAATGCAGCCAATCTTTGCATCGCATCTAAATGAATGCGAGTCTTCTCGTGGTCTTTGATCTTCTCCGTTGCTTTTCTCCAATTTGAAAAGCCTTTATCTTTCAAAAACAAACTGTCAGTATCTGAACCGACCAACTTGCTTTTGACAGCTGACCTGCGCACACCACACACAATGCCATCACTGACCGCAATGTACTCCAGCCACCGCCACTCTCTGAACCAGGCGGCCTTGCAGGAACGACTGAAGTTCTCACCGCTGAACTTCCTGGTAGGAAAATTGTAATCCTGTGTTGGTTTGAATGCTTGCTGCGGTCCGGTTGCTGGGACAGGTGCAGGTGTCTGACGTTTAGCTGGGTCAGGCGGTTAAAAAAAAATCTGAAATTCTTTTCTAAGACATAGCTGGTTCATTGAACTCACATTGTCATGTAAGCTAACAACAATGCACGCGATCATATCAAAACAACAATGCCCACGAAACAAAGACTTTGTTTGTTTTTTAGCCTACGTCACACTGAGCTGTCAGATTCAGCCTGGCTCCGTACAGTACAGCAGATCTGTGTATTATGAGATAAATGTATTAAGTCAGACAAATTTAGTTTACATTCAGATTCTTTACTTTTTAAGCATAATGCTGTGGTAGGGAGGCTGATGGGGGGCGGGGTGGCGGATGGGAGGGGGTGCAGCTGCACCCCCCCGCACCCCTAGTTCCGACGTCTATGGCTGCAAGGTGTGAACGTATGTGTGTGTATTTATGCAAAATGTTTAACACTGAGGCGTTAAAAGTCACAAAATACAACTAGTTACTCAGACTCGCTTTCATTTGGATTGGTTTAAAGACCTTACCAGAGCTGAGTACATAATTTTCTTCAGATTTGAAATATTTCTACTAATTTTATTGTTATTTTTAAAGTGCTGGGGGTTGCACCAGATTCGCAAGCATTTTTGAGGTTTGGTAGAGGGTTCAATTTACTTTTTGGAAGAAAATCCAGATCTTTGAGCCATGGTTAAAAAAATGATTGATTACAAGGGTTGTGAGAGATCAGCAAAAATATTGCTATCCAATATTCACATCAATTCTCATAAATAATGATCAGAGCCTTCAATGATTCGATCAATTAATTGGGATAAGATCAAATCGATATTTTTGGAAATGTAGAGCTTTTTAACGGTCGACAGTCACAATATCCAAACCTTTTTTAAGAGTCGTTTTGACCATCTCTAATAATAGTAATAATAATACAACTTAAAAGCTATCCACCAGCTTTAATTTATAATATTTACATTAAGAATAAGACCAGCAAAAACAATACATGGAATAAAATCACATAAGTTTATTAAAAGTATGTGTAATTCGATTCAATATCTTTTTTTGACTGACTGATGTTGATGAGAATAATTCAATACGGTCTCCTATAATAGAACATAGTACTCAAACTAATCCATTAAATTAGATTTGGTGGAGTAAAATATCAAGCTGATTTTTAAAGGAGGTTTCAAATATACATTTTTCTGTTGTATCAAATAATTCAGGTTCTTCGCTCTTAATAATTTAATGCACTAAAGACTTGGAACATCCGTTCTTTTTCCGTTAGAATGACTTTATAAATTTGAGGGTAACAATAGGCTCATTGCTATTTAATATATGTTGACGTGTCTGAAAATATGTTTACTTTGAATAAGCCCTTTATTACAATTGACAATAAAAATACAGTATGAAAACAAATTTAAAAATAGATACACATGGATAGCATCTGCTACGGAATGAAGTTTGGGGGGTAGTAGGAAGCCACTACTGTATGCAGCGGGCGATAAAGAGGGTGAGTAGACAGCTGTTCGACCAACTCAAGAAGCTCCAGGAACACTGTCACGACGTTATCCCAGCCAAAGGGATCATATTTTTTAATTTAGAAATGTTACATTTAATTTGAAGTAAATCCCTCTTTTTACAAATCCGGCTGATATGCTTTGATATACCCAAATATAATATGAGTTTAAGCTTTTTCAAAGTTCAAAATTTGGTCTCAGTTTAAGAGAAATGTACTGTAAAATTATCTAACAAAAATGTCATTTAAAACGATATAGATCGAACAACAAAACATATAAAGGCGACATTGTGAGCTGACTTGCTCCTATTACAAACACTTATGTATATCTGGTAATATTTATTATGGTTCTCGAAAAGAAGCTGGACGTAATTGATGGAAAGAAAAGTAGAAAATGAATAAATAATGGTCTTAATTGGTTTATCAGTTTTAACACTATCTACAACAAAACAATACAATGAAACTGAGACGCATCAAACACTTTTAACTAAAAAAAGGAAAATAAAAAATGGCTTAACAAAGGAAAAAAATACACTTATACGAGATGAGTTCAAATCAATTTTGTTTCCATGCAATGAAAAATTAGAACTTAATCACATCAAGGGATTTTTATTCGTTAAAAATGACATGTTTTTAAAGTCAGGCCTTTGGGCAGATCTTTATTTTTTTAGTATAGTTCACAAGCTTGATTCGAAATATTTGGAAGTTGTCAATTAATTTATGGTATCATTTCTTTAAAAAAATAAAGAAATATATATATTTAGATAGCTAATACATTTTGATATCTAGGATAAGTAAGGAATGGCAAAAAATACTCAAATAATTGAAAAAGGATCGAATTAGCTCAGTGGAAGCATTCACTACCCTCAATGTTGAGTGCCCAAGTTCGATTTCCGAGAGGTGAAGGCCAATTTTTTTTTAAATAGCCGTTAGGCTAATTTTAAACGCTATGATGCTTATTCATATCTACGCGGATGCAATTCTACCGAAACTAATAGTCAAAATAATAAAGAAATAATAAATCTTCACTTCATAAAAATGATACATATATTTCAAGAGTTATTTTAAGACTTATGTGCGGACTTTTTAATAAAACACATTGCATTTTGTGTTCAGTTCATAAGGCAAAAGATTTTTGAAGTTTGATAGTACATTATAAGATCACCTCTCAGTGGATAAAAAATATCTACGATAAAAACACCTTTTCGATCTAGAATCAGTGAATCAATTCCCTGGCACAATCAAATAAATGAACAGCATCCCTTTCGCCCCTATTTTTCATTCTTCTCAGATCTTCTCAGATGACAGGAGAAAGTGTTTCCCATCTCAGGATAGTAGGAGAGTGCTAACATAAAGATTTGTACCTAACATACTTTTTGATGAAGAGACAAAGCCTCTGTTGTGCATATTGACTTAGCTCAGTCCTTTATCATCCACAAGCCTTCTTTTTGTATGAGGAAAGGATGAGGAATATTTTGTCTATTTATATATTTGTCCATACCCCAAATTAGAGCTCTGTTGTTGTTGATAATGATGTTTCATGAAACAAAAAAACACTTTACTAGGCTTACTATATATACACTGCACTTCCTATCTGAGAAGTTTTTTCTAAACATCAAAGATAGGGATAAAAAGGTTGTTCTCACCAGAGTCTTATACTTTTTAGGCTCTAGTTCTCCCAAACTACTCACCTATAAACATATCTTTTTTCCTATTTGGTAAGTCTGTTTTCTTTTTTTTCTACGTCCGAACATTGGAGTGATGATCCATTGTTTGACAGGCATGATGAAACAAATTAAAATTCATTATTTTACTGATACATGAAGACGTATTTTACATAATCAATAATAATTCCTAGGTTCGATAGACTAATTTTAACGCTATAATGCTTATTTACATATATCCTGTCGGATGCAATTCTTTCGAACCATAAAGGCAAAAAAAAAAAAAAAATGGAAAAAAGAACTCCATTAATGGGATTCGCAAATGACATAGACCTAGGCCCATGAGAAGACACTATTTGGTTTTTTAGGATGATATGTTTTTCTCTGAATTGATGTCTACTGATTAACAGTCGTGAATGAAGTCATGGTTTATTGCATAATGCCAACAGCTTATATATATATATTTATTTATAATTTGTGTTTTTATTTTTTATCACCAACTTATAAAATAACTGAATGTACAATAGATTCAGTAAAAGTAGGAAATACAATATAAAAAAAAGATGGGGACAATCTTCAGTTTATATATGACGTATTATTATAATTATGATATATTTTCTTATGTCGATGGATTATTGAAGAAGAGGAAGGAGTTGTTGATATACCTGGAGCAGTCAAAGTATAAATATCAAATATTTAGGATAGAAAAATGGTGAAAGGACAATAAATATCCAGTGACGTCATTGTGAAGAAAAAAAGCATAAATCATTTTATAAAACATATAATTGAATAGCATCAATGGAATTTACTGTAAGACTTGTGTTCTAATTATGCAATTACTTCAACGTCTTCATATTGTTAACTTCATATACTTTTTTTAAATATGAATTGGGATGAGGATAAGAAGAAATCTCTCACTTGAAATAAATTTTGGAAGAACTTTTATTTATATAAAAATTAAATTATTTTTTTTAAAAGAATCTATTATTCTCAAAAAGGAATCGCTCCAAAATCACAGTCTTATGGATATTACTTTATCATATTTATAGTAAATTGTCCTGAATCTTTTTATATTACGAGCATTTATATTTTCATATATTTCTAACAAAGGTGGAGGAAATTTTAGAGAGATGAAGTCCATAAATTTAATCTAAGAATAGTAAATTATCTTTATTAAGCTTTATGTTGTTGGATAAATTTATTATCATATCTACTAAAGTCGTTTGAAGCTCAGTAATAGTATTATATTCGTAGTTTTACTATTATAGCTTTAGTTGCAAGATGGATGTAACATGATAATATATATTTATAATTCAATTTCCTCAATTTAAAGCCAAGAGCGAGTCTATTTAGATACAAATGAACTCTCCTCCTTCGTCCTTGTAGTTTTTTATCCATCAAAATGCAATTTTGCTTACCTCATCCCTGCACCCATTTCCTGTTTTAAGCCATTAAAAACTGCATCATTATTTTATAGCTCTTGCATCGTTGTTATTTTTGCTATTGTTTATTCGACATTGAGCATCTCATAAGACAATTCTAGAATGATTCTTACTATTAATGTAAATAAGTAAGTAGTTTATTAGTGTATTACTAATAGGTATTGAAACATTGAAGAATTTAGAAAAATTAAAGGAAGGCTGTTCATAAAAAATATTTTTAAGAGTAATTATATGTACAAACATGGAGAGCTTTAATTCTTTTTGCCTGTTTCATATAAGTAAGGATTTATAATGCTTGTAACTTTTTTACATTCTTAAATAATTGATGATAACATTATGTCAACTTCGTCAGTAATCAAAAATTCTCCGCTTTAGATAAAAGTTCTTGATCATATCCATGATAACTTAATTGAATAATATTAATAAATAAGGAAAGTTTTAATCAAGATTCAATAAAAACATACTAGTCTTTGATAGGTTTTTTATAAATAAATATATTAGATAATATAAATATTCAATTTTAACTAGTTCATAAAAAATATTATTAAAAAAATTTCATTGTTCTCTTGATTTATTAAGTGTATCAAATATTGTTAATAGAAATATTAAATTATTAATATGAGCTATTGATTTACAGTTGTTTTTTGCCTTAAATAAATGCTTTTAATGAAAAAAATGTTGTGTTCATTTGCAAACAAAATCATGATAGATGCCTTGTAATAGATACGTTGTTATGAAGGCCTAAATTTAACGTTTAATTTTTAGGGAGCTCCTTTCCATTACAATTTTGGCTATATATATATATAAATATTTATATCAGAAAACGACCGGGACACCTTTTTTCGCCGGGACTCGGGTCGGGCCAGGACTTAAATTTTTCAAGCCAGGTCGGGCCAAAACTGGGCCGGGACTTAATATTATTTTCGTTAATCTCCAAAATAAGTGAAGACGTTTTTTTAGCAAATAATCTCCAAAAAAGTGAGGACATTTTTTTAAAGAAAATAATCTCCAAAAAAAATTGAGGACGTTTTAGAATGAAAAATTTACAGAAAAAGTTATGAGGTTTTTTTTAAAGGAATATTTGAAAACTCCTTTCTAAAAAAACGTCGTCACTTTATGAATGACAAACGAAAGAAATAGTTAAGTCTTGGCCCGGTGTCTAAAAACCCGGGACACTGGACTGGGCCGGACGCTAAAAACAGCCGGGACCTGGGCCGGGTACCCAGTTTTTTCCTGATATATGTACATATAAATAAATATATATATAACCATCTATATAAAGGAATTTGGGAGAAAAAAGTTATTATTAGCATATTTGTAAGGCTTTACTTGGGTTACAGGATTTACTTTAATGGCATATGCATATATTACCATGATATCAGAGAAAGAATACGATAATGTTTTGGCACAGTCATCCAGCTTATGAATGATGAATCATTCAGGTCGTTCATTGAATTCCATTTACAAGCCTTTATCATAATCTTCATATCTGACGTCACAGTAAATAGCTGCGTACATTATAAAGTAATCCGCTATTTCTGTAATGTTAATTTTTTATACTTCATTAAACCGTGTTTTATCCCTTCATATTGAAATAACATTTTGAATATAAACTCGAAACAAGACATTATATTAAATAAGGAAAGTCATCACATCCCTAAAATAAATTTTACATCAGGGCTCAAAATACTTCGAAATATTAATAGGGAAATTATGTCATATACGTAGCATTCAATTACATATATATATATATATATATAGTGCTCTATTTCACAGCGTCTGTACTTTTTATTGTACATAAGAGACACATTATAAATAATTTTATATTTAAGAGTGCTCTTGTATTGCGAGGAAGTTTTTTAAATCTATAAATAAGTACAAATATACGCATAAATACACATAATATACATGTACTATACAATGAAGTGAATTAGAATATTTATTGTAAGTCATTTCAACACAATGTATTGAAAATGCATCATTTAAAACTGCTCATATGACCTCAAAACAATGTTTTTTCCTGTGTACAGGGTGATGACTTAGTCATTAGGTAAGTTTTCGAGGTTTTAAAAGCTTGGTGACTTTAGGGCTGGTGTCAACTGAAGAAACTGGCAAAAATCTACAATTCTAAGTTTGTTGTATTACGATCGAATATAGCACAGCAACTAGCCAAATAGCACAATCCGTGTGACCTCTTTTGGTCACAAGTTGACTCCAAAGAGAAATTTATTTTTTCAAGTTGTTCGTTTCCAATTACAACGACTTGACCAGCATCATCTAAAGGACGCCAGAAAGTGGATATCATAACGGGAAGAAGAGCTTGACGTCAAAGAGAGAGTCATCGAGATATAATGACACCTTAAATCGTATGAGAAGCCATCAGTAGATACCTGAATCTGAGAGGGTTCCTTTGGACTTAAAGACAGCTTCTGGTCAAATATAAAAAAGAGCGAATACACCTTATTGTTCTTCAAGCACGACTGGGATCCTGCCACGACATACTTCAACGAGATTATCACGGTTTTTAACCCAAAAAACAACTATATCTTGCCATTACTAACTGCTAAATTATAAGCAACCATTAAGCATAATTATTTAATGGGATAACAGTGGCGGAAGTTTCCTTCGTTATTTCTCCTCAACACAATAAAACAGTTGTATGTAAAAAATTTTTGTAGGCTTCTATGATGGATTAAAAGGTCATAGAACACAAACCTGTTCGTGCTTATTGACATCCTTAGAATCCATGAATATTAACACGTCGAATATTTTCCAAAATAATTAAGCCGTAAGTAATCTTTTAAAATATATTATTGATGTTTACATGTTTGATTTACAAAACTCACAATATACTCAATTTTAAGCAAATATGCTATGAATTTTGAAAAACTATATTTCCTCTATCAAACGTTATTAATTTGTTCTTGAGATGAAAGAGATGTTAAGTTTTATACACGGTTTGTTGTTCAAAGAATATTCTTGTCTCTGTGTTGGGCTCAATAACATATTAAGGCCGAATCAATAATAAAGTCCCTTTGTTACAAGACAAAAGAAACTTTCAGGGGGAGACGCTCATCAATTCCTTCAGATGTCAGAGCAAGACCATGGCAAGTAGTTTTAGGCTTCACCATTGTGGATCAAAGGTCTCCTATTCGAGTCAAGGATATCCTTAGCAACGTGATAAGATCACCATTTATGATAATCAAACAGCATTGGTTTTTAAACGAATTAGTTTTAACTTTGATTATTATTTCTACTCTCGTAATTTGATGGAATTTGAGGCTGCCAGTCTTTTTTTAATGCTTACTATTTTTCAAGATATCTTTAGTTTCTTCTAGGATACGTTAGTTAGAAGTTAATGACTGTATATACGTAAACAACTAAAGTAAAGAACACGACCACATATTAGGGTATTTCTGTTACAACAGGCATGTGGAGTTCCTTTTTTTAAATTGCAAGTCAAAATATTATATATAATTGATCATATTGAATTCTTAAATTTTTTTTTGTAACATCTATTTCACGAAATTGTAGAAGAATATTCACTTTTTGACTGTTTAAAAAAACTTTTCATCAGTATATTAAGTACTCTTTTCATCCATTTTCATGCAAAGGCCATTTTCCCTCCCTCACTCTTTGTTTATTAAAGAATTATTTAAATGAGAGGAGCCCCTTTGATATGCAATCAGGAAATCATTGTATCGTGATTGGATCATCATAATGCAAGCTCATGATGGAGATTTAAAATAAAGGAACATTTGATTTTTTATATTTAGAAAGAAAGAAAAAGTATATGGAACCAACAGAGTCCTTGAGAAGGGTTCCTGAGGATGCTGTTTGCCTTCTAAAAGAGACTGTGAATATTTGACTCCCTACCCTATTTATTATCTTTAATTGCCATAGTATGATGATTAATGGGAGGTCCATCTGAGCGGATGGAGCCGTAGAATCATCAACCAATAAATGACTTATAAGAGGGCTACATACGTACAACGTATGGTTATTTAAGCATACTCTTGTAGGGACCAGGCAGTGTATTGCACGTCAAGTATATATAATACAAGGTGACTATATACAGGTGTTACTATAACGAAAGAGTAAATAATGAAGAAGAAAATACTACAAATATATATGGTAACGTCACTTTTTGGGGAAAGAGTTGTTCTTATCTACTACGATGACTTTAGCTCCTGGAATGTGAATTAAGGGAAGGCATTTGTTTTGAACTTTCGTCCGTAATTTCGAGTGCAAAAGTTCATCCCTTCCGGTTACATTCATATGCTAAATCCGTTACTACTAACTTAATTATGTAAATCGTTCAGTACGGATTCCATTTATTATTTATTTATATCTTTCTACAGGGTGCGAATGCATTTGAGTGACCGTTTTCACGTTGTGCTCAACTCAATATATTTATTGTATGAAAAAGATAGACATTTCAAATTTCAGAGGAAGGATTCTAAACATTTATCAAGTTAATGATTAACTAAAATCGCCGTTGGCCTTCACAATCTCCTCGTTAATGAGGTCACTCAATTGTGATCTTTGTTTTAATGTTTATCAGGGCGTCTAAACAAACAATTTTTATTTTGAATGTTTAAGAAAAAAGTAAATTTTGGATATGATAAAGTTCAATTGGTCTTATTCTTCACATATTTAGAGATATAGAGAATAAAGTGACAAAATGTTAATACAAATCAGTCGTAGAGCCCACTAAGACTCTATGTCATGAAAAATGGTGGGAGAGGTTGGGATACAATCTACGCAAGCAAGGGATCAAGATGAAGGGATCATGTTGCATCTGGTTTTATTATTCATGAAACATTACAAAAAAACCACTTATTTGTCGGCATATTAAATAAGAAAAGATATTTTTTTTTCCATCAGACTTGTTGACCTTCGCAAAATCGTCGTTCACAAAAGTTATCGTTCGTCGTTCATTCATAGGTCGTTTGTTATTCTGAAAAAAATGACGTTTTTATAGAAAGGAAATTTTTTATCGTCGTTCTGAAAAAAGTGATTTTTTTAGAAGGAAATTTTTACCATGAAAAAGAAAATCTTTGTCTTTTTTGGCGCCAAAAACGAAAGATAGGAATTTTTGTTGTCGTTCGTCGTTTATCGTTCGCGAACGACGAACGATTACAAATGAACGACAAATCAACAAGTCTGATTTCCATCTATACCACAACATAGAAAATACTTTGATTGTTAAATGATAAAGGAAGCGACGATCTCCCACCAATTTTATTGTCCTTTATGACAGTTCAGTGAATAATAAAATGTTCCATTTGTTCTATTCTACTTCTAAAAATACTTATGAAAGATTTTGAAATACTAATATTTTTTGTCAAGTTTTAGCTTAATGTAATATCGAAATGCAATATTTTTATCATTTATATGATGAAATAAAAACATATTTCAGACCAAAAATAAGTTGAAATTCAACTTTGTGCTAAATTGATATTTGTGGTTTTCTAATCTTGATAAAAAATATGAGAGTCCAGTATTTATTTATATACATTATGTTAACAAATAAAATCTTCCTAATTCAAATCCATAGTTTTTAAACACTTAACATCCCTACAGAAGAAAATGCACTTTATCTTTATCGAAAGAAAGTACTTATTGCATTTTTATGTTTGTATATATAAAGAAAAAAATGTGCAGTTGAGTTTTATTATTATGCCTTGAGCACATGATTCAAAAGTTCAGTAACATATTTCTCGAACATAGAAATGTTTATCCAACAATATAATTATATTAAAGACTAGTTTATTGAACCTAATACGCCGTAAAATGCAATCAGTGTTTGTTAAAAAACCGTTCCTTCATTGAACGCTCATTCCGAAGAATGGCTTTCAGTTTGCTTTAGGATGATAAAAAATGATTATACTTCAATTAGGAATACTAACATTAGTTCAAATACATAAAGGTCCTATAAATTTATAAACAGATAAATATGTTATGTATTGATATGATGCCTGAAGTCTTAACACAACAAGCAATACGTCACTAACCGTTGACGGATAAGAAGCGTATCAAGAAAACCTGTTTTATTATTGATGGCTTATATTGTTTTATATTTGATCTTTTAAAGACATGTCTTATAGGTGTTTTTACATGACATTCTAAACATAATTCTACTATTTGATACATATTTTCGATGATATTTTATTGTAATAATTTTAACGTGAGAGAATAAAACGAATGTTTTTATTAATTGAAAAAAAAATATGTTTCGTATTGATTAAAATACAAAATTTCCTTTAATAATTGGCATATGTTTATCTCGGTGTCCAGTAATTTTATCGAGCGTAAATTCCTCGTGGACCTTTTTATAGCCGTTTTTTTTGTCGTGGGTAAATACCTCGCTTGCTCTTTTGTAGTCAGTCCATTTTCCTCGTTCTTCTTCACCCGAGGCTAAGGTGTGCAAAACTTTTAGTCTGCATATATTTATTTCCTATAAAGGGTCAGCCGTAGATTTAAACCCCATGGGACCCCCGAATGAGCCCGCAAAATTGGGTCTACGAAGTAAAAAAATAAACAGCGCGGAAAAGGCTTCACAAGAAAAAAGCTTCGCGACAAAAATGCTCCTGAGAAAAAGGTGAAAGAGAAAAATACTCCACTACAAAAAACTTCACGACAAAAATACCCACGAGAAAAAAAAGAACGAGAAATCGACTAACTATAAAAAGCAAGCGAGGAAATACCCACAACAAATTTATGCACGACGAAATTACAGTAGACCGTTTATGTCGTTATTTTATACTTCTAAATACCAATTAGAATGCTTTGGTTTCATAATAAAACATGAAAATATTAGACAACTGCCTTTCCGTACCTTAGCCAACGGAAGATCATGATAAAGTAATTAAAGGGACAGGGAAACGCTTCAACCAACTCAATCAACACAGAATTCACTTGAAGGATTGTCTCCGGATATGGGAGGATGTCTGTCCTCACACTGACAAGGAAGGACTCTCTGACCAGAATAACGTGGAACCCACAACAAACAGAGCCTCATATCTGAAACCCTGTGATCATTTCCCGTTATGGGATTCAAACTTTTGTTCAAGAATGATAGTGTTTGGAAAAGAATGAGGAAACTTCTAGGACCGTGGGCGATGAAGAGGATGAGCGAAGACTAGATCCTGGATCAATTATAAAATCTCTAGAAGCACTTCTATGACGTCATAGTAGGCGGAGGGGATTTTTTTGATTTAGATATTCTTATGAAATTGATCAAAAAAATTATTATTAAATATGGTACTCCCTAAAATGGGTTCCTTTTATTACCTGATAGGGGTATATATATTTGATTTCACAATTACTGGAATCAAGAGTTACAACTGTACTGCTAGGTGCTAGCCATGCAACTACATCCAATTAATTAAAGGAGTTTTTTTTTTGTCAAAGTTGGAAAGTCGTCCTTGTGATTAGGACCCGTATAATAATCCTTAAGTAAAAGCCAATTAAGAACACATATAAACTAAACACCAATTACGTTTCTTGTCCAAGGTTATAAAAATGCATCTGTTCTTCATAATAATAAAAACTACCTTCATATACCTTATAGGATTCCCGCTATAAAAAAAGGAAAACGTTGTACTCAGGTATGTACTAAATCGGGAGGAAGAGAAAGAAAGAAGATATTGACAGATTTATCTTAGATACTACTTCTTCTTGTAGAAAAATCCCGAAACATGCACGCACGTAGATTTCCAAGCGTTTGTTCTACCCATTGAATTAATGGCGATCCATGCTTACCATTTTCTCAGTTGGTAACCTTTTTTCTTTATTTTTGTACGTTAAAAATCGTCATGAAAATATTCCTTCCTTTTCTTGAGAGAGGAGTAGCCTAATAATTTGATTTTAATATGTGATATACATACAACCCTGCAAGGCAGGCAAGCTTGTATATAAAACTACACTGCCCACTCAATAAACTTTTTTCCTCTCTCGAAAAATATGATATGGATATAAATAAATATATAATATGATAATGAGGGAGTGATACAATGAAGCTTTGATAATTTACATGTTCTTAAAGAAAATGGAGAAATCATAAAGGTCGAAAAATATTTACTCAACTTCATAATAAGTCTATATTTATGACACATACGTTATATCTTGACTTTTTACTATTTTTAATATTCTAAAACTGTTTATTGCATAAATAACAAAAATTAATTTTTTTTATATCATCATTCTTTATATTTAGTTGATAATTTATGATGCCTCACTCCATAGATAGTATTGAGTGCCGAAGCCACGAGTGGTAACACCGAAAATCGGGGTATTTGTTGGAGTATCACACTCAATATTTAATGGAAAAAATATGAATGATGTCTCACACCCCCTTCAGTTCTTCCTGTCTCTGTCTTCCCACAGGGAACATAGAGTGCCGAAGTAACGTATGATAGCGCTGAATGATGGAGTATTTGTTTAGCTCTCCGTTGATGGGAGAAAACAGCAAAAGCTTAAGAGAGAGAACGACTTCATAATTTATCAAGAAAAGTTGAATATCGGGGTATTTGTTAGCTCTCCATTGTGGAGGAAAGACAGCGACAGAAAAAACTAAAGCAGAGTGAGATCTCAAAAAGGGTTCCGCACTTAAGATTATTTACATATTCATCAACTGCATCGAGATTAATAACAAGACTATGACGGTGTGTTTTAAGCACATATTTTACCATTTATTTAAGATAAATTGATATACCATTTTCACTCATTGTACCCCTCATCAGCCTTGATGACGGCCTCCAACCTGGGCCGGAACTTCGCATAGCTGTTCTTGATTAGCTCGGTCGAGACTGGTACAAGCGTCTTCAATGGCTGACTTCAGTATTCCTTTGGGGTGAAATTGATCCCTGAGAGAAAGTTCTTCAGCCGACCCCAAGATAGCATACTCCAGCACAGCGAGGTCAGGGCTGTACGGGTGCCAAAGATTTTTGTCAATGAATCTTGGAGCATTGGCCTTGAGGAGCTTCTGTATGCTTGCGACTGTATGAGGCCATGCAAATCATGTTGAAATATCCACCCTGTCCCATAGCTGGAATGAACCCAGGGGAAGACAGTGTTCCTCAACATCTCCATGTAAGTGGTGCTGTTTTTCCTCCTCCAAGGAGATGAGGCGACACTTTCCCCCACCAAAGGCCACGACAGATAAGATTGCAGGCTTACAACACTCCTTCCTTTACCCGCATGGCGCACATCATCAGAGACATCATTGGAGTTGGGTGCTATGAAGAATCTAATCTCAGAAGCCACCATCTCACCAGCACAAAATGAGGTTTCATCCGAGAAGATTAGCACAGTCTCCTTTGGCTTATGTTTCATCATCAGAGGCACTTCTTGGTCTTCTCCAACCTTTTTTTTTCCTCGTCCCTTTTCTCCAAAGATTGTCTTGGAGTCCTTTTATAGACCTTAAGGTTGAGTTCGGACTTCACAAGACGGTCCAAACTGCGTTTTGATACGTCAAATTCCCTGGCCAGTCAGAACAAGGTTTTCTTGCCTCTTCTCTCGGCAATGGTGTCTTGACCAGCCTCCACAAGCTCGCAAGTCCTTACAGTCTTGTTCGGAATCCTTCTAGGGTTATCTGCAGTGCCTCTGTTAATGACTGCAGCAACAGTTTTGCGAGTACAGCCCTATGCGTTTTCAATCTGGCTAATGTTTGTCCGTGTGGATGGAGTTTCAAAATTGCCCCCTCGGTACTTTCTTTTTTATACAACATTTAAGGTCCGTTTTGACCCTGTGTTTTGTTCAGACTCAAGACAAAATATTCAGCTGATAACAAAATCAAAAGATCAAACTCAACGAAAACCCTGCAACTTCGAAGGTGAGTACATATTCTTAATTCTCCATTAAATAGGGAGTACTAAGATGTCACTCATAGAGATAAAAAATATACAGAGAGAGCTTATTCCCTTCATCTGTATTTTTGTTCAATATAACCAAGTAATTTGTACAACGTCATCGTAAGCTGATCATAGGATAGAAAGATTTGTTTATATTGGTCACAAAAACGTATTTCTCGAAGAATCCAATAATCCCTCTATGTCTTTATATCTCTCTGACAAAAACGTATTCTCATAGAGATTAAATACATAAGGGCTTATGTTGTTTTCGAGGAATCATAGAGATATAAAGATTTTTATATCTCGTTTTTGTGATCAATATAAACAATCTTTCTATCTCTATTATCAGCTTACGATGACGTAGTACAAATTACTTTGTTTATATTGGACACACAAATACAGCTGAACAATGTTTCTCTGCTCTTGAAGTGAATAGGCTCTCTATATCTTTATATCTCTATGATGTCACATCACTCTCTTAGTTATTTCTGTCGATATTCAGCGCCCCATACGTAACTTCGGTACTCTCTATTCTTCTATCTCTCTCTATAGTTTTCCGTGTACGTCCTCTCTCAGCTTTTAACACGTCTTAGAGTATATTATTCATTTAACAAAATAGAGCAACTATTTTTATGACAATAACAATGTCAACGATATTCTGCACCAACATGTGCGAAAATTAGTTTTCATTATCGTTTAACACCTCTTTTTAAGCATATAGGCTCATGAAAAAGTATCTATAATTTATTAACTTTTAATTAAAATTAATAGCTGTGTTTTATAAACATAATTTTTTGTTTCTAAATAGCTTTTGGAAAGACTTTTTAACCATTTCATTATTTACTATTATTGTGCTTTTTCAACACAAAGAAAAAATCATGGTCAAATCAATTCGTATTGTCTCATTGTTACTCAACACATCTTCATTGTCTCTTGCAACAAAGCAAATGAATCCACGATGATGAACTTTACTTTTTTCTTGGAAGAATAACAAAAATACACATAAACAAATCATTAAAGGATTTTTGGGGCAATGATT
>CP045892.1:19933805-19953461 GCA_013387185.1 Caligus rogercresseyi
GCAGATTCATTTGTACTTTTTATATTGAAAGTCTCTTGTTAATAAATCCCCTCAAAACCTTTAACAACTACAACACATCTATTCAGATGACTGTTTTCATTTATAATTGTGTGCCATTAATATGTAATTAGTTAATTTGATTTTTTTTTTATCGTCCAAGAAAAAGATGAAATCCCTTCAATATATAAATACATAGAGAATGAAATTCTTCAAGTTGATATACGAAACATTACTTTAAAAAATAATCTATGTCATTCATGATTCTTCACTTTATGTAAATATTGTCGTTGCAAAAGAAGTTTAATAAGTAAATGAACATAAAGCTCATTTTCGTTTCACGAATATGTTATTCATTATAGGATCGGATACTGAAAATGCAAAGCCTTGGTCCGTAGAGCCTGCATTATTTTCAGTTGCAACAAATGATATACGATGTTTTTTAGTTAAACTATTTTTAAATAGTTATAACATATTTTCATAATTTTTCTTGGATAGAAAAAAAACTTTTGACGAGTTTGCAGTCTTGTTATCCTTAACTTTTATTTCGAACAATACCAAGATCCGTCATATGGCCGTCGCTCTAATCCTACTTCCCTAGTAACTTCCATGTGTCGCCATGGAGTAGAGTCTAGCTTATCTAGTGCAACGCAACTGTTGTAGTACTTGTCCTATACTAACCGTCGAGTCAAATATCAATGATAATTTTACTCCAGTTGTTATTTGAACCATGATTAATTTAAATATTGTTGTTCCTACGTCTTATGTGTCCACCTAATCATTTCATATTCTCCCCTTCAGACTGACTCCCTGTGGTGACGGATCTGACAATACCAACTAATGCATCTTGAGGAACCCCATGCTGCAAAAACAAAAAAAATAACACCTAATTATTTAGTTAACCATACTCACAAAGATAAACCATTGCTTTTACTGACATTAAAAACATATAGCCTAATACATTTAACTAATAATAAAAGTTACAACCCAAAAAAGTATTCATGCAGAGCAAAGAGGTCAAAGGATAAAAGCAACCAATTAGGCTCTATCTGTTTTTTTCTCTTTTGTAATGTAAATATGCACACATGCTTATTAAGAAATGGTGATTAAAGATCCTTCAACCTTCTTAATAGAACGCGCCCAGTTTATCATATTTATATATCTGTATTCGCCAGCGCGAGTTTTCAAGGATACCAACTGCGTTTCATGCATGTTTAGGGATGAAGAAAGGTGTTTCTTAGAAACTCGTACATTCACACACGTATATGTATGCATATGGTAATATATATCTATATATATATATATTTAAATACATATCAGGAAACGACCAAAACTCAAATTTTTCAAGCCGGGACAGGCTGAGACTAAACCGTGCCGGGACTTTAATATATTTGTTCCTTCGTCATTCTGAAAATGACGACATTTTTTAGAAGTAATTTATCCATTACTTTTTAAAATTTAAATAATTTTTCTAGAAAAAATCGTCACTTTCAGAATGACGAACGAATGAAAATATTAAGTCCCGGCCCGGTGATTTTAGACACCGGGCCTGGCCGTTCAAAAAAGCCGGGACCCGTCCGGGTACCGTCGTTAAAATATACATTACTTTTTTTGCCTATGGTTCGATAAAATTGCAACCGACTGGATATAATATCATTATTACATAAAATTATCTATCGAACCTAGAATCTTTAGGGTGAACAAAATGACCATCCCCTTTTGGATTCGAAACCTGCGCCCCAATATTGAAGTTGAACATGCCTTAATGCACATGGCTATTGCACTCCCTTATATATTATTTCATTGATAAGACTGTTTTCTTTCATTTCTATGTCCGATAGTGATGATCTAGTTATCGATAGATTTTGAAAAACCAACAAACATTTCTTGAGTATGAGAAGATATTTTATGGAACTAATATTAATGGTGGAATAGGAGGAGTCCATTCAGGGGATTAGACAATGACGTGGATGACGTAGCTATTAAGAAGAGACAATTGATATTTTATGGATGGAGTGAAGTGAGTCATTGTAGCATTTTACCAAGTGCTTTTATTACGATTCCCTCTCATCTTCCTTCAACCAATCAACTATCAATAAGCACCACCTTGTATCTATTATATACGTAATCCAGATAGTAAACGGTTATTTGTTTCTTTAAAGAGTTAAAAAGAATAATAAATAAATAGTTGGCTTTATGCTCTGAAGCATCCCTGGACTCACGGCTATTGAGGAGTAAACATCAATACAGAAGAAGAAATTCATACTTAGATATATTTTAAAATATATATCTTCTCATAAGCTCACATCCAGAGCATTTGCAAATCCTTTGAATGGACTTCTTCATATATACCTATTAATATTAATTTGATGAATGTTTATAATTTTTCCTAATAGATGTCGCTAATGGATCATCACTAGGAATGGAAATCTGGAGCTTAACCTGGTGCTTACAGATTCTATGACTGTTTTTAGCCGTGAAAAAGACAGAGGGGTAAAGAGAGATAGAAGGAAAGAGAGATGAGAGAGAAGAAGATTAAGTTTTCTCTCACTTTTTACCTTCTCTCACTCTCTTTCCTCCTCTTTCGCTATCTCTCGCTCTCTCTTTCCTTCAATCCCTCTCTTCTACCCTCTCTCTTTTTCACGGCCAAACAGTCATAGCATCTATAAGCACCAAGGCTAGCTCCAGATTTCATTCCTAATAATCACTATACTATGACTGTCAGACATACAAAAGAAAGACAACAGTGTTACCAAATACATAAATATATGTTAATTTGTGAGTTTACGAAAATACCTTTGTTATCCCTATGTATATTAATTAAGGATCTCAATAAAATTAGCATTAGGACCTCGAGCAGCAAGGTTTTTCTTCTTCTCTTGATTTGTTTCATTTAATATAGAGGAGGTCAAGGGTCAAAAACTTCTTTTGAGTTCAACGACTTAAAACTTCAGCTAATGTGCCTTGAGAGTATTATAAAGCTTATTTTATTTTGTCGTTGCAAGGCTTTATTATGGAAACTTATGCAAATGCTGTAGTGGCCGTTGCAATGACCACTATTGGTAAATTTGATGGACATTGAGTAATAGGGATTGAGTAATATAGGATTATAAATCATGGAGTACAATATAGTCGTATTTTTAATGTAATTATATTTTTTTTGTCTTCTTAATACAAGCAGTAGTTTATCAATAAATCAATAACTAATGAAGATTAATATAAGTATTCGGATTTATATTTATTTCCTTCATATAATTCGGATAAAAATAAATTTATTTTAGCTAAGTTCCGCTTGACACTTCCGTTTGTCATTTAACTGTTTCATAAGTCACAATCACGATAAATCACTCAGCTTCGAAGATGAGTCCAAACAATTAGCATATAATTTTAACGGAATTATGTAAAACTTTTTTAAACTTAACTTTTGTGTTCTTTTCATTTTTCTCCTTGTCGGTTCAGCATTCCGTTCGAATCAATTTCGTTCATGGGCTAAGTTCAAGGTATATTGAATTACAAAGTATGCCCATGTTGGCAAAATAAGTTGAATTATTTCGCTTGCCGGTGGTTTATATGACGTCACACCGAAAAGCAGGAAACATAAGTATAGTAATTCTACTCCGCATACTCACGTTCATAAAAATATAATGTTATCGTAGAAATTTTAATGACGTAATAAAGAATAATAAGATTACTGAAGTTTCATGAAAATATGAAATAAACATGCCTTTTATTACATAGTCCTTGGTTTAGTCTAGCTAATAGCTTCATCCTTTCTCCTCAATATGAGGTTCACTGAACTAATAACACCATGTAACAAAGTTTTTGACCTTGAGTTGAAACTGATATTTCCTATTTACCTATGCCCAGAAATATGAAAAGGTACTTTTATTTATTTATAATTTTGCTTTTGTGTCCATTTTTCTTATGGACAAAGTTGTATATTTGAAATTTGATTTCAACAGAATAGATACAAAACGACATATAATCAATAATAGCATTTACTGATTCTAGATTTTCAATAATGAGACCAAAAACACATTAGTAACGAGTAGTTTTTCTAGATTTGCGCTTATACTGTAGATTACTTTTACGAATCAGCCCCCAAATATAGTCTCCCATCATGCTTTTATTATAAAACCTTGGTAGCGTCGTTGAAGTCCAATATATATGGTGGAAGCGTTCGCCTTCCTCCTCGTAATATGTTCTCATGTTTTCCTTAAATTTATGAAGATGGGCGACAAGGATATGCACTTTGAGGGACATCCTGCAACCCATTTTGCCGTAGTTTGTCACCAAGGTCTTAAAAAGATCTACGTAATTTTCGGCCTTGTGATTCTCCAAGAACCACGACTACTACTACAAAGCTGTCTCATGCTCCTCTCTCTGTCCTTGTGAGTGTTTTGGGAAACTCCTTGAACTCCATAACCTTTTTATGTGTGGACCGGTAAAGACAATTTAAGCTGCAGACACTGTGTAATCGATTATAAAATATGTTTGCAACACATGCATTTACATATTTATCATTGCATCACAGCATAGGCCGGCACCCATGAATTAAAAGCATAGTTATCTCTATGATATAATTGTCCAATAACAGCATTTGTAGAAAAAGGAAATGAAACTAGGACAACTTTGAGTGTACTATTGGCTATGTTGCTAGATTACTTTTACTTATACAGTTCAAACCAATGAACTGTAACCAATATATTATATATTATTATATATTATATATATATATATATATATATATATATATATATATATATATATATTATATATATATATATATATATATATATAAGACCAACAAATCATAGAATTGTTTATTTACTTGCTTACTCCCAAAAAATCTTGAAGGACAAGACACTTATAAAATAAATTAAATCATGAAAGTGCAATCCTCCTGAAAATAGCTATTTTTTTTAACAGTTCAAATTTTAAATATGTACAGGAAAGTAAATACATATAAACCTAAGGAAATACGTGAGAATACACATAAATAGATATTATAATTAGCTATTTTTGACCTAAAACGGCATTTTAACAATTTTGAGTGGATTGTACATCAAAAATGGCATTTGAAGGCTGAAACTTTCCAATTTTCATTGTTTCATCACAAACACACCAAAAAATCGCTCGGTGCCAATAATCGGATTAATTGACCCTAAAACGGAACTGCTATTTTCCATATTGCCAAAAGAGTTAAATTTTGCTTGCTGGTGGTTTTAATGAAATAATGGTGGTATGAATACCGGCAAGCTTGAAGAATAACATAATTAATATTATTTTCGATTACGTCATCAAAAAGCTTTGTTAGATTATAATACATTTTTGAGGACGTGACAAATTATAAAACGATTACTGGCGATTCTCTATTTGTGAGGACATGAAATAAACATATATTGTATTCTATGGACCTTGATTAAAATGAATGATTAACTAATCGGTGCTTGCATGTGATGTTTTAATGGTTTACTGGAATTTCATGGAGTAATTCCTGGTGGACATTTTTATAGTCGCCTTATTTTCGTGGGTATTTACCTGGCTTACTCTTTTGTAGTTAGTCAATTTCCTCGTTCTCCTTTTTCTCGTGGGCATTTTTGCCACTAAGCATTTTGTCGTAACCTTTTTCTCATGCGCCTTTTTATCGTGGACATTTTTGTAGCGAAGCTTTTTTTTCGTGAAGCATTTTGCCCGCTGTTTATTTTTTTACTTTGGTGATCCTAATCTCGTGGCTTAGTCAGGATCCCATGGGGTTGAAATCTACCGCAGACACTTTTTAGGGAGAAAAGACACCAAGCTACTAAAAGCTACACCATTTTAACTCTATTGTTTGAGCACAGATAAAACCATTCATAAGTATATAAATATATAGAAAACTAATATTTACAGTTAATTTGATCAAATGAAAAGTTAATGGGCATCTCTAGATTGGAAGGTTGTTCTTATCTACATACACATAATAACGTAAATTTTAATTGAAGTTTATAAATAAAATTCATTTAAAATTAGTATATTTTGATAATTAATTCACACTTTATATGACCTATTCGGTACATTCATGGGTATCATAAGATATAAAGCTTAATATATCAGATGTGTAAGCCAAACTAAAGTTGTGTCCTGAGAAAGAAATGATACATGGACTTTAAAAAAAATATATATGCCAAGGAACGTTTATCCATATTTTAAAATATATACCTTTGAAAAAATGTCGATGACATTTCATGGCTAATTAATACATAATAATAATTCATGAAAAAATACATAAGGATGACCTCAAATATATACATATATATTCACAATCATTGCCTTACCATAAAATCAATTTTTATCGAAGTTACACGTTTGATATCTCAAACTTTGTCTCCTATGATGAGGCGCTCCGGATTTATTTCAGAAAGGGACATAAAACGTTCTTTGTCTGAAATTTCCTCGGTGCATCGATAGTCAATTTCCAAAGCAGGGACTACCGATATTTTGATAGATAAATATTACCTAAACATGCCGCTATCAATAAAAAATATCAATCTTTAGCAATAGTTTTTTATCAAACTCAAACTGAATTCTGAATTGATAGAATGCAACCAAGGTCATTTTTGATTTATCATCTAAAGGGTTACTAAACTTAAAAATACTATCTTACTCTTAAGCGAGCAAGTCATCTTCTACAGGCGAGTGAAGTTAATTGATACAAAAAGCTATGAAATATGCTAACATTACACACTTCATTTTTTTCTTTGTTTTTTTTGTACACCAGTACAACAAATTTTATTTTCATTTATATCTACTACACGACAATACAACAAAACTTTCAAAAAATCAAACCTTATAATAAAATTTTAACTAAACATTAATATTTTAAACTGTAGGGGGGAAATTTTAGGGGGGCTCTTAAGATATTTTTTAAAAATAAATTTGTATTAATAAAAACCCATTAAGTATAGATACAATATACAAAGGACAGCAATTATGTCAATAGTTTTTCATTGTTTATCACTATTTCTTTAAAATTTGGGGGTATGGGGATCCTTTCTGTTCTCAATTTGTATAAAAGAACTGGGTCTTTGCCATGATAAATTAACCTCTTCCTGATGCAGACCGGTATAAAAGAAAACAAACTTGTACGCTGCAATTGTAAACCTAAAACTTGTTAAAATATATTGAAGATAGTTTAAGACCTCCCCTATCTCTGTACACTCTAAAAGGAATGTTTAGATGTCTCCAAACAGTTCTTGCAAAAGAAACATATCTTTCCTCCTCCGTCTTTCCATAGATACTGCCCCCCTATACTTGAACCAGAACAAGGAGTGACAGAACAGTGCCGATTGAAGTCCCTTTTTGATATCCCGTACCGGCATACTCAAACCATAATTTTCTTTTCTTCTGTTTATTTTATCTAAAAAATATTTCCTCATTTTTTTATCCATTAGGGAATACTGCAGACTTTTGGCGTTTGTTAATGTGATAAAACCAAAAAAAAACAATTTCTAGGGCCACACTCCCTGTTTTTAAAATCTATTAATCTTAGAATTTTCCGTATTTCTAGTAATTCATTTGGTGTAAAAGTAAAAGTACTTGAGTAAAAACCTCTCCTATCTAGCTTATTTTCCGTTTTATTGAGGTGTTGGTTAAAAATTGTAATCTTTTGTTCCCTGCTACGGCTCTTGCCATTCCAAGCATTTTTTCTTTGTTTTAGAAAAAAACTTTGTTTTTTAAAAACATCAAAAATACGTCTGGTAGTAAATTAGATTTTCTTTAAATTAATAAAAATTATGGAAGTCTGTACACCCACCATTTCTAGAAATTTGCGGAAAACTATATTTTTACTTAATTTTTTAAAACTTTGACCTCGTTGCGCAACCCTGTAATGTTGACCGATTTTGATCAAACTTTGTATGTCGTCTTCTTTTATCACCAAGAAACAGTAAATCCACAATGTTGCTAACATTTAAAACATTTGAAAAATAAGAACAGCCCTAATATATATATATATATATATATATATATATATATAATATATATATATTATATATATATATATATATATATATATATATATATATTTGCAAGTCGTTAAAACTTGTTATTAATACAGCTCAAGGAATCATAATAAATATTACTTCCTTCTCCTCTTTGCTTCATCAGTTGGCGACTCGGAGGTTGCTCTTCCCTTTTTATACAGTCTATTGTGATTTCAGTTATTAGTATGGTTGGTGATATGATTTAACAAAATAACCATTAGTTTTTTTCTTCCATACTAAGGGCTTGCTTTATTACATTATGAAGTTATAATGGAAGAATCCATTTAAAGGATTCGGTAATTACATTGATCAAAGCCTATTACAAAGGGCAATAAGTGTTTTGAAATACTTATCTTTGAGGGGATGTTCAGACCTCAAGGGCCAAGAGTGAAGGATTCCTTATTTCATGTTGCTAACAGTGCTTTTGCACTTCTTCTATTCTTTCTACCAAATACGTCGTAGGAAAGAGGGTCTCTTTGGTATCCCCAGTTGTATATCTTATTCATTCATAAATGTCCTTGTGCTCCAGACGCTTAAATCTTGATATTGCTTTCCCTTTTTTCAGGCCCCATGCTTTAAAAATAAATAAAAATAAGTCATCGGAAGGAGAAGTTAGTTTATCTATGTAGTTTTGCTTTCTATGACTTCAATTGCGTAATTTAATAAGTACGCTTGATAGACATAAAAAGATGAAAGCATTTATTATGCAAACATAAAACTACATACCTCTTAGTAGCGCCTCATCTTCAGATAATCTTGATTTGATTATTAAGTGTCTGAGTTGCACTTTTTATTAATAATTGACAAGAATGTTCGTCTAACATACTAACACGCCTCAAAGTAATGTTTGAATGTATGTCTTCTTACCTCAAGCAATCTTGTGAGGTTTTGAAAAATATGTAGAACGAATATTACCCTTTTTGTGAAATAAAATATATTTATCTAAAGTCTCTTTATATACAAATAAATTGTTTTAGAATACCACTTTTATGGTTTGATCATGGACATCGATATGAATAATGATTGGTGCAGCCGCTCGTTATTCAGCCCTCTCAATAAAAATTCCCAATTCATCTGTGACGTCATGGACACGGGCCGGAGATTTGATAAAGTTTATTCCTTCAAATTCTTTAGAATACCTCAAACTCATCAAATCGACAATAAGACGACATCAACGTCTTATATTGAATAAGAAATAATTTTTAATAAGTCATTTTATATAATGGTTTTATCTTTAGACAGTATAGATGAATTATAATGTTGATTTATGTTTTGTTTTTACCGTAACTGTCTTAAGATTGTGTTTTTTATCTCCTACTTTCTAGTGTATTCTTATACTTTTACACTGTATGGATTTTAGCTAATAAATAAACATCTTAACCAAAAAAAAAAAAATAGAGATAAGAATTAACTAAGGAAAAAGAGAGGAAAGAGTAAAGATGATTAATTTAAAAGTTATTTTTTTATTACAACATTTACAGTTGGAATTGTTTTCCAAGTGTTCATTTAGTTTGAGGAAATTCATTGGACTTTAATGTATACAAGTGTGTAAGTCTGTTAAAAGTAGGTTTGCATTATAACAAAGTGTGTACACTTCATGATTTTCATTTCCCCCCCCCCCCCCCGCTAGGTTTACCTTCAACTAAAATTATTCGTAATAATTGCTCATATTTTTTTGCTCGTAGAGGGATATTGAAATACAAGATATCTTCATATTGCCAAGAAATCTTACTTACCAATGGATTTTAATGACATCACACGGGTAAGCAGAAAGAATAACATTGACTAACATGTCTTTCCACTTACGTCATCAAAAAACGATTGCAACAATAGATTTTGGATGACGTTAAAGTTAATAATCCTTTTTACTGACGTTTTACCATCCATGAACACATAAAACAAAAACATGGTTGCTAGGGTCCGGGGGTGGTAGTCCTTTTACGGACTAGGCCAGTCCTTGATTCTATTTAGAAAGAACTCCTCATCAATTCCTCTCCAGAGAGGACTGAAAGCAGGCATTCATCTATGAGCAACGCTAACAATATTATTCGCCACGTTACATTCATACTATGTCACCCTTTCCTCCTTTGATCATTCCCAACTTATTTCACGAGGCAATCCAACCTTAATGACGTTCCATTCATCAGTTGAAGACTCAATTAGAACATATAATACATCTCATGTTATTTTATTCCAAAATAGATTTTCCATGACTTGGCGAATCTTCTTATGATCTTAAACTCGAAGGTTGTATGATCAATTCATTCACAGTATTACTTCTGCAACTCTTAATGAATCATTTTTAAATGCTTCTTCCACAACGTCTTATACGAATGATTAAAACCTTTAAGAATGCTCTGATCAACAACAATATTTTGAACAAATATTTGATCGTTTGTGCATTTTCTCTTCATATTAACTCATAGTTTAATAAGATTATAACAGTTTATACCCAAATCGTATCAACATAATCAAATACATGTAAGGTATACCCTCTTTAACGATAGCCAGATACGATAAAAGTGTCAGCCTGCATTAAATCACATTCCGTGCCTTATTACAATGGTAATAAAGTTGGCGGCACATCTAACAATGTAAGCACAAAAGGACATCTCCATGTTTGCCATTTTTGCCAACAAACAGGTGTGACATAAGAGTTTTTTTTTATTTCATAGAAAAAATGTACGAGGAATGAGGGCATAATACTTATGTAAAGAAAAAATAAATAATTTCTTGACAAAGAAACGTATAAGTAAGATTTTTCTATTGAAGATGCATAATAGTTTTGATTTCTATATACAAACTTCTACATTTCAAATTAAATCATTCTTGTGGTTTATATACTACCGGGGTTATTATGACGTCATAATCAATTATATTCAATTATCATAAACATTTATGATATCTCAGAATTGTCAGAATGTAGGAGATTGAGTGCCTTGGCCCTACTTGAATGTATATTTAGAAGAAAGCCAATATATAAATTTAGGCAAGGGATTTATTTTTACTCAAAATGATATATATATATATATATATAAGAAAAAAATGCTGTCGATGAAAAAACATAGAGACATTTTCCTATATATCTCTCTGGCATCTCTTTGATTATAGTATCATATTAATCACAAACTCTCCTTTTTTCTATGATTATTAAGCTGTTGGTGCTATTATTACCTCCGCCGAAGGAGGTATTGTTTTCACTGGAGTTTGTTGGTTTGTTGGTTTGTAGTTTGTTAGTTTGTCAGCAGGATAACTCAAAAAGTACTGAACAGATTTGGATGAAATTTTGTGGAGTGTTGGAAGTGCCAAAAGAAAGAAGTGATTAAATTTTGGCATCTCTAAGTGCTTTTTTAATATGCAAAATGAGCAAAATACTACTACTAATAATAATGAAATGGGGTCTCTATTCAGGGAGTAGGAAAGAACAAACGCTAAAAAAAATATTCATTGACGTATTATTGTTCATATATCAGCTCAGGACTATGTTAACCCAGTGACGTAGCTTAAACTTCTTCCGTCTTCCCATCTTTGAGTGCTTTTTAATATGCAAAATGAGCTAACAGAGAGGAAACAATGATTAGAGATAGAAAATCGGGCGTGTGAAAGGGAGAATGTTTGAATAGGAATGTTGTGGGGATCGGCGGAGGTACACACTCTCTGAGTGTATATATGCCTCTAGTTTCATTATATTATACAGTTTAAATTCTTTTATTCTGGAGGAGGAACTTTGAACCGGAGTTCCCTCATGTGTCCAGAGTTACTTATTCCACAGGAATCGTTATCGAGAGGAACAAGCCTATCTCTTTTTAAAATTATTAATAACTAGCGAATGTTACCCGGCGCTGCCCGGGATTTTCCAACATGGCAATAGACTGGAATGAAAAAAAAGATCACACAAATAATTTAAGTGATGTCATTGCATGTGATTTTCATATTAAAATAAGTTCCTTAAAAAATCGTCATTGGGTCTTCATCGCCATTTTTCCGTTTATATTCTTTAGGCTGGGTATTAAACATCGTAAAAAGAAGAAATCACACAAATAATTTCAGTGATGTCATCGCATGTGACTTTCATATTAAAATCAGTTCCTTCAACAGTTGTCCTTGGGTCTTCATTGCCATTTTCCCGTTTTGTATTTTTACGGCTGGGTATTTAAACATCGCACAAAGAAGAAATCACGCGAATAATTTCAGTGAAATCATCGCATGTGACTTTTCATATTAAAATCAGTTTCTTAAAAAGCTGTCATTTGGTCTTCATTACCATTTTTTCCGTTTTATATTCCTTAAGGCTGGGTATTTAAACATCGTAAAAAGAAGAAATCACACGAATGATTTCAGTGATGTCATTGCATGTGACTTTTCATTTTAATATCAGTTCCTAACATAGTCATCATTGGGTCTTCATTGCCATTTTTCCGTTTTGTATTCCTTAAAGCTGGGTATTTAAACTTAATAAAAAGAAGTCATTTTTTGAATTGTTTCACAAGAAATATAGAGTGGCGAATATATGTATGGTAGCGCTGAATATCAAAGTGTTTGTTTGATCGCTGTTGATGGGGGAAAACAACAAAAACTTAAGAGAGAGTACGACTTCATATATTTATTAAGAAAAGTTTAGAGTGGTTGACATCACTCTCCATCTCTAGGCATTATTAAATATTGATTATCGCGTTGTTGCGTTATAAAAAGTTGTTATTTTCCACAAAACTAAAATTTGGGGGGAAAGAAGGGATTACAAAAAATATTTTTAAATAATCATGTAGAAAACGAATTTTCCGATAAACACCGAATAAAACAAAAACACGCCTTACTACCTTACAATCATCCACAGAAAATTTGGTCAAAATCTAATTTGTCAATTTAAAAAACCGACAAAAAACGTTTTGGCGAATAAAATAATCATGGCGATGACGAATTTTCCAGGAGTTGGCAACCTCACTAAAACACTCCCTGAGTTATCAAAACTATTAAATGAAAATTAGTCAAGATCTAATTAACCGTTCGGGGGATACGGGGAAACGAACGAACGAACAAACGAACGAACGGAATTCTTTTTTTATTAGTATAGATAATTTTTTTAAAGAAATAAACCAAAAGCTTTTTAATATTGCGTTATAATCAACAGTTTAAACAAAATAACTCATATAATATTGTTAGGATAACAAAAAGATAGTTCTCGCAACTCATCAAAAAACAACAACATTTCTTATGTTAGTGTCTCCAATTCCTTTCTTTATCTATGTCTTTAAAGTCATTGGTATGATCCATACATCGTCAGGTATGATGAAAACAAAAAACAAACCTAATTTCCCTGAGCGTGAGGAACTCATAAATATCAATAGGGGATATTCTAGGAGTCCATTCAAAGGATTCGACGAGCTTGGGACAACCACCCCTCAGACAACCACTCCCCGGACCCCTGGGCATTTACCCCCCGTTACTATATTTCTTATCCCTTAAAGTCCACTTATGCAGCTAACTATGTTTCTTTATGACAAAATTGCATTAGGGTTAAAGCCTGTGTTCCTAATATCGGACATATAAAAGATATGGCCGATATTAGGAACATAGTTTTCAAACACTAATGCAAAGAAAATATAGTTAACTTCATAAGTGGATCTTAAGGATAAGAAATATTAGTAATTGGGGTAAATGGCACGTGGGGTAAAAGCCCAGGGGGTTATAGTCCGGGGATGGTAGTCCTGTTACGGGTTCGAAACATGACATGGATGGTGGCCACTAGTGTTGTCCATCGGGCGCGATTTTCGAGCCCGAGCCCGCCGAAAGACTAATAATGAGCCCGAGCCCGACCCGAGACAGAGCCCGATTAGTTTGATATGCGCCCGACTTGCGCCGCCCGAACATTGGGAAAATATTTTGATAGAAGAAAGAAATTCAATTCAACAGATCTGAGAAAAAGTGAGGACTTTTTTTTAGAGAGGTCTGAGGAAAAAAGTGAAGACGTTTTCTTTTAGAAAGAGGTCATTTTAAAAAAAAATAGAAAATTAAAAAAGGCTGCCTGCATAGCCCGCCCGACTTTCATAATTTATGCGCCCGAGCCCGCCCGGCCCGTCGGGCGGGCATGCCCGCCCGATGGACAACACTAGGGCCACTGAAGTGTTTTTAAGGATGCTATTCTTATCTCTGATTGAGTTTCACATTTTAACAGTGGGATTTTTCATTCGCCATTCTATGTTTTCATCACATTCGAAAACAGTTTGTTATCCTCATATATGGCTAACAATTTTTTATCTGAGTAAACAAAGAGCCGTCAATCAGTGCCTTGATTTATATTAAAAATTAGCCTTTACTTTTTCGCAGAACATGGTGATCAACATCAATAAAAAAAGTGAATGTCCTTGTAGTAACGTTTCACCATTAACTGGAGTTCTCATGAACTTTAAAATTGTACCAATGGTTAAAATACATTGATTGATTCATATCGATTTAAAATATTTTTTTCATTATAAGTGTCTCCAAAAACCTGTTTAAATGGCGAATCATTGCGTTGACTCAAGTCTATGATTCTAAAGCTGCATGTTTGATTGTTTATCTCCTAGAATAGACCCACCTCACTGAAACTTAATCTGGTATGAGCCGGTAGTGACCTACCTAAGAGCTATTGTCTTCATTAATAAAAACTATCATTAAAGGTGCATAAATTAGAAATGTTTTAAAAATATAACCCTCTAAGGATGTTGTCATTTTGACTGCCTTTTACTATATGGAATAGGCCTTTCAGGGCATGCAAAGCTCTAGTAGAACAAATTTATATGAAAAAGTTAGTACGAAGGTCAAACGAATCAAAAAAATATTCAGACAGATAAAATACAATTTATAGAAAAAGATATTCGATTTGATGAATAAGATTCGAACCATGATTTAAGGGGGGGGGGGTCATTAACTATGGCAAATAAGCATTTCCATAAGTGCAACATTAACAATAATATTCGCAACAATATGACGTCATGTTAAACAAAACCTTACAATCATTATTACATCGTTATTCGTTCCCTCGTTCTTTTTTCTACGACGCGTTTATGTGAGCCTAACACAAAAAGAAAATGACGCAAAAAACCTGACTGGCTACCATTCCAACAAACAGCAGAATTGTGAAAAGAGAGGGGGAAAGAAACTGTATAAAAATAACAACAACATGATGACGTATTCTAATGCGCAGAAGAACTTAAGACTATTAATATTTACCAATATATATCCAATATTTTTGTCAAAATGTATAATAAAGGGCAAATACATTATCCATAGCTATCAGAAAAGAATCACGTCCTAGCCTTTGTTCTTAGGACTGTTCACTTGAGGATCTTTTTGACTAGCTAGACAGAAGGAGGGGCTGACTAGGGAGGACGCGCAGTGAATTGGAAGAAGGGTTTAGTAGTAGAAGGGAAAAAACAGTAGATATATATCACCATCAAAGGTAGAGTTTGTAGTAGTTGTACCACTTCTCTTTCCATCTCCTCCTTTTGCATGTTTCAGGCTTTTAAGACAGAGGGAGGATATATTGATAAGAAGAAGCACTCACTCTTACATAGAGAGAGAAGTAGACCCATGTTTGAGAAAATGCTTTATTTCGTAATCATTTCCTACAATAAGGCAAGAATTATATATATTTATATATTTCGCCAAAGAGTAAAATATTTGGTCTCATATATACAGCTAAGTAGTGATAGGACTTGCTCTATTGTGTGTGTCACTACTCCTACACACTTTTTGCCCCCTCATCAAAGTGAGAGGGGAATATAGAGACACACACACACTCAGAAACTAGGCTGCTCTCTCCCTATCACTAAAAAGACTCCTTATTTTTACTCTCTATGAGTTGTTTCTTCGTTTGTTTGTTCCTTCTTAAGTTCTACCTCTCTCTCTCTGCAGAGTCATTCAACGCGGGCGCGTAATAATAATAATAAAATGTAAGAAGGGGGGAGTGTTGTTGTTCTTTTTTTCTTCTTCACAGGCGTGCACTTTCGTCCCTCTTGAAGAAAATTAGTTTAGTTGATCGTGGAGCTTTGAACAGTTCGTTTCTGCTTCCCTGATACACATTCAAGCGCCCACACGTCCCCCCCATTTCACAGCATGTCAGGCGAGCTATCATTGTCTGACCGTCGATCGCAGCAGTCTCGTCGCCGGCGACGAAAGCGTAAGCGTAGTCTTCACGACGCGCCCTTTAACTCAACTTCCTTTTTAATGGCGGATCATAGCGACACGGTACAGTATTTGGACCGTTGCCTGGCGACTGGCGACTATTATTGTTGCTCTGGCGAAGAGGATGAGTCCTTTTTATGCAAGGAGTTCTCAAGGACTACAATACCGTGCGATCGGATCGGCTGGTCGCCATGAGCAAAGCGGAATTAATTAATGAGTATGTCGCAATGGAATCGCGTATAGAGATACTAGAGGCGCGGCTGCCGCTATTGCAGAGCGAGAAGAGGCCATTAAAGACCGCGTACACTACGATTTTTCCAAGGAGAAGTCCCTATGAGCCCAGAGATTGCCGAGAAGATCCGTATTTTCCAAAAGAAATCCATTCCCTCGAAATCGAAAACATTCGACTGCGTGAGGCAGTCGGGCATCCTCAGATTCTAGTTCATCCTCGTCTTCCTCGTCGTCGTCTGGTTCGAGTTCGTCAGAGGATGAATCGGAGGAACATATCTCCCCACCGCCATCGAATAGGACAAAATCCCCGCACAACCAAGAAGAGTCTGCCGTGGACACGGGCTATGAGAGTGCAGCGCATCTACGCGACGAAGAGGACCACGGACCGGATCTCATCTCGGACAATGCTGTATCATCCTCATCGTAATAAACATATATAATTAATAAAAAACACGCATAATAAGTTATAGAAAATAAAGAAATATAATTTTCATATCATGTAGTAATTGATATTATTATTTTAGATTAGTCGGGGGCGCACACACACACATATATATATATAATAAATATATATATATATGTATATATATATATTCCACTCAAATACTTGCCTGCCCATGCTTTGTCAGTGAATCATTACTTACCTTTATATATTGGGTCATTTCTTCCTGATATTTTTTTGTGGCCATTTCTTCCTAGGCCGTATTGTCCGGACAATTCCTTTTGGACACCCACATAAGTATATATATATATACTATAAAATAATGGTTATTCCTGGTAACGTGTTGGACTCTCCATATCAGGCCAAATATATATGTAGGTATATATATTCTAGGAATTGTCCAAGTTTTTACTAAATATGAAAATATTGGCATGCAACTATGATGACTCGCCAAATATAATAAAAATGGCATTAATTTACTACATTTTTTTGTAGCATGGTTGAATGAATTGCAGAATCCTCAAGGGTAGCAAATACATTAATGCATATATACTCTTTTATAGGGGAACATATGTGTAAAAATGACCCTGTCAATTATGGCCTCGGATCGTCGTCCGTCTTAATATGAGTCGATGAAAAAATTATAAAAAATCATATTCAACAACAAAAGGAATTCAGGATGGGGGGGGGAAGGGTTTGGGTAGCGAAGTATAAAGGGCTGATAAAATTGTGTTCCCAGGTATTATCTAAGTAAAAATGAAAAAAATAGGAGGAAAAAGCCTACACTGATTTTCCACATTTTTGGTCGCAGAGATCGTACACTGATCAAATAGATTCTAGGGCAATCACCCCCCAGACAATCACCCCCTGGACTATCACCCCCCGGCATTTACCCCCCGTAGTAATATTTCTTATCTCATAAAGTCCACTGGTGAAGCTAACTATGTTTTCAAGTTATTAACAAAGATGACGTCACTGGTTAGTACGCAGTCCCAGTCCTTTAGAATGGAATTGTATTAATTACATGTGCATAAATTTGCAAATTTCGTGTCTTAGACTTAGATCTGGGCTACTTATGTACAACTAGGACAATCATACAGTTGTAACCTATCAACTCAAGATATTTATTTATCTCATATAGGTCCTAAGCTATTTTCTAAAATTTCATCAAGGAACCACTTGTCCTAAATCGAAGACTATGATCAAAACTCACCACTCAAGTAAGTTGACATATAAATTTTATTCTCAATCGTTATATTCATTTCTTCACACCCAAAAACGTGTTCCTGTGGCTTTTTTAAGATATCCAAGTCCCCATTAGTCTTCGCAAGCAGCGGAAGGAGATCAAGAAAGTGGTAACCAGTGACGTCCCCTTTGTTAATAGCTGGAAAACATAGTTAACTTCATAAGTGGACTTTTAAGAGATAATAAATATTACTAACGGGGGTGTCAAAGAAATATAAAGAACTAGAAGCGCAACGGTCTGCCGAAGGAAAAACATGAACAACAGAAAGCAAAAAACTAGTAACATTATAAAGAGGAGCACACTGAGATTTGTATGTAGTAAGATTTTAAAAGATTCGCTTCTATTTTTTAAACTATTAGCCTATTTAACTATTTGTAAAATAGAAAATATTATTGATGTATTAGTGAATCGGTACAATTTAAAGAGATTATTATTATGTAGTACATACTATTTGCATAACATAAATAAACATGAGAGAACAATGTGATAGTTTTTTTAATATATTAAGAACTTTGACTGTCCTTTGAATACTACTGTTTTATCATGACTTTTTCGGGCTGGAGTAGGCGGGGGTAATTTTATATTCGTCACTCTTCCTTGATGATAAGTCTTATTCGGAATAATTGCTGCCAAATCTTTATTAATTTAAACGTGATTGTTTGTTGGCTAACACTAGCATTATGTTCATCCGATCATTAAAAACCATACCTGATTTTTTCACAAATGTTTTCGCAAAACTTGGCGTTGCAATATGCAGTGAATTTTTATCTTTCTTTATAAAGCAGCTTTGCCAATTATTAAAAAGTGACAAAAGACTCTTTCCACTTCTTGACACAGTTATTGCATCTTGTATGGATAAATTAGGCCTCCCACACTTCTTTTTATTAAGCCAAATTGAAATGATTTTGCTCAAATGGATCGGTTAAAACTGTTTTCAAGGAACACAAGCTATGGTCTGCTGCAATTGTGCAATTACAATCCAGCAATGTAACTAATAACAGCTGCCTTAAAAGACGATAAAGTAGGATGTAGGGAGTGGTATCTCGCAGTATTCGTGGTCCTCCAAAATTGAGAGCAATCCAATTGCTTTTCCTAGATATGGCCTCAGAGTCAACAACCCCTGTATCTCCTGGAGAAAGTATTACCACATCATCAACAGTCAACAATTCAACTTTTACTTCTTGATGAACAAGAAGTTTTTCTATAGCTTGTTTGATATGATGATTTGTACCTTCTAAGACCTGATCTCCTTTTTATATAAAGAACTGTGAGTTTGAACGATTCGAAGTTTATTAGCCACTGTACTCAATCGTTTTTGATTCTCGATGGATTTCCTTTTGTCAAGTATTTCATCACCAACAGAGTAACAATGATCGAGAATCATATTTTATTGAAGGATTTGCATTTCTTCTCTCCTCCTCTTGCGCTTCATATGCCTTTTCCGCTTTCCGTTTTCCTCATTTTCTTTGCCTTCATTAGACCTAAGTCCAAAGAAAATCTCGTACCACATTTCATTCACTATTAAATATAAATACTGATCATACTGATCGAAG
>CP045892.1:19961083-19976669 GCA_013387185.1 Caligus rogercresseyi
ACTAGACCCAAGCACCAAATAACGTTCGGAGAACGTTCTCCGAACGTTAGTTTTTGGTTCGCAGAACGTTCCTGAACGTAGTTTCGTTCTCTGAAGGTTATTTTTACGTTAGCATGGATGGTTTCTTAACGTTCTCCGAACGTTCCCTGTTGGTTATATTTACGTTCTCTAACGTTCTATTTACGTTCCCTAACGTTCTATTTACGTTCCCCTAACGTTCTATTTACGTTCCCTCAACGTTCTATTTACGTTCCCCCAACGTTCTATTTACGTTTCTTTACGTTTCCTAACGTTCTATTTACGTTCCCTCAACGTTATATTACGTTCCCTTTTAGTTTTAGTATAGTTCCCTTGTAGATATAATTAAACTCCTTGACAGTATTAAAATTCTATTAAGCGTTTATTAACATTAAAACTGGACACGAATTATATAAAAGATATAACATGTTATTATAACTCATAAAATTATACAACATAAAAATAAAATATATAAGGCTGCACATGCGTAAAAAACATTAATAAACATTGTAATGTATTTTTTTTTTTTGCTCTTGGGTAAAACATATTAGTACAATATCATAAAAATATCAAATAAAAGACTTTCATGTTATACATTATTTCTGATGAATGTAGGATGTTTGTGTTAGGTGATGGAGGGAAAGTCTTGGAGAATATTTTATGATCCTTCCGACAGTTGTCCACGTTCCTCTTTCTTCCAGCAAGGGAATTTTCAAGGGTAATCCCTCGTTTACTCCATGTTGAAGGAATGATCACGCATTGTTCTGAAACATAGAGGTTCGGTAGTTAAATACAAATATAACAATGACATAGGATAATTAAAATAGTAGAAAAGCTTACCGCCAGTGTCCTGATAATTGGAGGCAAGTCGAGGTATCAATGGGCTTTTAATCCAAACGGATGTTTATATAATATTGAATAAGTAACCTTGAGGATCAGTGTAGATGGAAACTATTTAATGTTGTTACTGTAGGAAAATCAGATGAAAACTGATAGGTTCTTAAAAGCAAATACAAAGGTGTATGTATTTTTGTGAGTCGTCTACATTCAAGTCAGTTTGATTTGATGAGGACGAAGTTGTAGCATGTATTAGTTATGTGTCGTTTGTAAATGAGTTTGTTCTAATAAGAGGCTGTTTGAAGTCAGGAATATGATCCAGCTAGAGTGGCTTTTATTTTGGTTGAACTAGCTCCTCTTCACTCACAAACATAATCTTCAACCACTTAAATTGTGGAAAAACCATAAAGTCTGGCTTGTTTAGAAACCCCAAATTATCATCACTAACGGAATATTTTTTTTATACAACAGATTGAACAGGAATAAATAAATCGGGATCAACGACAAAGACAATTCATCCACAAAACCTTTCATTATTCAAAGGAATTTCAGATAAAATAGTCTCTTATGTTCAATTTATTTTTTTGCACATGATTTACTATAGGAAATAGCAAAAATTAAAACAAAAAGAGATTTACTCGACTCAATCATATATTTATTGAAGCAATGCAGTCCTTCACATTATAATATTTGTTATTTTTTTGTAAATCAGGTAGAAAAATTACCATTCCGTGGAAGTATGTGGGGGATCTGGTACGGTTTTATCCGTTTTTACTCCGCTGGACATCTCTAATTTCTACAACGGCAGTACAGGAAATTTGCCTAAAGACCAAAAAATAATTATATTCAATCTTTGTTATTTTTTTTTTTTTGCGACATTATTTTTATGTCTGTATTTTTGATAACAATTTTGTTTCCTTAATTTTTTTAAATTATTTTTCTAGATAGTGCTGCTAGATTTTAGATTTAATTTTAAACTATAATGTTTATTTATATATTCTTTCATATTTAATATTTATATATCAATAAAGTCTTTTTAAAAAAATTATAAGAAAGTTTAAAATCTTATACATAACGCAAACTATTTTTTTAACCCAAAGATACCTCATACATATGAAAAGTTTTGTAGATGCATCTTTTGTCACTGATACCGACTTTTTTAACCCCAGGATGGAGCTATCTTATATTCTTTTCGTAAAATTTTGAGAAAGTTCCCTGAACGTTAGTAGGTAACCAAAAGCGAACGTTAGTTTTTGGAACGTCCCCCGAACGTTAGTTTCTTTAGTTATGGGAACGTTCCCCGAACGTTTTTTTCGTTAGTTTTTATGTAACCATGAGAAACGTTATAGAACGTTCGTTTTTTGGTTATGTTCGAACCTAACCTTTAGGAACCAAAAACTAAGTTAGAATAACGTTATGTTGCTTTGGGCGCTCCTCGCCTCTACGAACTTATATGTGTCTGGACTCCACAGTAAAATAGAAAGTTCCGGATCAGGCCCAGCTTTTGGAGGGCCCTACAGATGTTATGGGTGGCACAGTTGGCACATTCATTCAAAAATCGGGGTCCCCACGTCACTTCAGTGTGTGGACGGGCCTGGCCCCCCTCAGGCCCGCCCATCCCGCCGGGCCTGTTCCGGATCCATCCAGTCAGGTTTGCCTTCTTCTTTCCCGTAATTGATCCTGATTCTCCCCGAGCTCGAGTTCAGGGCATAGCTCTTGAAGCTCCGGAAACTTCAAGGTGGAACACGAATTCTTAACGTAGAGGATCCTAAATGTAAACGGAGTAGGATTCATAGGATCCCAGAAGGTAAACATTCTTCCTAGGATTTGACTTCACATTATATTTTGTTGCTATGAACTAACACTATTTATATTATCATAACATAAGAAGCAAAAGGATTATTCAAGGATTTTATTCTAAAATAACATTGCAAAGATTGTTAGTGTTTAGGTTTAGTGAGTAAATATATAAAATAAAGCATTTCCTTAGTTTTTCTTCAATATTGCTGACTTTGTTGCATGTATTAAAAAAATGTAGCATGTGGCTAGGTTTATTTGATTTTTTTCTTCAACTCTGATGATCACACTACTATATGGCGGCAGACATGTTTGATTTTGCCACCATGAAAGCAATGAATTACGAATGCTGAATGACTGTTTAAACTCCTTTCCCAAGGACATAAATGACAAATTTGGCACATAAAATGTGGTTCATGTCCATATATACTTGTATTAACATAGTCTGCATAGCCTGGAAGGCTCCCTACTTTCTTCCACTCCATGTGGGCCATCCAGTCCTCCTTCGTCATGGAAAGGAGATGCCTGGTCAGGTCCTTTGGATTTTTAAAGTCTTGTGAGTCAATGTAAGCGGATACAGGGGGATGACATCAGATATGGCATCCAATGAACCCGTCATAATGATAGGCATATGTCTACATCCATGGTTTTCCCCAGTTTCTCCGTCACATACTCGCTGCACAATTCATTTTCGAAGGAGATATAGTAGGTGTACCCCTGGGCTATTAAAGACTCCATGCAGTCCCTCTCGGAATGTGTCTTTAAGGAACAAATATCCTTCTCGCATTTTCCAATTATGAGAACTTCTACATATTCCTGAAGCTCATATACATATTCCTCCCTCCGGCTTGCAGCGTGGCAATTTGAGACCATCCAAATTATTCTGACGGGAACCTTGTCCCCGGGGATAAGTTTCTTATGCTTGGATTATTGGACATGGGATTGTAATGTACTTTTAGAGAAGGGATGATATATGGAGTGAATATGGTTGAGTCCCTTCGATAGGATATCGTGTAGTCTACACGAGTCTGCAAATGGAAAACAAAAAATAATTTATGGAATGTACGTCCTCAAAATGTAGAAAAAAATATTATTTTATTGTACAGATATGTATTTGCTTATATGAATATATAGTATATAAACAAAGTTATTATAAATATAATTGGTGCTAATACATCCATAACCAGTGTTGTTCCCCAACGTGCATGCGAGTAATATATTACTTAGTTATATTACTGCGTAGTAACTAGAGAGAACAAACATATTAGATATTACTTTCAAGTAATAACTAATATGTAATATCCTAGTTATATATTACTTTCGTGAAGAAAAAAAATTCGACAGGCATTTTTGATGAAAACTAATGAACTGTGAATGTATGTGACGTCACCCAATGGACATAATACGGCTTATTAATCAAATTAAAAATGCACGTTAAGATTGATATTTAAGACAGGGGTTTCCATTAGACCCAAACACACAGACCACCCTTTTCGTTAGTTATGTAGGCTTTTAGGGTTGAAACCCACCGCCAACCCTAATTAAGAATGAGAGGAACCCTAATTTACAATATTATACACCCCAAGCTCTGGGGTCCCGCCTGCTATTATAGGCTTTTATTTAGGGTTGAAACCCACCGCCAACTCTGGTTAGGTATAAAAGGAGTCCTCACTTTCAATCTCATATAACCCAAGCCCTCTTGTCCTGCCTGCTGATTAAGGCTTTTATTTAGGGTTGCAGCCCACCGCAACTCTGGTTAGAAGTCATTTATTTAGTCTTTGAATTCACCGACTTTATCATGTTTGAGCCATGTGCTCACTTATAATATTGCAATAACATATATAGGATTATTATAAAAATACAAACTAGGTTTGGTGAGGATTTGTACAAATCCTGTTTGAATTGCCTTTACTTATTGTTTCGGAATGCTCAAAAAAGTAGTATATTACTTTTGAGAAGTAATAACTATTTTTTTAAATATTACTACACAGTAAAAAAGTAGTATATTACATACTACTTTCAAAGTAATGTTCGACCAACACTGTCCATAACACATACATAATCATTAAAACAAACAAAACATAGCTTCATATAAGAATACAAATAAATTTATGTTGTTTTTGTCAGCAAACATTTCAAAGTTGTAAACCTTTTAAAACTATTTATACCGTTTATAATACTTCAGAAGGTGGTGTTGGTGTTTATATTTATATAGTTCAATAGAATGGCATCCAATAGAATTGAGCTTAAAATACACATGACAACCAAAAAAGTAATGTATCCAATATAGAATCTTTTAAGCGAGGTTGACCAAAAGACGGACTCTTGGGAGTCAAAACTCTGCATTCAACATTGAGGGTGTGTATTATTACAAGGCTCTCAAAGATTCCCCGCATTTTAGTTGGCAGTGAACCTAAATCAACTGAAATAAAGTGGGATCGCTTTTCTATTCGGATACATAGAGATATAAAGACTTAGAGAGCTTATTGGATTCTTCAGAGAAATACGTTATATTGCCCAAATATAAACAAATCTTTCTATGATCAATTTACGATGACGTAGTACAAATTACTTTGTTTATATTGAGCAACGGCGACAGCCGAACGATGTTTCTCTGCTATTGAAGGGAATAAACTCTCTATATCGTTATATCTCTATGATTCAGATACATAGAGATAAAAAGAATCTTTGAGAGCTTGTAATATTCCCTTCATCTGTATTTTTGTGTCCAATATAAACAAAGTAATATGTTATCGTAAGCTGATCATAGAAATCGAATCTATCTCTATCAAAGAAAATGTTCTTTTATATTTTCTTTGATCTCTATGATCAGCTTATGATGACGTAGTACAAATTAATTTGTTTATTTTGAACACACAGAATATAGCTGAACGTTGTTTCTCTGCTATTGAAGGGAATCAGCTATCTATATCTTTATATCTCTATGATAGAGATACGCTTTATGAAACACGATATTGGCTGTAAGAAGAGGAGAGGGAATAATAATAAATAAATAGTTGATGTTATGCTACAAAATATCGGTGTCCAGAAGAAATGGACCAGGAAGACTAGGATGAAATGGACCAGGAAGGAATGGACCAAGGTAGAAAGGAAAATTATGACTTACGGCAGAAATGGACCAAATACATAGGTAGGCAAGTTTTTGAGTGAAATATATCTAAGTATTGTACAAATACTATTTCTCATATAAACTGAGGGAGGCGGTTGACTTGAGGGGGCCAAGGCATTGTCTGTATGTGTTGAGATACCTTCCTTCGGCCGGATTGCAAATATTGAATACTCAACTTGGATCATTGGAGGCTCTTTCAATTTATTATTGTTAACTGTGACGTCACCCTTCACTCTATCCCTTCAAATTCCATTTATAACAATCGCGCCCGAAATTAGGCGTATATTCATTTTTCTTTATGTATTTACTTTTTTATTGCTTCTAACATCGGTATGTTCGATATTTAAGACAATGCGTATTATTGACCATAATTTGGGGGATTTTGAACTACAATTGACATAAAAAAGAGATTATTTATCTAAAATTGCAAAAATAAAATCATTTTATGTCATTATTTACTCAGTTTATGTGAGAAATAGTATTTGTACAATACTTAGATATATTCCACTCAAAAACTTGCCTACTTATGTATTTGGTCCATTTCTTCGATGAGTCATTATTTTCCTTTTCAACCTTGGTCCATTCCTTCCTGGTCCATTCTTTCCTGGTCCTATTTTCCTAGTCCATATTTTCCTGGTCCATTTCTTCCTAATATCCAAAATATCACTTTAATCGTGGCGGCTGTTGAGGTGTCAACATTAAATGATAGAAAAGAAGTCATACTTAAAATACCAATTGGTTTTTTTTTCTTGATGGATCTAAATCCATGCCATTGACGAGTTTTTTGAATGGGCTCCACCTATACCCCTATCAATATGAATTTTAAAAAGGAACTGTTCATACTCAAGAAAGAAATAAGAGTTTGTTATTTGTTTGCACATATCTGGCAATAAATGGAGCCTCACTCTGACCATCGGACGTAGAAAAAGAAAGTAAACAGCTTAATAAATTGAAAAATGATGCTTATAAATGAGCTTGCGAAAACTAAAGCGTTAAAGTAAAGTAGCGCATGCATAACATAAAATTCTTCCTTTTTTCCCAAAAGGAATTGGCCAAAATTTTAGTTCTTCTTTAGTCCACAAGGGGCGCTTTGATACTAGAGCCATAGAGATATAAAGATATAGAGAGCTTATTGGACTCGTCAGAGAAATACGTCGTTGTGTCAAGAATATAGCTGAACGATGTTTGTCTGCTATTGGAGGGAAGATAAATACGTCATTGTATTATGTTTATATCTCTATGATTATATCTCTATGATCAGCTTACGATGACGTAGTATCAATTACTTTTTTATAGTGGACACTAGTGTTGTCCATCGGGCGCGATTTTCAAGCCCGAGCCCGCCCGAAAGACTAATTTGAGCCCGAGCCCGGCCGAGCCCGATTAGCTTGATATGCGCCCGCCCGACCATTGGGAAATATATTAATAGAAGAAAGAAATTCAATTCAACAGATCCGAAAAAAGTGAGGACGTTTTTTTTTAGAAAGAGCTCCGGGGAAAAAAAAGTGATGACGTTTTTTTTTTAGAAAGAGGTCCGAGGGAAAAAAAAGTGAAGACTTTTTTGTTTTGAAAGACATTTAATTAAATATGTAAAAAATGAAAAACAACCGACCGCCCGCCCGCCCGACTTTTATAATTTTTGAGCCCCAGCCCGGCCCTTCGGCGGGCGGGCGGGCGGACGGGCATGCCCGCCCGATGGACAACACTAGTGGACACACAGAAACATTAGAACGCTGTTTCTCTGCTATTGAAGGGAATCAGATCTCTATATCTTTATATCTCTATGGCTAGAGCTCGTGAAAATAATAACAAAGTCCTTTTATTATTTATATTTGGAATCTCGCGCAATGTTGTAGTGATTTGATATATTTCAAATCATCATACTTCATCCCTTTAAACCGGTTTTAAATATAACTGTGACGTAATTTCATGGACTAGCGAAATCTAACGTTAAAGAAAATAACCAAAATTTTGGCCAATTTTTTTTGTTTACTTTTTCCTTGCATGCGCTACTTTACCTTACAAAAACAACCTTTTCTCTATTCCTACGGATATATAAGAAGAGGCAGATTCCAACGGTTCCCAAAGGATTATGACCACAAAGCTTTGTGACTACAGGTTTGTGACTACGTTTGTGACTATACAGGTTTGTGACTATACAGGTTTGTGACTGTACAGGTTTGTGACTACACAGACTTGGGACCAAGTGTTAGGGGTCGTACACAAATCACACAATATTATTGTGTGATTTGGGCTGGGTTATCGATTTATTTTGGTACAAAATAATATTGACATAGATATATATTATATATGTATATACAGATTGAATGAAATTTGAAATTGTGAATCTTTATTTTCTGGTTATTTTACAAAAGAATACAATTTTTTCTCATAACTAACGATTGGAAATGACTGCATAGAAGAAAATATATTTTTTAAAAGAAACTATCAACCCGTTACCTAGAGGCTTACAATTGCACGTAGATATCGGATCTTATTTTGTTTATTACGATATTGGCCAACTTTCTGTGATAGTCTATTGGCTATTTCCAAATATTTCTGCTTTTGTTTCCCCGAATTTTGAACCTCAGCGTTGGCTAGAACTAAGCTTTGAAATGCAATATCATTTTTATACGGTCTCAAAATTCCAAATGGTTGGTTTTGGACTTTGAATTAGTGATTTAAGGCTATTGTGGAACCCTTCACAAGCATTAGTGGTCTTGGGCGCACACACTTCTCCATCACGAAAATGATTCCATAGAGAAGGAGGAAACTTTGCTTCTCTGTATTCCCCGAGTCTAATCTCCGGTCCTCGAATGTAGATGTGCTCAAAATAAACTAGTAGCTCCGGTATCGGGTCATCATAATCGTCCTCTTCATTATTTTGGTGCAACAAACGGCCTAGTTCTTGAAATATGACCAATACGTCGTCTTCAGGGACAAATGAGAGAGCTGGAAGGCATTTGGTAAGAACGTTCAATTCGGGCTGGGAATCAAATCTTTTCTTCAGGCCTATTTTTGCCACCTTCCTCATAATGGATTGAGATAGATGAAAAAAACATCCCGATATTTTTGTTTGGTGGAATTCAGTCCGAAAAGCGCTCATTGCAGCAATTTCGAAATCCAAGACTACTTTCCGGGGACAGTATCCATCTAAAAGTTCTTTGACGTTTTGAAGCATTCTCCTATACGTTTGGATCGTTTTATTTGGGAGGAGATAATAAATACAGGGAGGGTAACTACTCCCAACTTTTGCATGGGTTGTGTACAGCTGAAACCAAATTTCCGGCACAGGCTCAAAAGTTCCATCACAAAACCAGTCCGCATCCAACAAGCACTCCACTAGTTCTCTTTTTCCTAGTCCCAATATTCTTTCAAGGTCATTTTTTCCAGAATCAAAAAGAATAATGTCGAGATACTTCTCTGGGATATCAAAATTATTCCTCGTTGGTTTGGAATTGCAATTATTTGTTTACGCCTCTGGTTTCTCACCATTTCCTCAAGAGCTGCTTTTTGGGGCATTCTTTGCAAAACGTCGTCTGATACCCCCTCGGAGTTCCAAATTCCAACCCCAATATAGCCCCAAAAGCAAGTTTTACCTACTCTTAATTCTTGGCCGTCTTATTTGCCCCTCCCAGGGGTTATGGCGGACCTGGAATACCAACTCACAATGAATAATTCATCTCGCCAACCCAAATCCAATCCCAATATACCCCCAAAAGCAAGTTTTACCTAATCTTAATTCTTGGCCGTCTTATTTGCCCCTCCCAGGGGCAATGGCAGAACTGGAATACCAACTCACAATGAATAATTCATCTCGCCAACCTAAATCCAACCCCAATAAACCCCAAAAGCAAGTTTAACTCCGTCTTAATTCTTGGCCGTCACATTTGCCCCTCTGCGGGGCAATGGCGGAACTGGAATACCATCTCACAATGAATAATTCATCGCGCCAACCCAAATTCAACCCAATATAGCCCCAAAAGCAAGTTTTACCTACTCTTAATTCTTGGCCGTCTTATTTGCCCCTCCCAGTGGCTATGGCGAAACGGGAATACCAACTCACAATGAATAATTTATCTCGCCAACCCAAATCACACAATATAGCATTGTGTGATTTGTGTACGACCCCTAACACTTGGTCCCAAGTCTGTGTAGTCACAAACCTGTACAGTCACAAACCTGTATAGTCACAAACCTGTGTAGTCACAAACCTGTATAGTCACAAAACCTGTAGTCACAAAGCTTTGTGGTCATAATCCTTTGGGAAACCGATTCCAACAACACAGCTAAGGAGCAAACAAACTTGCTCTATTTCTAAACTGCTCACCTGCAAATATTCCAGGACCCTCCACTTATTCATGTGGTAGAACAACATGCCTGGTGGTTCTAAGAAATAAAGGAAGACATCCTTCCCCTCGCCGAAGTCGGAGTAAGGAAACCAACATAGACTCTCTGTGAGTCTTCCAAATGTTAAGAAATCCAAAATCCCCGCCACAAAGCTATTCAAATAGAGGCATACATGTGAGTCATAAAGGGAAATAAGTACGGCGTCCGCGGAATCCAAAGATTTCGGTCGAACGTGATGGCACAAGAGGAGGAGCACATGGGTGGAGAGATGGAGTTTTTATTGGCGAGAAAGTTTTTCGTCTCGGTAGGAGTCAAAGGGGTTTGTTGGAGCCAATCCGAATGGTGGTTTTGTAAAAGATTCCAAATTAAAATCAATGGCTTCGAGGTTCTAGAAAAAGATACTATGGATTAAAATATAAAAATAGTATTACTTGTCTACAAACCGACACAAGTCTTGTTAAGAATAGAGTATTAAAAACCCCAAACTGAATTGAAGCATATAGATATGAAAAAGTATAAGTAAATATAATTTATAGATTTTAAAAATCAACAATTATTATTTATTCATTTTTATACTTTACTTAACTTATGGATTTTATGCTAACATCTGTATTTTTAAAGATTTAAACGAAACAAATTCATTACTTTTAATATATAAAGGTCATTTCGGAAAGAATATATAATAATAGATATATGTATATATATATATATATATATATATATATATAGATATATATATATATATATATATGTATGTGAATAGATATATATATCAGGTGCATAGAGATCATCTTGTGAAAGTTTGAACGAAATCGAATAATTGGAAGTACCCGCTCAACGGGCCCAAAAGCTATGTAGTAAACTTATGTAGTAATTTTTTTTTTCGCCATTCGATTGCCTCTCATGTCCTTAATTTTAATGCTATTTCAAACATTTGCCGCAAATGTAGGTATGTTAGCAAGAATTCCAAATCAGTTTTTATTTTGAATGTACATCCAAAATTCAACGAGAAAATAAGTTTTGAAATAGTCATTCTTATGGAAAATACCCCAAAAATGATCATTTTGAAACATTATTATCTCGTTTGATTTTCGATGTACATGAAAAATAAAAACTGATTTGGAATCCTGCGAGCATACCTACATTTTGAGGCGATCGAATGGTGAAAAAAAAATTACTACATAGTCATGGGTAAATGATTTTTTCTCCAGAATCTTAATTCGCAATTAGTAAAAGTTTAATCAAAACCAGTCGTAATATACAGAAAAAATGATACTCTTAAGTCCTTGGTGTCTGTCCCGTTTTACCATACATTGCCTTAACGTTATAGAAAATTCCTGCTAATGTAAAAGCGATATGCCTTCTTGGGGATGTTCAGTCAAATATATGTCTATCGTTTGTTTTTGTATGAAGTTGAAGAACCAAAATGACAGTAGGATAGATAAGGATGTTTACATTACAATTGTATACATTTTTTAGAACTGCTCGTACAATCACCAAGACGTAACAAGCAAGTGACGTCAATTCTAAAGTAGCTTGATTCGACTTATTTATGGTCCTACAATCTTCACATATGTTAACATTTGATTGGAAATAGCGCTGACAATATGATTAGCATATCTGATAATTGATTAATTAATCAATATCAAATTCTGAAAGTTCATTATCTTTTTTGTACTTTTAAATATTAGTATGCCATGGATATGAAAAGTTACGCTATTTGAATATACATATCTAAAAAAAGCCCACTAACGACTCCTTAACCTGACCATCATTACATTATTTATACACAATCAAATAGTCCCGTCGGAACCCTTGGAAATCTGATTTACTCTTAAAATATTTATTTTCATATTCAAATTAGATATAAATATTAAGGTGATTCTTATTTCACGTTTTTGGATTTGAGAGTAAGGCTCCCCTAGGATTTTACTTTAGTGCATAGAGATCATCTTGTGAAAGTTTGAACGAAATCGAATAATTGGAAGTACCCCTCAACGGGCCCAAAAGCTATGTAGTAAACTTATGTAGTAATTTTTTTTTTCGCCATTCGATCGCCTCAATTTGCCGCAAAATGTAGGTATGCTCGCAAAGATTCCAAATCAGTTTTTATTTTCATGTACATCGAAAATCAAACGAGATAATAAAGTTTTCAAAATGATCATTTTTGGGGTATTTTCCATAAGAATGACTATTTCAAAACTTAATTTTCTCGTTGAATTTTGGATGTACATTAAACCACCGCTACCGTTTGCCTAGCAATCATACAATGGAAGGATATTCGGTAATTTTTTGCCTATATGGTTCAATAGAATTGCATCCGACAGGATATAAATAAGCATTATAGCATTAAAATTAGTCTATCGAACCTAGGATCTATCCATGAGGTAGACCAAAAATGACCATCCCCTCTCGGGATTCGAGCATGCGCCCCCAACAGAGAGTAGAACACGCCTTAACACGCACGGCAATCGATAATTTCGGTAATTTTATGAAAAAGCACAAAACAACAAATACTGGGTGCAAAACTGTATCACCGGTAGTAAATGGTAAACCGGACTTTTGTTAGACAGCCATTTCTTAGACGGACACTTCTTAGACGGACATTTCTTAGACACGGACACTTCTTAGACAGCCATTTCTTAGACGGACACTTCTTAGACACGGACACTTCTTAGACAGGGACATTTCTTAGACACCCATTAAAAATGTACTCACATTAAATAGGCCCTCGGGTTCTGCCAAAAACAATCATGGTGTTTCGGAATTACAAATCCTCCACCAATGGGCCCTCGGGGTCCGCCAAACACAATCGGGGTGTTTTGGGGTTAAAAATCACCCGCCAATGGGCCCTTGGGTTCCACCAAACACAATCGGGATGTTTTGGGGTCACAAATCCCCGCCAATGGGCCCTTGGATCCGCCAAACCCAATAGGGTGTTTTGGGTTACAAATCCCCCGCCAATGGCCCTTGTGTTCCGCAAAACCTAATCGGGGTGTTTTGGGGTTACAAATCCACCGCCAATGGCCCTTCAGGTTCCGCCGAACACAATCAGGGTGTTTTGGTGTTACAAATCCCCCGGCAATGGGCGCTTGGGTTCCGCCAAACCTAATCGGGGTATTTTGGGGTTACAAATCCACCGCCAATGGGCCCTTGGGTTACGCCAAACCTCATCAGGGTGTTTGGGGTTACAAATCCACCGCCAATGGGCCCTCAGGTCCGCTGAACACAATCGGGGTGTTTTGGGGTACAAATACCCGCCAATGGGCCCTTGGATTCCGCCAAACACAATCGAGCTGTTTTTGGGTACAAATCCTCCGCCAATGGACGCCTTGAACGTATTACTTACAATGTATAAATGTATAAAATAAAGTTATGTCTGACACAAAAATATATTCATTATTCCTCATGAAAAGGCAAGTGTAAAGCCATTTTAAAGAAATAAGAAAACAACAAAACTATATTTTTAGGCTATGCTAGGCAATTATACTCTTGTATGTGGTAGTGCAGTAAAAAACATATTCGCAAAAATGTTCAACATAAATGAATGCCAGCAGCATCAATTGCACAATTAGAATTTTTATTCCTCAGTCACAATTATTAATAATTAACGGCTAAAAATTAATTACCCCATGGAAATAAAATCCAACTGATCATTCATCCATACTTAAAAAGACCCAAATAATGTATAACACACATAAGACCCCAGATTCTTTAAGCGGTGGGTTTGAATTAGGTATAATTAGGGAAATTGACGTGGGATTAGGTTTTAAAACTCAATATGTTGTATATACACTTGGCATATCCCGATATTTTGTTTGGAGCTTGTTTAAAACACTCATAGTCGCAAGATAAAAATCTAAGGGTTCATTGGCGGTATGTTATGAGACATTTCTTATGGGATTTGTAACTCGAAAACAGCCCGAATTGTGTTTGGCGGAACCTGAGGGCCCATTGGCGGAGGATTTGTAACCCCGAAACAATAGGATTGTTTTCGGCAGAACCCGAGGGCCCATTGGCGGGGGATTTGTAAACCAAAAACAGCCCAATCGTGTTCGGCGGAACCCGATGGCCCATTGGCGGGGGATATGTAAACCAAAACACCCCGATTGTGTTCGGCGGAACCTGAGGGCCCATTGGCGGGGAATTTGTAACCCCAAAACACCCCGATTGTGTTCGGCGGAACCCGAGGCCCCATTCGCGGTGTGGTTTGTAACCCCAAAACACCCCGAGTGTGTTCGGCAGAACCCGAAGGCCCATTGGCGGTGGGTTTGTAACCCAAAACACCCCGATTAGGTTTGGTGGAACCCAAGGTCCCATTGGCGGGGGATATGTACCCCAAAACACCCCGATTAGGTTTGGCGGAACCCGAGGTCCCATGGGCGGGGATTTTAACCCCAAAACACCCAATTGTGTTCGGTGGAACCGAGGTCCCATTGGCGGGGGATTAGTAACCCCAAACACCCCGATTGTGTTCGGCGGAACCTGAGGGCCCATTGGCGGTGGATTTTTAACCACAAAACACCCCGAGTGTGTTCGGTGGAACCCGAGGGCCCATTGGCGGGGGATTTGTAACCCTAAAATATAATAATTGTGTTCGGAGGAACCCGAGGGCCATTGGCGGGGATTTGTAACCCCAAGCACCCCAATTAGGTTTGGTGGAACCCAAGGGCCCATTGGCGGGGGATATGTAACCCCAAAACACCCCGATTAGGTTTGGCGGAACCCGAGGTCCCATTGGCGGGGGATTTTTAACCCCAAAGTACCCCGATTGTGTTCGGCGGAACCCGAGGGCCTATTTTAATTGTGAGTACATTTTTAATGGGTGTCTAAGAAATGTCCCTGTCTAAGAAGTGTCCGTGTCTAAGAAGTGTCCGTCTAAGTAATGGCTTGTCTAAGAAGTGTCCGTGTCTAAGAAATGTCCGTCTAAGAAGTGTCCGTCTAAGAATGGCTGTCTAACAAAAGTCCCTGGAGCCGTATAAATCACCAAAATACCAATCAGAAGTCCCAGCTCTGAAACTCACATCATTTACTCAAGCGTAGCGTCCGATAAGTTCAAATTATAACTTATAGGACGTATTATAACTTAATACTGATATTAGTTATTCTAGTTAAGATTCCCCATATGAGGAAAACTTCGGAGATGAACCCCGCTTATAATTAAAAAGATCACCCAATTAAAATATCATCTTTAATTTTAACTATGTGCCTTATTTTCACAAGGAGTAGCATAAATGTATACAAGCGATGAGGGGTTTACTTTATTAAAACGGGTTTAATATTGCACACTTTTACTGTTTGTTGGAGGCGGTGGCGAAAAAAAAAAATCAAAGACACTCGTTTAAACTGTTTATTCTTCAAAAGGAAGCCGGAGTTACGGAACATTTATTATCGAAGTATTTAATACCTAAACACCAAATACCAAGCTGTCCTTTTTGCCTTTGAAGATCGGTA
>CP045892.1:19976769-20004269 GCA_013387185.1 Caligus rogercresseyi
AAAATGGTCACCAAACCTAGCAAAAAATTGTAATTAAAAGCGCTCATTAATTTTTATTCATTTGCTTATATATGTCGTTAAAATGATTAAACTAATAATACATTAATTTAACATGATTTGCAAGGGTTTCGACTATAGGAATATGGTCTCTTTTGCAGAATTTCATAAAAATCCAAGAAGTTATAGGCATCACTTTGAAATTAACCATTTTGACTACTTTTTCACCAGTTTTGAGATCATACCAGGACTTTGAATGGAAGGAAAATAATTTGAATGCCCATTTTTATTTGTTAATTCATCACGACAAATATTATTTTATTAGTTTTCTTCTACACTTAATATACTAACGAAGAATCGTATTTAAAATTGTACTCATCATAAAGTGACCGTTTCAAAAAACTCAAAATCAAAAAATCTGGATGTGCCACAGAAAAAGTAAGGCCAGATTTGAATTCAAGAGGTCTTATTTTAGTTATCTATGTACATTATGTTCAATCAAGGGAGATTGACCAAAATTTGTTGGCCTGTGTAATCCATGTACACTTTTATCTTAAACATAGAAAAATGTCATTCTTAACCTAATTAATTTCCTATAAAATATTGTTAAACTAAACACCATGTATAAAATAATGATTATATATTGAGTTTACATACTTTTTTCAATTGCTTAACGCTGCAAACTTCTTTTTAAAATAACACCATTCTTCTTGTTTGTACAAAATATATATAAGCCCATAATTGTACACTTCACACACGAAGAGAGATGAGTTAAGTTTTTCATTCGATGTATGTAGTTATGGCATGTAAAAATAGGATGTTTGCATTAGTCCCATTTATTAAGGTAATATTTTTGCAGACTTTATTAGGATGAGGTATTTTTAAACAACAAAAATATACACAGATTACTCAGCGGTAAGGTAATAGAATGCTTCCCTCCTTTAATAGTTATCCTAAGTCTCTTATGAATGAAGAAAATGACACGCTATTTATAAGGAGCCTTAAAGGCCAAGAATACTTGGTAATTTGAAAGATACCTCATCTTTACAACACAGTACTTCTGTACGCATAAATTTAGTATAAAAATATTGTCACTTTTCCCAGCATTAGTTTCCCCCAACACTAATTAGTAATGGTGAAGAGAAAATAGACAGATAATAAATGGAACTTTAGTACTATTATTTAAATATATATATTTATAACTAAAAACTTACATTCTACGAAATAATTAAATTTTATTCATAAAACTATTGGCCTTCTCAACTTTACTTTTCAAATATATGAAAAAAAATAAAAGAATAAAGATATCGAATGTGATATTTTGTTTTCTTAAGGATTTTTATTATTTAAATGTAATTCCACTTATTTGTACAATCAACTTATTGAGTGAATAATCGGAAACGATGTTATGAGGAATGGATTATACATACATTTCTTAATACTTCCACTTTTAAAACTATAATTTGCATAACTTCATTTTTTTGAAAAATGAATCCCAATGATGTTAGGTTGTCATATTTTTGTTATTCTGAATGGCATTAAATGTTCAAACAAACATTTAAGAACATTAATAATTGTTATGGAACATGAGTTTCATGATTGGAGGTGAATCAGTCGGGGAGTATTATTTCTTTTTAAATCATTATTTAAGTTATCTAAGAATATAATAGTTTATCATTAAATCGACTAAAATACAGATATGTAATCAATATATATTATATATAACCAATGGGGACATAAGTAGGCTTCTTTATACACAAATATGCATAAACACACATATCAACTGGAATTTATAAAAATGGCATTAAAATTAATCATAAGAAATATAGGACATAATGAACACGATGATAAGATAGAGAAATCGGGGAGTTTTAAAATACATATGAACAGATAAATATTATACCACATACTCATATTCACTTAGATAGGTGTGTAGTGCTCAAAATCATTATTAAAGTAAAATATATGGTCGAGTATATTATTTGTAAGAGTATCCATAAATAACCAATATTTAGGAGGGTAGGAGATTTCCTTGACAAAAGATGGCCAGGTAGTAATTTATTACTTAAGCATGAAAAGATATCCTTTGTACCTATTATATATTATTTGTTTATATATATATATATATATATATATGACGCATTTATAATCCATATATGAGTCATTTTGTACGCGAGATAGGCTTTTTTAATATACATATAACTCTCTACTTATTAAATTGATATGATTTAGTATACCAAAATATTAAAGCTGGTTAACCAAGCTTTCATTTGATATATTTTGTGTTCTAAAAATCGCTATACTTTAAGAGATATAAGCAAATACGTACTCTCCCCCACAAATTGATCTTTTGATATGAGAATATACGATTACCATTTGGTAACGGCAGTTAGTGTAACCTGGATAGGAAGAAAAAAGAAGGGAGAGAAGTGAGGCAAAATACTCCCTCCCTTCTCTTTCTCTTTCTATCCAGGTAACACTAACATAATTACCAGATTGTAATCGTATATTCTCATATCAAAAGATCAATTTTTGGGGGGAGAGTACGTATTTGCTTATATCTCTTAAAGTATAGCGATTTTCAGAACACCAACATATCAAATGAAAGCTTGGTTAACCAGCTTTAATATTTTGGTATACTAAATCATGTCAATTTAATAAGTAGAGAGTTATATGTACATAAAAAAAGCCTATCTCGCGTACAAAATGACGCATATAATGGATTATAAATCCAAAGTAAAATTTTGAGAGGATACCTTGACACACATCTAAGAAACACATTATGATTTATTTTTTAATAATCGATTTCTTATAGGTCAATACAGGCTCTGAATCATATGATGTAAACTCAGATTGTACTGAATTCTGAATTGATAAAATGCAACCAAGGTCATTTTTGGATTTATCATCTAAAGTTTTACTAAACTTAAAAGTATTATTTTACTCTGAAGCGAACAAGTCATCTTCTACAGGCGAGTGAAGTTAATTGATACAAAAAGCTATGAAATAAGCTAACAATACACACTTCATTTTTTTCTTTGTTTTTACTGAAAACTTTGTTTTATTAAAAAAAATGAACGTACGTCTGGTAGTAGATTATATTTCCTTTAAATTAATAATTATTATTGAAGTCTGTAACGTCCACCATTTTGAAGAAATTTGCGGAAAACTATATTTTTACTAAATTTTTAAAACTTTGACCTCGTTGCGCGACTTTAGTAATGTTGACCGATTTGGTTCAAACTTTGTATGTCGTCTTCTTTTATCACCAAGAAACAGAAAATTCACAAAGTTGCTAACATTTCAAACATTTGAAAAATAAGAACAACCCTATATATATATATATATAGTGTTCGCATTTGCTTAACATTTTGATTACACTTGCCATTGATGTTTTGAACAACCTCTTCTATTTTAAGGAGAAAATTCATTTTCTGTGTTAACAAGCGAAGTCAAGTCTTTTAGTCCAATATCCTTTTCAATTGTTCCCTGAAGATCTCATTTTCAATTTTGTCCAGGTGGAAAATAAAGAGAGTGAAATTATATGGTTAGATTTCAAAAAAGTGAATAAATTTTTGACCAATTGTTGATATAATTGCACAAGAATTGCCATAAAATATATTTACAATTAGCATGAGGTCTGTATACACTCTATCTATTCCAGACAACCACCGTGTTGCCCAAACACCTAAAAATAATAATATGACTTACCTTTATGTTGAAAGGCATCCTTATATACACTGTAATATACACAAACAAAAAGTATTTAAAATATACACAAAGCATAATAAATTATATGCAAGAATGGAATGCATAACCTAAATAAATAGCATAAAAGGAGTAATGCGTTATTAAATATATTTTGATATTTCTATTCCCTTCATAGAAATGCAGTAGATGCAGTTTTGGAATCACTACATGCTACAACACTTTTTGATGGTTAACGGTAAATTGCCCGTAGGAAAATTGCCGAAGAAAAATTGACCACAGGAAAAATTGACCACAAGAATTTGACCGAAGGAATTTGACTGTCATTCCTTATATAATATATCATGAAATAATTAATCTTTCAAGCTCAACAAGTATGGGGGATCCAACCCGGCCATAATTGATATGTAAGGAATGAAAAACCATTTTTGCGAGTTCGGGTTCTGAACACCATGTCCCATAGGGACCTCAGGGTTACAACTATCATATGTTGGGTTCCGCCGATTAAAACTACGATATATTCGGGTTCCAAGCCCAACGCCCATGGTCCCTCGGGTTCCGTCAGTTACAGCTATGGTATATTGGGTTTTCAACCCTCTTCCCAAGGGACCTTGGGTTCCGCCGCTCACAACTATGATATATTGGGGTTCCAAATCCACTGTCCAATGGCATCAGATTCCACATGTCACAACTATAACATATTGGGCTCCGAACCCACCGCCCAAGGGCCTTTGGTTCGGCCTATCACAACTATGACATATTGGTTGTAGATTTTGAACCCCAATGTGTCAGATTAATGATCGGCCGAACCCGAAGGTCATAGGCGGTGGGTGTGGAGCCCCATTATGTCATAACTGTGACCAGCCGAATCCGAGGGCCCAAGGGCTGGGGATCTGGAGCCGGTGGGTTTTGATCCCAAATATGTCATAGTTATGATCGGCAGATCCCGAAGGCCATTGTGAGTGGATCTAGAACTCCATTATGTCATAACTGTGACAGGGCGAATTTGAGGAGTCATGGTCGGGGGGTGGGAACCCCAAAATGTCATAATAGGATAGCGGAACTTGTTTTAAATACAGTGCATTCAGTTATTTTGAATTGGAACCCATATGCTGGAAGGTTTTTTAGTGTTTATATGATGCATTTTATATAGTAAATTACGGGCAATTTTCCTGCGGACAATTTTTCTTTCACCCTTTTGATTGGGAGACAATTTAAAAAATTATATCTCTCCACCAAGCTCCGAGACTCTGTTCTAGTTTCTAGTTTTAGCATGAAGTAGATGGGACGAAGATCCTTGCCTTTTTTATAAAAGATGACTTCACTTTCCAAACATAGAACTGTTTGTCCTAATTGTAGGACACATCAAAACAAAAATATTCTATAAGCCACTTATCTTAATTGACATTAAGTAAGTTTCTTTGTACGCAAATGCACGAATTTATTTCTAATAAAATATTTACTTTACCACATCAAATATATTTCACATCATTAAGCATACATCATTCATAAAATGGTTAGAATATGGTTGAAAAGATCAAAGTCAATCTTAATGTATATAAAATATATATTTAAATCAGGAGTCGACACTTTACAATTTTCTGAAACTGGCAATAAATATATATTCATTTTATAAACCTATTTGTCAAATCCTTTTTAAACATTTTTTGTAGTTTTGGTTTCCTTTGACGTCTACTGAAAATGCATTTTGTCCTTATTGGTTTCTTATATCCGCCCCCTATTGATAGTTATTCATAACTATTTTGTATTACAGCCAGTAAATAATATTTAGGAGTGTGACTGAATTATTATCACCATTTTTTTTTTGAGGAAGCGAAACATTTACTCTATGTTCGGTTATTTCTTCTTTTGACCTGACATATACTGTGATTCCTATACAGTTTATATAGAGAATTAACGAAGTTAACGACTGGTAGCTGTGAATATTCTGATATTTGTTGGTTCTCCATTATTGAGAGAAGAACAGCAACAGAAAGAACTAAAGTAAGACTGATATTTCATTTAACAAATATATTTTCCGTGAAATAGGGAGTTCGATCGCTCTCTGTCTCTCTCTCTCCCTGTATCTCTCTCTCTGCCCCTCTTTCTGTCTCGTTCTCTCTCTGTTTCTCTAACTCTCTCTCTATACAAATAAAATATGAGTCTCACTTTCTCTTTAGTTTTCTGACGCTGTCTTTCTACAACAAGTAAGTACTAGGGTGGTAACTTTTTTACAACCTCATATTTCTGTGTCATCATATGATGAACTTTATGAAAGATTAAATAAAATCTATTTTTTAAGTTTATTTGATGAAAAAACCTCACGCACAAAATGTTTAAATAATTTAATTAAGAACTTTTTGACCGTTCTTGAAGTCAATGAACATATTCCAGTTTAACAAAAACTTTAAGAATGATATGTATACTATTTTATAGCAGTATAAAGGGACAGAAACATTGGTCAATGTCAATGTCACATTAATGTCATTGGAAAGGACGAGTCTCAGGGGTAGGTTGTCCTTGTTGCGGCAGGACTCGTCTAAGTCTGCAAACTTTGATCGCACGCTCGCAGCATTGGTTGCTTCGGGCAATATTGATGGGCGATTCATCTCTTTTCCAATGAGTTTTAAGCATTTGAGACCTTTGGGTATCCATCCAGAGCAGATGATAGTTCTTCGAAATCCTCATCTCGGAACAATTGGTTGCTAACAATGGCCGGTCCATGGTAAGAAATAAATGAACAGATTTTACGCAGCCTGGTTCGAGTTTCAGGCATCAGAATGAATGCATGGAGGGCTAGAATGGCACGAGAGTTCCAGCGTGCATTGCTGATGTTAGGAATCTTGCGCACCAAGCTTTCACAAAGAAGTAATCAATATCTGAGGATTTGGTTGAGTCATGGAGCTCATCGTCCATGACAATACGGAAGATGCGATCGAGCACATGGTGCTGACAACTGATAAACTTGGGTCTGGGGCTCCCATTCTTTTCAGACATCTGCTGCAGCCGAATGAAAACACCAGACTTCTTCCCGGTGTTGACGCTTGTCGGTTGGCAATTATCATCAGAATTGATCCCACAAGTTGAACTCCTGGAAGACATCCTGGAGCCCTTTGCAATGGTTGCAGCTGTACCGTCCTTCAATTGAAGCACAGTCAATTTGATTTCCTTTGCTTCATTTTTAGGACCACTGCTTGGTGTTCAATGCCATTGATTTTTTTTTTACCATCGAAGTGCAAGCTCCACTTCTCCTGATGAAATGTGCTAACCAAGTGCGCTTCACTTCAGCAGCTCTCCTGTAGAGAGCTTTGTGGATTCCTGGCTGACTTGGGGTCTGGATATCGATGCCTCACCTGAAAGCTGATGGCATACCTTTGCTGCTTTGGGTCGATAGCTTTGAGCTTGTAACAAGTCGCCTTGCAACACCAGTGGGTTATACTTCCTTGTGCTTGTTGATGGTGCAGCCTCATCTTCCATAGAACTGTCTTCAATAGTGTCACATGAGTCCGTACCTGTTTCAGAAGAATCTAATGCTACTGAGTGGACTCAGTTGCTGAATTGGACACATTATTCAATTTGGTTAATTCATTACAGATACTTTGTAAATGTTTCCTCATCGTTATCGAATTAGCCTTCATTTACGTTAAGGTTGAATTTTTCAAAGTGCTTTGTGCATGACCTTTTTGTTAGTTCAATAAAATAAAGGTCTTTTAGGCCATTATAAGCAAAAGTCATTCATTCGTGCTACAATTTTGTAAAAAAAGTCAAAAAAGTTTACCCTATTGTACACTGTACATACTTACTGTACGACCCTACTACAATTTTATTAATTAATTTCTCCTTATCTCCGATATTTCTCTTTAACTTAGTTAATGGAATCACGTTGTTCATCCTTTAAATAATAAAACGATTTTCATTCCTAGGAAATCACAATTCTCAACATCATTATAATCATAATGTATTGAAATCGATTACGTTGGTATATATAAAAGTCTTTCATCTTTCGTTTGCTCAACTATAAATGTAATATAAACTTTTATACTAAGGATCAACATGTATGTAGAATATCTTCAAAATATTTCAAGAGTGTGGAACTTTTAGCAAGTGATAAATTACGGCGAGGCTTTTTAAAAGACGGCATGAATTAGATATTTTATTCACGATTCAGTGTTGCACTTTAAAGTAATAAATTACAATGAAATAAATGTGCATATGTTAAAGTATATGTATGATAACTGAGAGAAACGAAAAGTTGTGAAAGTGTAAGTGAGAGGGATTTGTAAGAATCAAGAACAATCAATAAAGAGAAAGTAATTATGAATAGTCAAAGAAATTTAGTTTCAGAAACTGGACACTATATGCTTTCACACGGATAGAGAATGCTCATTTTGCAAAGTAAAATTTATATATTTTACCATTCAGAGTTTGGATGATTTGAATAGATATGTCGCAGTACAGATGGAGATCCAGTAGAGTTGTTGACTCTCTTGGTAGAGATCATGATCATATCCTCTCCTAGGAGTGGGTACGATCGCGATTTATATCAGAAGAATCAACGACTCTGCTAGAAGAGATCAGAAATTATATCTTGTAAATAAGGGACGACTTAAATATGGAGATGGTATGACAATGTTATTCAAACTATTTTAGTTATGTCCGATTTCTTCTCAGATGAGTATCAAATTGTTATTACTATATAATACACAGATACATTTTAAGTTAAACAATGCGTCCCATTTTCTTCCTTGACACACAAATGAATTATTTCACCAAAATATAAATAAAAATTGCAAATTTAATATATATTTGTTACGACATCATAAAAATATTATCTCCTTATTTAAGTCGTATTTCTCCTAGAAGAGATAAGGATCATAATCTTTACCAAGAGAGTCAACGATTTTACTGGATCGCCACCTCTGCTGCGACAGATCATAGAGCACAGAAATATAAATATTGAAAGGATAGAACACTATCATTTATTTATGAATGTCTCATTTGATATAATGCTCACAACTTCTTGTCAAAAAAATTGATCCTTTATAATTTATCTCTAAGCGAATGATGATTGAATGTATTGAAAGCATTTATATTTAAAGGATTGCTTTATTATTAAATGCTGTTGCTTGCTTATAGTACATGTGTAAGTACCCTTAAATTGTGTGAATATGATGGATTAAAGCGTCGTGTTACTTTATTCAAAGTTTCAAGAGAAATTCATAGAAAACAACCGATTAAAATAAATATAATTAGACAGTTTTTCACAAAATATTTTAGATATTTGCCTCTTTGTTCGTCCATATAATACCATCGTTAATCTAAAAAACTAAGGTAACAATTGTAAAAAGTTAATGTTACTATACTATAAGGTCTTTATTTCAATTGTATTAGGAGATATTTATCAGCCGTAAATGAATGCTTGGGTAATATCAGTGATTAATAAGTGTTCCAATAGAACATTTTAACTTAATAATTTACTCTTCATATTCACGTTTTGTTTTTAACTACAACATTTAATTAAATAGTTATCTTTTAATCGGAGTCTTAAAAACCCAAGAAGAAAGATATGGATCCTTGGAATACCTATCATCAGAACTGTTTCGGGTGGCATCATGTAAAACTTGAGTTATTATTAATATATGTAACAGTATCAAATATATATTATTATTATCATCAGCAGGTGTGGTTTTGGCGCGAGTTTCTACCGATACTTGCACTAATAAAGACATTGCGCTTATTTATTTATAATAATTAGGTTTTCTTACAAACGCCATTCGGTTGAAATAATAAAAATCAAACTCAAATTTATGTTATCATTAATCCCTTGATAAATCTTACAAACACTTGTTTTATCATTGCTGGATTATTTGAGGAATCATAATATTTAAGGGGGAGCCTTGAAATCAATAAATGCTTCAGTACCATAAGATTTTGCAAAAATATAGACCATCATATGTATATATATATATATATATATATATATTATATATATATATATATATATATATAACATATATATACATATGTATGTATATATATACATATATATATATATATATATATATATATATATTATATATATATATATGTACCATATATATATACTTAGATAGGTAGATAGAATATGGATATTCAAGTATTAAATGCTCAAATAAATTTATATTAAGGGGCTATAATTCCCCATGAGGAAATAAAAAGGAACACTTTTCTCTTATTATGCCTCTCATAATTTATGGCTAGTCATTGTCCCACTTTTATAGTTAGGCCATGGAAGTAGGGACCCTTAATAACATACCAGCCATAAATTAAAGAAGAAATATAGGTAGGTATTACTTAATTTTGTAAGCTATTAATGAAAAACTGCACCTTTTAATTGAACTTTAGGACTTTACCACTTTTTGATGTTATATTTATGCTCTGTTAATTTCTACAACAGTTTTTTGGGCTGCTATTAATGATGAACTTGGATATTTTCTCCGACTAAGATTATATAGATTTAAAAAGTATATAGAAAACTACACAAAAGGAAGTTGAAAGTAAAAAAATCAAAGTGTAACATATCAATACATAAGATAAATTGAATTCTAAATCACAGGGGAAAAAAATAGTTGATACTTAAATACATCAATATTAAAAACACCACTTTTATAAGTAAGAATATTTCATTAGATCATTTTGATACCTTCACTTTACAAGACAAATCTCAAAACCAAAATTTCCCTCCTTATGACTTAAAATGATTTTATAGTACAGTTCTAGCACTACAATGTAGGTAACATTTTTCTGTCGGGATTGCAATTATCTTTCCTTTTGTACTAATTATCCCAAAATGACTATATATTTATCGCCAAGACGAGTATTGTTTGTTTGTTTATATTTATTACTATCATCCACGATAGACATACACACGAAAACGCACATATAACACTAAAGTAGAGAACACAACCACACTACGGGGTATCCGCCAAGACGAGTAAATAACCATTCAATCTTTTCTTAAACGTCAGGAATTGCAATCTGTGATTAATAATATGACGTATGTTATAGTAAAGAATGAGCTTGGTTCGGTATTTCAAAGTGTAAACAAGAAAATTAAAAATTCCATGTTTGTGTCACATATTTTTGAATGAGTTCACTAAAATGGTATAAATAGTTGACAATCGCATCATTTATATCTGGTACCACTCTCGCCGAAGCAAATGGAGACACCTAATTTTCGCTCCAACTTCATGATGAGGTGCAAGCTTGGCAAGACAGTCAATGAGATCCACCCAGACCTCATCCGTACATAGTTTCCCTGATGGCTGTCCTGACCTATCCACTATTTAAAAGTAGAGAAAAGACTTCAATACTGGTATTTTTTGTCCCAGAGAAGAAGACAAGCCCTGGACGTCTCTGTGATATATGGACAAAGGAGTCTGAACAAACGAAACCTCGAATGAGCACTCGTGAGGTTGCACTTAGAATCGTCAATTTAATCATGAAGGAAGGTCTTGGACTATTTAACGTTCTCATTTGCCCTCGCCAACTTTCAGAAACCAACAAGCGACAGAAAAGTTAATTGCCCAAAAGTTCCTACAGCCAAGATTTGAACCTTTGTGCCCGATCCATATTTCTAACTTGAAGCATATTCTAGAATAACGAGTTTAGGGGAGGGAGTTGAGGAATCCAATACTGTCGTGTAGCGGACGATGAAGAGATTGAGCGAAAACAAGCTGTTCTTCCAGCTGAAGAAGCTCCGGAAACACTGTCACGACATTAACGTTCTAATTATATGCTTTTTTTGTAAATGCTGACTTTTTCATATTTAGGATAATTCTTAATGGTACACCCTGATATTCATAAACAATATTGAAGGATTCCCTTCAATGAATTGAAGAAAGACATGGATGGAGGCCTATGAATAAAAGACACATATAGTTAATAGGAATGACATTCATAGCTTTATTTTGACACCTCAATAGCCATGAGACAACGCATGCCTTATTTCATACTACCAATCTTTATATTATATACATACGAATTAATATTATTCCGTTAACGACTTCTATTGTTTTTATTTGTGATTAAACGTTTAATCCTATAATTGTATAAGGACTGAGGCAGTATATATATATATATATATATATATATATATATATATAATAGTTTGTTCCAGAAACCCCACTTTTCCATTTAAACGATCATAATAGTATCTGTAAAGCCCAGCAATAAAGTAACGACTGCAATTATAATAAAAGATTACACGTTATAATTGTAGTTAATTGAGCACTGGGCCAAAAATTTGAAACCCCCTCTGACATACATAGAGATAATTTAATAAATTTTAATTTTTTTTCGGATAAAAAACCTACTTTACAGGGGGTAGATAACCTAATGGTCATCTAAAAAACCCACTGTAAACTATTATACAACAAAGATGACATAAATAAAAAGTGTTAGGGAAAGTTGTGTTTTATTTCTGAAAGCATCATTGAACATTATACATAAAAATACTGTCTAAATAGCATAGTTTTATATAAAAAATGTTTTTTTTTCCAAACAACCAAAAAAAAACTTTTCTGTGCAAATTAATATCAGTCATTTCATTGATTTAGAAAAATTCCAGATCATAGGTTTGACAATCCTTAGTTTATTATTTAAATTTAAAAAGATTTGACTACAATAGTATTTACTCCCAATACATAATAAATTGTTTCTCTCTCTCTTCAGATTAACATGGTGTCAAGCGGTGCAGTATATGATATATGTGACCTCTTACGTGAGCATATATACCCTCATCCTGATGTCACTTGATCGATTCCTAGCAGTCGTCTACCCGTAAGTCTACATTCCAAAATATTTACTCTATGTGCTAGAACACAGAATACCATGACCGTGAATAGGAACTCCACCCTCTCCCCTTTTCTTTTTACGAAGGAAGTTAAACTTTGAAATAAAAAGGAGGGTGTTCCTATATCAGTATTCCCTGGTTAGAACGAGTGGAACAAGGAACAATGTAATTAAATAATATAACATAATAATCAGAGGATCAAAGGCTTTGATGCTTTGTATATAGTTGAATATAATCAATTAAAATATACATTTATGAAGTTTTTTTATAAATTTCAATTACAGTCAAACCTGTATTTAGCAACTACTTAAGGAAATTCAATAAAATGTGACTGTTGGGGACAGGTGGCCGCGCTAAACAAAGAAGTTTATGAATTATTATGTTCATTTATAATTCAAAATGTACCGTCTTGATTTTCTAAAATTATTCATAATCAATATATATATATATATATATATATAGAGAGAGAGAGAAATAGATTGATATATATATATATTTATATATATAATGGTTTTGGTCTCTCGAGTAGTAATTACGTAGTTCATTGATAAAAAATATGGGTAGGTTTAAGTACATCGACTTTATGATGCCGACTTTTGTTCATATTTCTATCTTCAATGTGTAATGTTGCTTACAATGTATTAAAAACTATATATTTTTATATGAAGCCTCTATTTCATAAGCTTTTACCCTTTACCTATTGTTTACTGAATAAATTATTTATTTAGAAGTAATTAATAAACTTCAGGATGTATTTTTTAACAATAAAATACTAAAAGTTCAAGTTAAACAATATTATGCATTTAGAACATTTACCATCAATTACTTTAAATTCACGCAGAAATAAAGTAAGCCTATATGAATTTAAATGTAATTTATTTTCCAATAATATTTTATATTCTTTCAAATACGTGCACGACGCATACCTTTTATTTTGGCAAGGAGCATAATGAATTATCATTTACTATAGGGGAATATAAAAGGAAATGAATTTAAAAAGTTTTAAAAGTAAGGATGAAGGGTTTTAAATTGAAACTTTTCATTATAGATCTCATATGATACTATCCTGAAGATTAAAAATTCTAATAAATATATTAAGGGATATTGAATTATTAATTAATTACGTCATAAAAGTTATCTAAATTAACCTATAATTAATGGATATAAAAGTTATCTAAATTAACCTATAATTAATTTACATATACAAAAGTTATCTAAATTAATCAATTAGTAATTTGTATAGAAGTTCTCTGATTATTATTGTTGGTAGATTATAAACCAATCAATAAAGAAATAGTTGCGAGCAAAAAAAAGTAAAGTTGATCAAAAATTATTGTTTTTTTAACAATTATGTAGTTGAATAAAATGGATTTTCAATTCGTAATGAATAAAAGTCGAATACCATTACGACACTGAACCTGCATTGCCTCCAAATTATCCAATATATTTTAGATTAATTACTTAAAACTACAAGGTCAAAAGGTCTGTTCAATGCATTTCATAATTATATAAAACAAAGTTTGATACATCAAATTTGTTACGTCGGTAAAAGTTGAGTCTTGAGGTAGGAAATGATCGTTGATATATATGGATTTTCGGAAGACCTCTGAACTTGCGATCTAAGGTTTGTCATAAAGTAGAGCTTTTTTGCTATCAATTATTGAGAAAAAATAATATATAAAATCATAGAAATTTCAAATAATGTTACCAATCGGTTCCAAAATCAATATTCTCGATCATAAGCTTAAATTAAAATTTAGGTATATCGGATTAATTTCCATTTTCTCGGTTAAAACAGAGAAAATAAAACTAATGACAGATTTATTTTAAAATAACAAGAATTACATAAAAAATCTTTGGACTTTTCTTAAGTACTCTTATGGTATCTTTGTAGAGGAAGGAAATAGAAGGAAAGTGCCGGAATTCTTGGGCCTCATAAGCCCAGATATTATACTTCATCTCCACCATATCTCACTGCAGCAGTGACCTTTACGTATACCTATAAGTTTGAACACTACATAGGCAGCTAATCGACAAAAGGGATTCTGCACCATGTCTGTGGATTGAGGAAGTACTTCTAAAAAAATGTCCTAAACTACCATAATAAATATAACCGACTGGAGAAAGTAGAATTTAATCTCTTCCAGGGGCGCCGGAAGTGTTGTGCATTACCACTCTACCCTCACTTTTACCTTATACCACATTTTTTAAAGTCGAATCAAAAGTCTTTACAATCCATAATTTACTGTAAAAAATTATCTCTTCAGTTACAATCCTAAATGAGATAGAATATAGAAAGGAACCATAGAGATAAAGATAACAGCCTCAAGTAGGCACTCAATTGTGGACATAGACTCAGCAGGCTCCCGTCTTACTGCATGTGACTACATTACCAGCCCATTAAAGCCACGAGGATCCTCGTTCACTCCAGCCATGATAAAGAAATCGACTACCAATTCACCGAAGAAAAATGTTAGAGCCACAGCACTCCTCCCTCCCCACCCTTCACACACAAACAAACACTTCCGATGGGATTATGACCTATTCTGATTGCGATGTGTAATTGAGATTATTAGAGCTGGGACTCGGTACCACCGATTCGGTATGCGGTAGATTTTATTATATATCTACCGAATATCGATTGGTGCGGTAGATAAGAAAGAAAGAGAACTTTATTTATGTATTTGCTCTGTGGCTTCTTCATATGCATTTAATATCGGACAATTATAACAAGGACAATTAAATACAAGATTTGTTATAAATTTTTTAGAGATTTTTGAAAATTATATAAATCATATATGTACTCGTATTTTGAAGGAAATGGAAGGCAAAGACAAACAAATTATTTCCTTAACTGTCTTCAGTTAGTCGTTGTCCGATATTAATGCGCTTTCAGCTCCGGAGTTGTTTATTTAAATTGCAAAGTTCAACTTCTTCACACCAGGTAACAAGACTTCCAGTTCTAAATACGGATTTACATTCGGTAGTCACAACTCTGGAGATTATGCATAATGTCCAACTGATTAAATTTTCAATTAACTGGTTCGTCAGAGAAAGCAATTTATAGATAGTAATTAAGTGTACACATCCCTCTTGATTATTCTTGGAAATACTGTGTTCTCTTATAGGAAAAGATATCAATCAATAAGGGATCTTTGGGGGGTCTCTTAATCCGCAATGGCCTCAAGGGGGCAACAAGAACGGAGCAATCAGAATAATATAAACAAGATCAATTCCAATTGCGCAAGGAGCCTCTTTAATTAGACTACACCAACAGTTATTAATTACAAATAAATGTATATATATATATAATAATACTTTTCCGTTATCCAATAACACATGAGAAATGGGATGAGATTTGTACTTTGCTTTAGATTATATTGAGAACCAAGTATGTACAAAAGAAGATGAGACTAGATGATTCAATGTCACATTGATTGACATTATGAAGCCATTCAAAGAGGAAGAGGATGAATTTAACTATAGATAATACAGAGTGCACAAGCAACGTATTCATCCCCCGTAACTAATATTCTTATCCCTTAAACAATTCTTACACTTTTAAGCTAAATAAAGTCTATATTATTACATTCTTTCAATAACACAAAATTGAAAGTATTCTACAGAATATAAAAATAAACATGTTATTGGGATAAGTATTACTAATTTAGCTTTTGCTAAACAAATAAACTCAAATGTTTATTTTTTCTTTACTTCTTAAGTTACTCTTGTTTAGAAGATGTATAGAATACTAAAATTTTCTCATTCAACTCACGTGTGGTTTTAAAAGAATGCAGATAGTATTTTTAAATGTGTCGTATTTTTTATATTATTATTAAGCTGTTGCTATTATTATTCTTACATTATCATAACAGCTTGAGTTTTTCTATTCTTGAGGAGGAACCCTGATATTAAGAATAAAAGAACTGAAGCTGTTTAATATAACGCCTTAATACAAACAACAACAGCTTTTGGTTTATTTCTTTAAAAATGGTATTAATCATTTTAAAAAAGGAAGTGGTTTGTTCCTCTCGTCCATGAGTCCTGTCGAATAAGTAGTTACTCCAGACACAGGAGGAACTCCGACTCAAATTCCTCCTATAGAATAGCAAAACTTAAGCTTTTTATTATAATGCAATAATATTAATATCAACAGCTTATTAATAAAAGAAAAAGGGAGAGGTTTGTGATTAATTTTATACTATAATAAAAGAGATGCCAGAGAAATGCAAGAAAGATGTCTTTTTTTTGTTTACAGTTACGTTTACCATGCACTAATAAGATGTAATAATGCGAAAAGTATGTCCTGTTTAATATTTGTTTCGCTTCTACATACTCTGCAACTCACAGGAAATTAATACGGCATCAGTCGGTAGAAGTCTACCTATGATTATTTTTTTATTATAGTTTAATAGATTAAATGTGCGTAGATAATCATAAGTCTTTTTTTTTCTTCATCATTGTACTTCTTATAAGAGATAGTTCATTCAGTTCAAAACTTTTTTCTACATTGTGGGCTCACAGCATAAATAATGTAAATTATACAAATACTCTAAATTAAGTTAATTACCAGTTCAAATCAAAAATCAAATTAACAAAAAAAGTTAACAATTTCATCTTATAACAACTAAATCATTAGTATATCATTATATGAACAATTCATAAAACAAAACAAAAAGTTCAAACTTTGAGCTTAAAAATAGTTGTTTTAGACTAATTTGCTACTGATGTGCTCATGAAACTTCTCGCATCATCTTAATATGACACGGAGGCCCACAGAAATCCATTCTTAATTGAGCGTGCCTAGAACCAAATTGCATATATATCCTCTTGAGAGCGATATTCTTTTCTTCCCCTCATCTTGGTTCATGAACCAAGATTTTTAAAGATTTTTTTCCCTCAAAAATAAGTATCCATAAAGACAAGAGGTCTCACTTGATGACTTCTAAGATAAAATCCACAAAAAATACTTCATAACCTCTGAGGTCAAGTCCTTAAGTGGACTCATCAACTATTACTTTTCGTACTCAATTAACTGAGGATAGGTTTTGGGTGCATATTTACCCCTCGTCAAAGATGATTTGTTAACTGAAAGCTTAAGTATTCAACATATTTGTTATTCTTGTAAAAAATATATCACTCTGTGCAACGTGGAGATTATTACACTATTAATTATTTAAAATGAGAGGTTTTGAAGACTAACGTCTAAATAGTTCCAGGAAATAGCAAAAAAGCAACAAAAAAATATGCCTAATGAAAATTTCAAGTTGATTGCTCAACTAGTTATTGAGAAAATAGTTTCGAAATGGGACACCGTGTAGAAGTCTGCAGATTTTTTTATGATGGGAAGACATCCACTGAAATTTCGAGGCAGTTGGGCGTGGCCAAAAGGTCCGTGTAACGCATTAATAAAAAGAACAGCATAGAGAGAAAACCTGGAAGTGGGTGGCAAGGCCAAAGTAGATCTGCCGGCCATCAAGGCATTGGAGGCGGAGCCACTGAAGTCAATGAGGGCTCATACAAAGGGCATGGGGGTCTCGCTCACTACAATTGGACTTTAAGGGATTAGTTAATTAGTTACGGGTGGTAAATGACACTGTGGGTGATTGTTTGGGGGGGGGGGGGTGATTGTCTGGGGGTGGTAGTCCTAAAATCATCAAGGGATTCAGGAAACCCCAAACAAAGCAGATTTTTTATATTCGATTAGGGAATATATAAACAAGAGGTGGTTCGTGATTTAATGATAGACTTATTTTTATAAGAACGGAATAAAACCTACTAATATATTGTTTTGCACAAATGAATTTGCAAAAGGAAGTTTTACTTATATTATTAATTAGTACTAAATTTTTATACTATATATGCTACTATATATACTTTATATTTATACTAACCTGAGTGGCGCCATACAGTCTGTTCCCATGCAAAAATATGCGATAAGAAGACTCCCGTTGAAATTTTTGGGATAGCGTGTGAACTTTTCGAGATACCTAACCTACCTCATTATATATAGAAGAACCTAATATTAAATAAATACCCTTTCAACGTTTTATGGAAAATTAAAGGACTGACAAAAGACAATCTCAAAGACTGAAGGTCCTAAGAACCGAAAGGCCTAAGGACAGGATCGGACCGAATAAATTGGGATTGACACAACACTAATGGAGAGTAAAAGTGTGATTAATGGGGTGTGAGCTTAGAAATATAAAGACATATAGGACTTATTGGATTCTTCATAGAAATACGTCATATTGCCCAATATAAACAAATCTTTCTATCTTTATGATTAAGTACGATGACATAGACTAAATTAATTTGTTTTATTGGAACAGGCGTCAGCCGAACCATGTTTCTCTACTAATGAAGCTCTCTATATCTTAATATCTCTATGGATCTGAGAGTTCCCCCACACCGCAAGGTGTCTCTACTATTAAAAGCTTTTAGAAAAAAGTGTCAAACCTCTCTCTTGAAAGAATAATTTATTATTTTACGTACATCAATTCATATATGGATTATTTTTATTAAGTATAAAAATATATCGTATTATGTTCTACGTGGGGATCCATTAAAAGAGAAATCCATTTCCCGAAGGACTATAGCCTTGGCATGAATTGACAAATTAGTATAAATAAAATTGCTCCCCATGTAAATTGTTCGGATAGACTTGCATCCATCATATGCAAGAGGTGTAGAAAAAAGCTAAAGTTAATGTCAGAAACTGCGTTTTTATATTTATGGTCAAACCCGTATCAAGAAGAATTGGTTCGTATAAGAAATGAAAAAAAACATCTGAGTTTGATAAATAATTATCAAACGGTGCAGTTTTTTACCTGAATTACATATTAATGTAGTGAAAAATAATGAAAATCTGAATTGAATGCAAAATTGGTCCTTCTCTTCGAAGATTCCAACACTTCTGATGCTGAATGGCAATAGGCGGCGGATTTATTTAACTTCTACCCCAAAGTTTCGGCGAAGTATTTTAAAATGTTAAAAATATAATTAAATCTTATGAACTTTTAAAAGACTTTTATTTAGTTGAATAATTTATTATGTTTTCAACGTTTGTGCTTCTTAGTATTGTTTTGCCGTTATGGCATTATTTTTGAATATTTTGTTCTTGTATTTTATGTTTCGAAAGACGACTCAGGCGAGGAATAATTTAAACTACAATGTTTATTGATGTTCTAAATATAGTTCCTTCCCCTAAATATTTAATTAAATTTGTTGTATTTATATATTTTATAGGAAAATATCTTAAGCCACAATAAAAATAATAATAAAAGAAGACTTAATATTTAATAAGGACCGATAAAACTTTACGGTTCAAGATGTTTTGCTTGTCAAAACGTCAAAATGAATACTATCATCATTCAATTTTTTACTGATTTTAATTACAGAAAAATAGCTACAAAATGGATATATGTCAAATGAATCATAGGACATGTTTAAGCATTGAAAACAATCTAGGAGATACTCGATTTTATTTCATTATATAGAAGGACGGATTTTATTTATATATTTATAATGTAATTTTCATGATATTTTTATAAATCAATATTAATAAACAAACTAAAAGTTCTGTTTTTATTGTATTAGTGTTCAACAAGAATATTGTAAATTTATTGTTGATATTAGCAGAGCTTTTACATTGTTTATTTTGTAATAAATTGATCTCTATGGCTTTTATTGCTAGCGTTACTTAGCAGATCTTATAATAACTCATTGTTTTCTCTCACGCCCCACTATAACTATACATAGAATATTCATAGAGATTTCAGAAAAGTAGAGGCCAAGGCTAAGCTCCTGATTTCCATTCATAATGACTACCCAAAACAATATTGACATAGAAAAGAATGCGCAACAATGTTTGGCTTACTCATTCAACCTTACCATGTGATTTAAATATTGTTTTTGCCCTTAAAAAATATATTTGTTAATGATAAATAAATATTATGATTTAAAAAATGAAGATCCCTTCTTTCAACTATCTCACATACATAATTATAATTCAATTAAGGTACAAAAGCCCAATTCTCCATCCCTATTTTCTTATTATTTCAATATTATGAAGCCTTAATCAATATCCTATTTTTTACATATGCATTTACATATATATATATATATATATATATATATTTAGCCTTAATGAATATCCTATTTTTTACATATGCATATATATTAGATTGCTAATACAAGTTTTGACTCAAATTTGGGTTTCCCAATAAGATATACCTACCTAGAATGGTAGATAAGAAAGAAAAAAATCACTTGTAGTCATGTATGGCGCTGAGGGATAGGATAAAACTAAGTCCATTATGCTAAAAGGATAAGGATCACTGAGGGAGTATTAAAAAGCAAGGGATAAAATGAATTAATTAAACTTCTTAGGCATGGACATATTATAAAAAAGGGCAAAGATATTAAAAGAAGAAAGATCGTATGTTGAAGGAAAGTAGAAAGAGCTTTTAAAATATGAGGTTTTGAAGGTATCATGAAAGCAGATTATATATATTTTTTTAATTCCCCAAAACAATTTCTTATAATGAAGGAAATAAAAACCTGGAAGTTGAATCATTTATTTTTGTAATTGTATGTAACAATTTTTTATATTTATTTTTCTAGTTACATACAGTTTATGATCAAAATCATAAGAAGCATTTAAATAATGTGAAAACTATTAATAAAAAAATAACAATACAAAATGCTATCAGGTAAATAACTTTTAATCTAAATTTAACACCTTACTTCATTTGTGCACAATATCTTAGATTGCAAATGTAATAGGATGGTTATAATTCGACTTGTATTGTAGTATCCTTCCAATAGATGTTTACCATCCAAACATAGTGATATTTTGAATATGATAAAAATGGTCATATTAATATTACAAGACAGGGGTCAGCAATTACGTTTGGACACGGGTAAAAAAAAATCAGATAATATATGTCGGACCATAACTTTTTTTAATTTATATATATATATATATATATATATATATATATATATATATATATATATATATATATATATATATATATATATATATATATATATATATATATATATATATATATATATATATATATATATATATATATATATATATATATATATATATATATATATATATATATATATATATATATATATATTATATATATATATATATATATTATATATATATATAAGAGAACGTGTGTACGTATGTGTGTCCAATTAGATCTGCTACTTCACAATGACGTGCGCTGGTTACCTAAAGGAAAGGCACTGGAGCGCTTCTGTGCGCTACTAAATCAAGTAAAAAACTTCCATCGAATGAGCAAGATGCGTGCTTCAAACGATCACTTGGCCTTCCTAGACGGTGAAATGTCCATCTCAAACATCGCGTTAATTTAACCAAACGTAGACTATTTTTTACATTACCTGCTTTTTTGCATAAGATGTTCCACTTGTTGTTTTTTCACTTAAGGACTATCATCTATACCTCAATAAATGTTTCGAAATTGATAGGATTATTGTATGCCTTTTTTCTTTTTTGAAATACGGGGTTTAAGAAGAAAAAAACTTATTGAACATCAATTAATGTCATCTCGTGGGCCAGACAAAAAAGAAGGCGGGTCAAAATTGTCCCACGGGTCAATTTTGCCGACCCATATCATAAGGCATCAGATGAATATGGGAAAATCACATGTCACGACTTATAGGCCTTATGTAGAAGAAACTTAATGCAGAATGCGGGAATCCAAATGTGAGTCTCCTAGAAGATAACCTGACTAATGATCGAGTTGAACACAAAATTAAAGATGTTAAGTCCAAACTAGATTCTGGCAAAATAATAAGTGCCTCACATGCCTTGAAAGTAATCCTTGACTCTTCAAGAAGAGAATATATAAAGCTAGGAGTAAAGAAAAGTGAGGAAAGAAGACAAATGGCTGAGAAATTAGAACACTGTAAACGCTTGTCTATAGATGGTTTGACCAGAGAAGAATTATTAAAGAAATCCTCCTCTTACTCAGCCAGAGGCTGTCTAGTTAGAACAGGATTAAAAAATATTGATAAAGGTCAAGTAATCCTAGAACGTATAAAAGATTTCGAAAAAAGACACATGGAGAAGAAAGAGGTTAATTTTTTGGTTGATTCTTACGGAAATGAAATAAAAGAGAAAAGTAAAATAGAAAGGGAAATCGTAATGTTTTACAAAGACCTATATAGCTGCTTGGAATGTCAAAAAAACGAGGGAGGTAGAAATAGTAGATGCAAGGTACATAATGATAGCTTCCACATAACCTTTTCCAATAATGGGCCACTTGCCACAGACCCTTCTCTGCCTCAAATATCTAAACCATTGAGAGACTTTTTAGATAGCGATGTAACGTCTATAGAAATAAGTGAATATGTGCGAGGTAATAATAAGAAAAACAAGTCCCCGGGACCCGATGGGTTCCCGATGGAATTTTATAAAAAAACACTGCTACCTGCTCTCTCCACTGTTGGAAAGAGTGTATAAGGAGGCTGTTTTGCGAGGGCATTTTGAAACGCATATAACCAACGGCAACTTGGTGTTGATACCAAAGAGTGGAAAAGACCCAAGGAAGGTCGAAAATCTAAGACCGTTAACAATGCTTAACTCATCTTACAAAATTTATAGTGGCATTTTGTCAAAGAGGATGAATAAAGTATTACCCTTAATAATACATGAGACTCAGAAGGGATTCATCCAGGGCAGATACATACATGACGCCATTAGGGGCATTATGGATTCGGTAGATGAAGAAAAAAATAGTAAAAAGGCCCTTATGGCAATAGATTTCCAAAAAGCCTTCGATAGTGTATCGCACAATCACATTTTAAAGTGTTTGGGCCTCTATGGTTTTGGGCCTGATTTCATATGTATGATAGCTGTATGTCTCCGTAGGATTCATACCGAATATGGGAAAAGTTGCGAGACGTTTGGGGTAAGAAGGGGCTGTAGGCAAGGAGACCCACTGTCTCCCTGTGTATTTGTATTGGCAATTGACAAACTTTTACGAGAAATTAATGAGTCGGAAAAAATTAGAGGGGTCAAATTTCATGATACTGAAATCAAAACCCAGGCTTTCGCTGACGACATAACAGCACTTTATTCAGGCTCAAGTAATGAAATTACACGGTCAGTAGAGGAAACTATAAAAATTATCAATCTTAGGGGGAAACTATCAGGATTACAAATTAATCTTATGAAAACCAGCATATTGACAAGTTCGTTGGATTTATCAGTCCCCCGAAATATACAGATAGTAGGAGAAGCAAAAATTCTAGGAGTTCACATATCCATTGGAGGTTCTTACATTGACAAAAATGTTAGGTGTATAGAAGAGAAGATAAATAGTATCACGGCAAAATATAATTACCTAGTCAGCTGGAATGTGCCCACCAGGATACACGTGTGGAATGTATTAATACTCCCGAGAGTAACTCATTTATTACGAATAGCGCGGTTTGATGAGAGACTCTGTAAGAAAGTCGATGAAATAGCCCGTTCATTCATTTTAAAGAAAGAAAGTTCTCCCAGGATCACCTGGGAGAGAATACAATGTCCAAGGAAATATGGGGGGCTTGGACTCCTTTCTATACGAACCATATGGAAGACCATATTATTTTCCTGGTTTAAGAGAATTGTTCATACAGACACTTCGTGGACCAAAATATTGGTAAGTAAACTGGAAGAGGAGAGAAGTCTTGATTTCAACTCAGTTAGGGAAAGGGCCCCTCGAGGCTCATTGAATACTTAAAGACAGTAAGCCCATTTTGGGAGAGTGTGGCAAATGTTAGTGAGGAATTGGCTTCTAAGATTCTTCCTCTTATGGGGTGGCAAGAGCCAACAAAAAATAATAACAGACTAGACTTCCTTCGAGAGACCTCTATAAAGAAAAAAATAAACTTTATCGGTGAGATATATGAATTTACCAAATACACATGTTTTAACGAAACACTGGAGATACGAAGAGTTTTAAAAAATATTAGTTTTAAATGTAGACCGATTAACAATAAAAATCTACGTAATTTACAACTTAATGAGATAACTAAAAATAAATATTTAAAGCAGATCGAGCGTCACAAAGACAGAGAGAACGTGAATGCTAAAATGAATAAAATTATTGAGGGCTTATCCAACCTTAGATTTGACTTTTCACTATATTGGATAAAATATAAAATAATCACCAATACTTTGACCACGGGAAGCTTATATGGGAAAACAAAAGATGAAAGACTTTGCTTCTTCTGTAAGGAAAATATAGAGACCACAGACCACTTTCTTGTTAAATGTATTGCTACTAGACCAATTCGGGAAAAGATAGCTTTAGCAATATTTCTAAAATATGATATTATTTTACAAAGCAATAATTTTTCTTTTTTATATATTGGCCCCCATCAAACTGAAATTAATTTTATAGTAACAAAAATAACAAACGCCCTATATAAATTTAGATGCACTAAAACGCCACTGCCTGATAATTTTGATAGATTTGTGGATAAATTTTAGAAGCCCCCCTTGATGATTGATTGTTTTTTTTTCTTTTTTTAATTATAATTATCATGATGAAGTTTCTTACGTTTATGTTATATTTTAGCGATTTTAAGGGATGATTTGTTTTCTTATTTTTACACATGTTGATTAATACACTCATATGATTAATAAAGTTGTACGTCCGTACAAAAAAAAAAAAAAAAAAAAGAAGGCGGGCCAAAATTGTCCCACGGGTCAATTTTGCCGACCCATATCATAAGGCATCAGATGAATATGGGAAAATCACATGTCACGACTTATAGGCCTTATGTAGAAGAAACTTAATGCAGAATGCGGGAATCGGCTGAATTCGTGGCGTTGGTTCTCGAGTCCTCCTTTCATGACAAACTTTTGAGGCGTTAAAGCTTTTCATGTAAATAAAAATTATTATAAAAAAAGCTGATCACCTTTAATTATAGCTCTAGCTGCTATAATTAAGTTACTGTGTAGTAGATTTCTATACTATTTATCATTTACATTTATAACTTAGGCGGCTAAATCGTGACTAATATATCAAAAAAATTAAAGTTCACACTACGAGATTGATTTATTTCTCTATCCTGATTGGTTGATATAATAAGGGTTTTATAATAAAAATAGCTGATATTATTGCATAAGGCGTCACTCCTGACAGCGAAGGTGGGAACATCAATATTCAGAGAAGAATATCATGTTTAAAAAACACTCTTTGTTTTTTCTCATGGGTCTAGATCCAAGTTATTTAGGAATCCATCGAATAGTATTTTCTTAAATATTACCTATTGGTATTATTAATAAAGCAGGGCTCGCACGTAGGGACGGAATTAATATTTAGTTTAGCATATATTTCATTAAATGGTTTCAACATTATAGTTAGAAGAAAAAGAAAAGAAGAAAATACGCTGGCAACTGAAGAATTATTGTTTATTGGTGAGTTTACCGTACTGGCATCCTTACATATAGCATTTGTATGAATAAAGATTCGTTCAAATGCTGAAAACATTGTTCATTGGAGCCAATTATTGTAGGAGAAACCCTTTACTTAAAGACAATAGGTACAAAAAATATCTAAGATCGTACATTAATTCAAATCATATAACGAAATATTATTTGATATTTGAAATATTTATATATGAGTAACTACATAAAGACTTTCTACTTAACTTATCAAATAGATGTATGATACCCACGAGGAGAAAGATAAGGCACTTTGGGGGAGATGTTTGGAAACGAGGACTACCATTAGAGGATCATATTTTTTAAGCATTTCAAATTACATTGATAATATGTCATTAATAAATACAAAAGCTCCTAGAGAGATCACTAGCGGTTGAAACCGAACTAAGTTCCAGTGGGGTGGGTCTATTCTAGGAACTTAAACAAACAATCAAATTTAGGGTAATAATTATCATGATATTTTTATTATTTCTTAAAAGGTGGTATCCTTGCCCTTTCGAACAGTTGAAAACGCTCTCATCGCCATTATCACAACATGGATCATCATATCCTCTGCCTCAAGTCCCATTTGGTTTGCCCATCATCTTCAAATCAAACCAGAGCCCGATCGGAGTGACTCTAATTCAACACTTGCTGCGAAGTTTAGTAAGTAAACTTAAGAAATTTATAAGAAATTATTATGATGAAAAGTAAAACATCTATTTCCCCTTCTAATTTCGAGTTATTATGTAAAATAAATAGTATATAGGAACCATACATCTAAGTTTAGCAGTATTTAATACCATTGAAAAAGTAATACAACTATTTTTGCTGGTTTAAATTCTTTTTATGTCTGTAAAATAAAATATAGTCTAAAAAAAGTTATTCTCTAAAAAAGCTCATAATATAATATAGGAAATATTTTACTCAATAGATTTGAAAAAACCCTTATTCCATTAATTAAGAGTCATAGATAATTTTAATGTACATTTGTATGGTAGTTTTCGTAAACTAAATCGTTAGTTAAGATATTTGATCTTGGTGCAAAATTTTACACACTACACTACCTGGCCAGGACTTTCTTTTTTAAAAGGATATATTAACCATAAAGAAAGCACTTTTATATACATTATATATTGTATATACTCAAGATATCTTTGATCATTAAAACATTAAACTTGAGTAGATCATGCCCTTAAAATAAAGGTATATTAATACAGCAATCTGCGTGGATGTAAAATATCCACATACACTCCTTGAATTGAAGCATGTTTAAGTGATATGTATATATACAATCCTTTCCCAAAAAGGCTTCTCATAATGGTGTGTCATTTTTTACTTCAGAAAAGGAAGGCCACAACAACAACCAATATGATGCTCCCATATATAATATATATATAATATATATTTATAAGTTGTCGTTCGTAATTCTGAATGTGACAACGTTATTTTAAAAAAATAATTATTCCCATTAAAAGGATTTAAAAAAGGTACAAC
>CP045892.1:20006769-20056701 GCA_013387185.1 Caligus rogercresseyi
GGGTATATGTAAAAGAACTAAAAAAGTGGGTTTTTTTGGAGGTCTATATATAATATATATATATATCTATATTATATTATAATATATATATATATATATATATATATATATATATTTATATATATAATTAGACCTCCCAAAAAAACCACTTTTTTAGTTCTTTTACATATACCCAGCGATTCTGGTTCATTTTTTGATGCTGAAAACGAGTATCTAAATAAAAAATCTCTAGCATTGTTAGAAATCGGACGTCACTGGTGTCAAAGGTTTCGTTATGAAGCAAAACTTTTTGGTTATTACTTATTTTGAAAAAACTAGTTTTACAAAATTTAGCTATGATCAATTGATGACTTTGTTATTTTTTGCAAATTTTCGTCAAATAATATTTAGTGCCAATAAATGAACATAAGTGCTGACGCACCAACCATTTTTTAAATAACAGCTCCTACTAGGGTTCTTTATAGTTTCAGGAAGGAAAAAGAAAAAGAGGGTACTCAAGTGATGTTTTTAAGTTATCTTTTAAATACAATACAATAACCATTTAATCTTATTTCATCAAAACCTGTTTTTATTTATAAACACGTGATTTAAACACCGTATCAGATTCAATTTCACTCTTTGATCTATCAGTCAAGTGCCTTTAACATAAAATGGAAACTCGGACACTGAAGAAGTGCTTAAGCGAGGCACTGGGTATTGGTTATACTCTAGAAATTTTCAAACCAGGTCCATTCCCGTTAACCGAAGAGGTGATACGGCACTTTTACTTTCATCTTTGGTCTTTGGGTAGACCGGACGCGCAGCTAGCTGCCCGTAGCACCGCCGATTCCCTACTTCGTCTCTGGGCACCGTCTTATTTGCCACTCATGGCGAGGAAAAAATTAATTAAGAAGCTCCATCGCCTCCATGATCTATTTCGTGGGGTGGTGGATTCACTGCGACGGAAGCGAAAAAACGCCGAGGAGAAGAAGGAGCTCTTTCTCAAGGAATTGCAAACTCGTTTCGATGTCAGTGCCGAAAGTGCTTTGGACATCATCGAAGCCGACAAAACTCTTAGCCGGGTAAACATTCCTTTAATAATTGTAATAAGCTATGATTAATTTACCAAAGAATAACAAGAATTTTTATACCAAATGCCACCACCTATATCTCATTGAGCGTTTCTACCTTCAGCTTACAAACATCCATCCAACCTTCTTGGAGCTCCCGGTCACACAATGGGCTTCTGATTCAACATTCATTGAGTTAAGCGGCATCGTCACCTCTCTTCAAGTTGTCAATGACGCGGCAGAGAGGGCCGTCAAGTTCGGGTCTGACTTTACTAAAGTGCTGACCAAGAGCGAGAAACAGCGTCAGAACATTCTTCAGGCTGTTGAACTTTCACGTCGTGCGTTTCCTCACGCAACCCGAAAGTGTTTCAATCGTGTCAACGCTACCAGCTCTGTGATTGAGCTGATGGTATCGTCTGGTTATGACGCCCGTTAGATTCATTTACGGAATTCATAGTTCAATCCATAATTTTTTGATTGTCAAATATGAGCATATATATATAATATATATTATATATATATATTTATATATATATATTTATATAATAATAATATATAATATAATATGTTGAACAAAATGTCTATTGGCGAATTCACGAGATTACCATAATGACATTTCCATTGAAAAACTGTATTTTGAGAAAAACAAAAATTAAAAGAATTGGTATCAATACTGATGAGAGGGATTCAGAGGGAGTAGATTGGGATTCGATGGGGAAAATCTACTATCATTAGTCGTTTTAAAAACGTATTAAAAAGATAACTTAAAACATCAACATGAGTACCCTCTTTTTCTTTTTCCTTCTTGAAACTATAAAGAACCCTAGTAGGAGCTGTTATTTAAAAAATGGTTGGTGCGTCAGCACTTATGTTCATTTATTGGCACTAAATATTATTTGACGAAAATTTGCAAAAAAAAACAAAGTCATCAATTGATCATAGCTAAATTTTGTAAAACTAGTTTTTTTCAAAATAAGTAATAACCAAAAGTTTTGCTTCATAACGAAACCTTTGACACCAGTGACGTCCGATTTCTAACAATGCTAGAGATTTTTTATTTAGATACTCGTTTTCAGCATCAAAAAATGAACCAGAATCGCTGGGTATATGTAAAAGAACTAAAAAAGTGGGTTTTTTTGGGAGGTCTAATATATATATATATATATATATTGTACAATTGTGCAACTGTAAAGATGCCGGCTTTCAATTCACAGTTATGTAAATCCAAAATACCCACATTTATTTAAAAAAATCAAACTTACATTATTTTTTTAAACATTACTATTTTAAAATATTAACATTGGGATATTAAATCATAATTCCTATTTTGACAAATTATATAGTTTATTGGTCTTTAATGTATATACTAAAACTCGCACCTTTGATGTTAAAATAAATATCATTCTGGAAGGGGCCTGAATCAAAATCTGAGCAAAATCCTAAGATCATGAAATTATTTTACAAAACATTCACAAGATTAGAGGTATAGTTAGTAAAGATGGGTAAAATACCCTACATCAAAGTAGACCAATTGGCCAATTAATAGTAGGGTTACCTCTTTGCAAAACTCAACAAAAAATAATTCCATTAACAACTCATTTTTCTTGCTGTTTTTACATCTAATCCTCAGAGTGAAAATGTATATTTATAGACAAGAAGGATACAAAAAAATAAACATTCATTATATCTCTGAGTGTGAGATCTTCCCAGATAGTTTGTTTTTTACTAACGTGAGTTATAATATAAGTTAATTGGATATAAATAAAACTGACTCTAGACAACGTTAATAATGAAAATATATTCATTAATTACTTCTTATAAAATAACAAATACTATGTATCATATGAATTAGAAAGGCAGCGTTTTTCTGGTTTTATTACTTGATTATCTATGTCAGAAAGGTGCAAATAAATCAATACATTAAAACAACAACGTAATTAAACATACAGCAAAATATTAAAATCTCACTTGTCAATTGCAATATAACATGTACAAAAAAAAACATAATAATTCAAAAAAATTATCCCATGAGAAAATAACCTTTCTATAAAAATATAGTTTGAGTTTAAAATTGCCAATGTTTTTTATAACGAACTTGAAGGCTTTCATATACAAATTTAAAAGTTTAATTTTATATTTTAAGCTCCCATATTGTCACTTCTAGCAGAGTAAGACCTTTGTTTTGCTAAGAACCTTAGTCAAAAAAGGGAATAGACTCATTCTTGGCTTCCTTTATTTTTTTAGAGGAATTATTTCGAATGAGGAGACGAGGATAAGTTTTGGTGCCGCTTCTCAACGGAGGACTACTCCATCCGGGGCTTTCACATATCTTTTTTCGTGGTGGGATTTGCCATTCCCTTGGCACTCATTAGCATTCTCTACCTCCTTCTTCTCAAGCGACTCTGGAATCCCGCCATTGGGCACACCAACCTGAGCAAGGAGTCCCTACGGAGCAAAAAGAGAGTCACAAAGCTCGTACTCATCGTCATCATTGTCTTTGCCGTCTGCTGGGCCCCCATTCAACTCGTTCTTATTCTAAAGGCCCTTGACATGTTTGTCACAAACGGAGCTGAGGACTATCATCGCATCATTATTCAAATCCTTGCACAAGTTCTGGCGTATTTAAATGGGTAAGGAATATGTAAATAAATAATATTAATTAGGCTCCATGAATTGGTAACCGTATAATTAGTTATAGAAAACTTCCCAATAAATCTCACTTTAAAGCTGGCAACTCCATTTTCTTTATTTCCTTTCCATTGTCTTATAGTCAGAGTGATTATACATTATTTGCCACATAGATCGTCATTATTCCCTTAACAAATATGAGCAGTTGCCCTATAGAATTACATTCAGAGGATTCGGGGATGATATTCATCAAATGAAATGGATAAAGAATAGCTCTGTATATTCATAGACATATATCTATATTATATCCTATTTAAGGCTTCAATTACTGAGAGAAGTTATATTAAAATATAAGCTCCAACAGTTTAAAATTTAAATTCTAAACGAAAGTCATAAGAACCATGAATGCAATATTTATTTAGATTTTAAACATCTTACATTCAGCACACAAAACTGATAAATGATAAGAATGAATAAAATGATACATGAAATACATTTGAAAAAAATGATTAATATTAAATAGTTTTGTACTACAATAAAATATCAAAGGAGTTTCATATGCAATTATAAGCTTTATCAAAACGCCGGCCAAGCGGATCCTGATAGATCTGGAGTCTTGATTGAAATGTTCTTTTGACAAACTGGTTAAATGAAGTGGCAATTAATAATCTGTAAGAATGACATTATGGTATGTTTTTTTTACATTTTAAATACAATTATATAAAGAAGCTGTTAAAATAAATCTTGGGTCTATATTTATATGTTTTTCAATTTCAAATTTTCTTTCTCCTTTTCAGCTGTGTCAACCCAATCATTTACGCATTCCTCTCGGACAACTTTCGAAAGGCCTTTTACGAACTCCTGCCCCCGATATTTCTCAACGGACAGCCAGAGACGTCGAGCCCGCGGACTCAACTACGAACTGACTACAACACGAAGTGCAAACCGCTCCGAGTACCGACATCGTCGTCAGAAAAAGCGAGCAGTCCTAGACGAGGCCGGGGCACTAGATAATGGAGTTGGCAACGCGAACAAGTCCAGTGAGAATCTGATTCAAGAAGAGGTGGAGAAGAAAATTGACAAGGTCCCCATTCTGACATCTGTGACATCACAAAATGGCGGAGGAGACGGAAGAAGGAAAAGTGGTGACGGGGTTGAGAAGGAAAATATTGGAATGAGGAATGTGGAAGGACTTCTTTGTACAGATCTGTAGAAGAACAAAAGACATTATTAATGGCTAATATAAAATTTGATGAGTAGACACCCAGAGTGGAGCTTAAAACGACTAACTTAACAGACTTGTCAGCTAACCAGAAGGATGTCACGCTAGAAAATATGGGATTCTTTGATTATTTTTTTTACTGAAGTGCAGGTCTTGTGTTAGGTTAAAGTCACATTTGTTAACCCTTATATTGTGTTAGAAAGCTGTTTACACCTGTGGTGTTCGCGGGTCAATTTTGACCCGTGATTTGAAAATGCTTTAAAATGCTTAAAATCACCAGTTTTCTTCCAATATTGTTTTTCAAGTCATTGTTGGCTTATTATACATTCATATAAATGGAACCAGTGTGGGAAATTTCTTTAGTTGGCTCCACAGACACAGTGTTTTAATGTAATGCGCTTTCTATATGTGTCTGTCTGTGCATGTGAAAGAAGCCTGTGTGTGGGGGGGGGGGGTGTGTGTGGGACCATAACTGGGCATATTGGGCCACAATTGATCCTCAGAGCAACCCATAGCTTTCAGGTGATGCATAAAGCAGCCAGTATTCTCTGCCGGGTCATTTTTGACCCGTAACACCACAGATGTAACTTTTTTTTTTTGGAGACCTTTATAATTTACTAAAATGGTGAAAAATGATATTTCTGCATTCAATCGGGTGTGTCTGAGGATTAGATGAAGCCTCATTCCAGAGCAAAAAAGCAAATGGTAATTTTTACACATTCAAACTAGAAAACGGGTCAATTTTGACCCGAACACAATAGAAGGGTTAAGTCGGTCGAACTTACTTCACTTAAGAAACAAAACGGATAAGGGTGCATATCCGATCCAATGATTGCCGAGTCACAATATAATAATAGAAAAAAACTTTATGTTAAAATCAGACGAATGTTACGCATTAAAACATGTGATTCATTTTGACAAATGGATTTAATTGAGACCGCCAGATTTGAAAGGAAGGAAAATATATATTTTTTAACATGAAAATATCAACTGGTTAAATGTGTGCGCGTCTTCTTGCCCCGAGAACAAATATCCCATTTTATCCCCTGTACCCTTCAATGTTTCAGTAATGATAATAATAATAAAAACTTACCTTCGTAAATTATATAACATATATATATATATATTAGCTTACTTTATTTATAATTGTTATAACGTTGTTCTTATATGTACAATGATGTTACGTATCAAACAATATTCTTTCAGATGACTATTTTAATATATATATTTATATAACTCTAATTATAAAAGACTATCACTGAAGTCACAAGCTCCCCCTTTGGAATCTGATACGTCGTGCTTCAATATTCGCAAAAAGGACTTTCTCTCATGATTTATTCAATTTCTGAAAAAGACTTGGATTAGACAATCATTGGATCCATAAGTTATGTGTTTATATTGCCGCGATAGTTTACAATATGTATATATTTAAATCATGAAACATAAGACATGTGTCTGTATGTTAATATTGATTATTGAATAACCCTTAGTTTGTAAGTGTACCTTTAAAAAAATATATCCCATCTGTTTGAATGTTTAAAAATGAATATTTTGGAATAAATTTATTTAGCTATTATCATATCCATTTTTATTTATTATATATTGCATATAGTAAATTTAAAGTGGATAAAATCCCCTTCAGGATGAAAGGACTCTCGAAACCCTTTGAAGTAGGATGATAGTAATATATTATTTTTAAGCATTGCCTTGTTAGTTGTCGCGCCACAGGTTCGACCGAACCGATCTGATATTACATTCCATCACTAATCAGCTTACAATGTAAATAAACAACTCTACGCGTAATCAGTCAGCTGCAGAAAAGGGCGCAATAACATACGAATACAATAAAGTGTAAACAATCGAAAACAGTCATATCTAACAGTCGAAAAGAAGGCTAATCAATCAAATAAAAAAACGAGTCGTCCTATGTCGTATAGCAGCATTGCTGGTGCAAACATAAAAAGTGATGCATTTAAATTTGTCTCTGATGGTTCTGTTAATGATAGAAAAGGTTGGAAAAACTTTTGTCTTTTTGCTCAAAGGATTGATAAACGGTCTCCCTTGAGCAAAAGTCAAATGCACCCAGGAAATTTGGCCCACATTGCTACTAATGTTCTCAAGCTTAAGCCACAAGAACTCCACAGCATAAATTGGGACAGACCTCATAGACCCTTGATTATAACTAGTCAAAAAATTCCAATGGATAGAATCCTTAATGACATTGTTCTTCCGATAGAAGTTGATTTCAGAGATGAAGATAACAACCCCTTTAAAGTGATGATAGATTGTCGCAAACTTATGCTTGCAAGGGATGGAGAACATAATTTTGACCTGACCTTAAAATACGGATACGGGAAAATTTGCGAACAAGCAGTGCGAGGATTATTAAACCCCTTTTGTAAAGTAAACTCTCTTCGTGTTGGCAATGCATCTGTCTCTGTCAAATCGGCTCTGAAAAAATTTCCGATCTTCAATGACCCGAAGTATCAACATTGGAACACAAAAAGTTCTGATTTGATCGTTAACGTCAAGGGAAACCCCAAAAACATACCCTCATTGATCCCATGTGGAGAGGAGATTGAATCATTGGAGTTTCTTGGCCAGGAAAGACAATGTGCTAACTGCTTCAGGTTTGGGCATTTTAGATCAAAATGTGGAGAAAAAACACGATCAATAAATTTTTACAAGTCTTGGATGATGGCCAGGCTAAAGAAAATTGAAAATAAAGAATTGGAATATTTTACAAAAAATGATTATCCTGTTCAACACGATAAGGCACAAGCTGAAATAATCATTGACATACCCGATAATATAACCCCTGAAGTGAGTACACCTATTGAACCCGTAAATTCTGATAATATAGCCCCTGAAGTGGGTACACCCATTGAACCCGTAAATACTGATAATATTATCAATAACTCGACTGGGAATGTAACTGCACCTATTGAAAATGATTCAAGTGAAAATGATGCTATAGTATCTGATTCGGCTAGTGTAGGAGCTCATGGTTCTTCTGCTTCTCAAACAAAAACTGTGGGAAAGCCAAAAAACCCACTATTAAATGAAAAATTATTTTGCTGGGGCGCACGAGATCCCAGTCCCTAACCAAAAGAAACAGGAGAGATTCAAATAGTGGGCCTGATATAATTCTTCTAATAATAAAAAGAAATCCAGAAATGATTCGGAATAATTTTTTACAATATAAAATCACCGACCACTTCCCGTCTTCGATTTCTAAGGATATAGAGACCAGCATGGGAGTTTCAAAAATCCTTTCTTTTAATGTTAGAGGTGGTAGAGATAGAAGGAATAGACATGCCATCATGAAACACCTTCTGTCTCTTAATCCGGATATTATTTGTTTACAAGATATAAAAACCAAGGTCTCGTCGACTTGCAACGAAAATTGTAGGCTTTGCCTGCCAAATTTTTCCATTACTTTTTCTCGGGCACGGGTAGAAGAGGTGTGATGACTTTTATTACAAGGCGAATAGAGAAACCTCTTTTTATAGATGATTTTATTAATGACGGTGAGTGGCACAAAATAATTTTAAACACCTCTGGTTGTTCTTTTTCTATTGTGAATGCTTATGGTCCAAATTCCCGATCGTTGTCATTCTTTCAATCAGTTATTGATGCGGAGAGACTCAGCCATCTTCCTTTATTGTTGATTGGTGATCTTAATGTAGACTTACATAAACTTCAGATCAACTATCCCAACTCAGCTGCCCTCAAAGATCTTATTCATAAACTATGTTTGGTGGACGTCACAAGATTTTTCTGTCCCGAAGATACCGTTTCTTGGAGCTGTGGAAAAAGATCTTCGAGAATCGATTTGGCACTAATTTCCCCATCGCTACTGCGTCATATTAAGACAGCTTTCTATAGGCCTGATCCATCCTCCGATCACAAAATTATTGATATTACCATAAAATATATTCCACGCAAGAAAGCTTTTCAAATTCCTAACTGGATTCTCTACAATGATCGATTCGCGAGATCACTTGGTTTAAATCTTGACAAAAGAGCCAACCTGATAACTCCAAAGGGAGCTTATCCATCTCTTATTAATATTATTAAAAAGACTGTTCGCAAGTTTGTCGCAAGCCACAAAAAGAACTCTTCGAAAATTCAAAACGACATTGAGAGTGCCATGAACTCATCTTCTATTTTTATCAAACAAGTTACTGCTGATCTTGTAAACAATTACAGAATTACCGACATCGCGGAAGCTGAAATGGAAAGGAAGAAGATCAGAGATACAAATCCAAATTTTAGATTTAAGTACCTCCCCCCAAAAAACTTGAGCTCCACGTCAACCATTAAACGTATTGTTGATGGTGGTAAGGTTTTAAAGACTCCAAGTGATATATTGTCATATTTTCATAAACGATTTTCAGAAGTTCTAGGTGGCAATAGACTGAATTTTCCAAAGAAGAAATGTAAACAAATGCCTGAAGTGTTTACAACTGAAAATATCATTAAATATATTAATTGCAATCTCAAGGACAATAAAGCCTCTGGTCCTGATGGTATCTGTGGACGCATCTTCAAACTTGTTCCAAATGAGGTTGCTCCCTATTTATTAAGTATTGGAAAGTACATGGAGAAGTATGGCAAAATGCCCAGTGCCCTCTCAAAAGGGCGCATTGTTTTAATCCCAAAAAAGGGGGACGGTAGTCATTTTAATCATTGGAGGCCCATAACTATTTTAAATTTTACATACAGAATTTTAGCAGGGGTTTTAACAAAACAAATTGAACCTATTTTAAATGATCAAATTCAAATTGAACAGAAGGGCTTTCTTAAGAAACGAAAGATTACAGATATATCCAGAAATATTCTTACTGCGGTTGAGTCTTTAAATAAAAGGGACCGATACGGAGCTTTAATAGCTATCGATTTTAGTAAAGCCTTTGACTCAATTCGGCATGATCATGTTTTAAAGTCTATTAAAAAGCTTCTTCCCCAAAAGTTTTTTAACCCCATCAGGTCATTATTATTTAATGGTTCTTCAGTTTTAACGTTAGATGGATTAAATAGTGCCCCCATTTTACTCAAAAGGAGTTGCAGACAGGGTTGCCCCATTGCTCCTCTTCTGTTTGTATCCGCGCTACATGACCTCACAAGAACGTTAATGAGAAAGTATATAGGTTTTGGTGTATCTTTTAATAATGGGAGACATTTGATTGATTTATATGCCGATGATGTTACTCTGATGATCGAAGCCAGCTCCGAAGCTCAACTCATCAAGAGAATTGAAATCATATTGTCCTTCTTTAAAAAATTCGAACTGAAGTCCGGTCTTGGAATGAATACTAAAAAAACAGGCATACTGCCATTAGCATCGTGGAATCCAGACCCCTCTGTTATGATCTCTAGTTGTAAGGTTGTACAGTCAGTGAACATTCTTGGTATAGAGTGGATGAAAAATGGTGTGTCTATGTCTAACTGGTTGGAAATGAATTTAAAAATTTATCGATCTTTGAAACAATGGCGCCATCTCTCATTAATGAAAAGGATCGATCTTTATAATACACGTGTAGTGCCTGTTGTTTTGTATAGGGCGACTTCGATTCCTTCACTTGCCGAGTATGCAATCAAAGAAGAAGAGTCTTGGTTGACCTCACTTTTTCACAAATCTTATCTTCCCGCCCTCAAACGTCCCAAAAAATTTATAGGGGGAGGCTTGTGTCTCTTAGATGATATTCTTCCAACCTACTATCGTAAAATAGTTGAAAAAATGGGCGTGTATCATGAACAAGACTGGAGAAGGTACTTCACTTCTACGGAATTTTATAATTGGATTCACATGGGCACCATTTTAACAAATTCAGATTTGGAAATGTTTTCTCCCTTTTTAGCATCGATTCAGAGGGTATTATGGAGATCCCATCCTGTTTATTTATCGGATACAACAATCGATATTATATACCAAAACAAGGACAAAAAACCGTTTATCAAGAGATTTGGAGATCCTGTTGTTCTCGAGAGAACTGCTCTTAACCAAAATAAATTTACAGCACATGACTTAGATAGGTCAAATTTTAACATTGGAAGGTTCCGCTTTCCACTTGAACGTTCTTTTATTGGTTTTAATCCTTCGAAGCCGTGGTTTTTAAAATTTGCACTTAAAAGACCTAGATATGATGGAGCGATTTCAATATCTGAAAGATTTCAAAGTTTGTTGGGCCTCTCTTTGTCCTGGAAGAGAAGAATTCTGAAATCTACGGGTAGTATTGCCGATGGTGCAAAATTTACTGCACAATTACAAATTTCAGGACAAATCCTCAAATTTCAGCTTCCTTGCATGAACTGTGGGTTTTTATTAAACAATATCTTCCATGCATTCGTAGACTGTCCAATCCTAAAGGTGTTTAAGCTATTCGTAAAGCTTAACGTTTGTGAAAATGAAGACGATTCCTCAAATATTTTAAAAGCCTATGTTCTTTTTGGTGTCTTTAATCTTAAAAAGAAATCTCCCCCCAGTCACAAAGCAATTGAATCTGCAATACAAAATGTCAAATCTTTAATTGCACAAAAACTTACTACTAACAAGTACATTTTAGAAAAAGATCTAAGACCTATCCTCATTGGTGCTGCCGCCCGCCACTCTGCTTTTGAGGTCAAAATTCCTGATTTGGGAGCGTCAACATGGAAATGGGCTGGAGACCTCATTAAATTTTATCCAAACAGTTCAAAATTCTATTGGAACGACATCAGAAGGATTTTAAGAATGCATCGCCGTTTTGTATTGAATACAAATTAGTTTTATCAACTGTTGTTTTATATATATGGTTTTTATCTGGTCGGTAATTTTGAACTATAATGTTCATTGATGTTTTTATTACGTAACTGTCCAGATTTGATTTTATTTCTTATTGTTTCTGTATGTTTTTAGTGTATTTTTTGTACACTGTATTCTTTTTTGCAGTAACAGAATAAAATTATTTTAACCATGAAAAAAAAAAAAAAAAAATGTCTTATTATTTCCTTTTATTGTGTTATAGTGAGTACCTTTTATATTGATATTATTATTTGTTAGCGAAGATTCTCAGACCATTTCAGTGCGGTCTGCTTCGTTAAATGGTCCTTCGAGCCGGATACGAAATAATACACGTTTGAAAGATCTCCCTAGATCCAACAATATTTTGTTGAGGCAGGCCTGATCTTAGGCACTACCATAGCAGTAAGCCGTTGACGTCTCGTATCCGTGATATTGCAGTTTCTAAGTAGGTTAGCCGGTCCTTTCATTCAGTAAGGTCCCTGTCGGTAGTAACTTCCCGGAATCCCGGCACAGTTCCCACAGCGTCACGGCTGAGGCTCCTGATAAAGGACGCCCGAGTCAAAGACATCTAAATTACTCTTATTCTTTGCTCTACGAAGTATTCAACATTCAGTTGATGATCATTGGGATGTATTGAGCCTTTAAAGTCGACTTTATTTTATAAAATATTATTTAGTTGTTTTTTTCGTTCAAAACTCTAAAAAAATATGATAGAAACCTTTTGCTAAGGTGAACCTCTGTCCATTTTTATTTACGTCTAAACATACTTAAGATATTTTATTCGGATATTAATTTTTTAAGTTGTTTTTTCGTTCAAAATACTCTAATAAAATTCTGAAAGACCCCTTTTCTAAGGGGAACCTCTGTCCAAATTTTTATTTAAGATTAAATATACTTAAAATAGGATAGAATAATACGACCGTATCAAGTTGGAATCTGTTCATTTCCCCATTAATCGATAATAAAAGTTCTCATCATATAAATATATCCTGAATCTTACAATGAGGCTTCCCCCTCATACTATAATCAGAGCTAACCTAATAAGGTCGGCTTAGAAACTTATTGGTTTGCGCAGGCAAGTCATAAAAGTGAGTTGATCTACATTCCCTCCGTCCATCCCGGAATTCCTGGAGGACTTTTCAGTCTGATATCGCTAGCCGATAAGACACCCAATACGTTGATCCTTCATAACAACGACAGAACCATAACTTTAATCTCCTTTGAAGTAACGTTTAGGCTCTAGAACAGTCCAAGTTTGAGTCTGTCCCTGTAGTTTCTACGGGGGGAGGTGCTCTACATTTTTTACATATACAGTAGGGTGTTGTTCAATTTTCAAATGTTTGAAATGTTAGCGACTTTGTGGATTTTCTTTTCTTGGTGATAAAAGAAGACGACATACAAAGTTTGAACAAAATCGGTCAACATACGAGGTCGCGCAACGAGGTCAAAGTTTTAAATTTTTGTAAAAATATAGTTTTCCGCAAATTTCTTCAAAATGGTGGACGTTACAGACTTCAATAATAATATTAATTTAAAGGAAATCTAATTTACTACCAGACGTATGTTTGATGTTTTTTAATAAAACAAAGTTTTCAGTAAAAACAAAGCAAGAAAGAGAGTGTGTATTGTTAGCTCATTTCAGGCTTTTTTGTATCAATTAACTTCACTCGCCTGTAGAAGATGACTTGTTCGCTTCAGAGTAAAATAGTACTTTAAGTTTAGTAAAACTTTAGATGATAAATCCAAAAATGACCTTGGTTGCATTTATCAATTCAGAATTCAGTACAATCTGAGTTTACATCATATGATTCAGAGCCTGTATTGACCTATAAGAACTCGATTATGAAAAAAATAAATCAAATGTGTTTCTTAGATGTGCGTCAAGGTATCCTCTCAAAATTTTACTTTGTCTCTGACGCATTTATAATCCATTATATGCGTCATTTTGTACGCGAGATAGGCTTTTTTTAATGTACATATAACTCTCTACTTATTAAATTGATATGATTTAGTACACCAAAATATTAAAGCTGGTAATCAAGCTTTCATTTGATATATTTTGTGTTCTAAAAATCGCTATACTTTAAGAGTATAAGCAAATACGTACTCTCCCCCAAAAATTGATCTTTTGATATGAGAATATACGATTACCATTTGGTAACGGCAGTAGTGTAACCTGGATAGAAAGAAAAAAAGAAGGGAGAGAAGTGAGGCAAATACTCCCTTCTCTTTCCTTTCTATCCAGGTAACATAACATAATTACCAGATGGTAATGTATATTTCATATCAAAGATCAAGTTTGGGGGAGGAAGGGTACGTATTTGCTTAGGCTCTTAAAGTATAGCGATTTGAGAAACCAAACATATAAATGAAAGCCTGATATGTTGACCGAGTGTTAAAACTTTGTTATATGTCGTCTTATTTATCACCAAGAAACAGAAAATCCCAAGTCGCTACACATTTCAAACATGTGAAAAATAAGAACAACACAAATACAGTCCAAAGTTCGAGTCAGAGAGCTACAAAACTGAAATTATTGTTTCTGAACGAATAAATTTTCAGTTCCTATGATATTTAGAATTAAGTTTCTAAACATATCTACTTCTTTATTCCTTTAGATGGCTGACCATCAAAAGCTTTGACTCTTCTGAGAGCAGAGTCTAACGAGCTTCTTCTGCTGCAGGAGTCCCTGAGCCAAGGCGGACAGCAACACCCTCAATATACTCCGACCAATGTATTCCAACAGTCGGAGGAAGCGACCACGAGTCAGTCAGACTCGAAGTCTAGCGCTGATTTAGCTTCTGATACGAAGGAGTGTCAAGACATGTCTACCTCAACCTACACCATGAGGAACTCGCAGGATCCTCAGAGACCAACTTCACAGTGGATCAGTGTCCAGTCACGATGCTGGTCCCTATGAAAAACGTCAAGGTTTAGGGCATGATCTCCTATGAGAAGGACCTGCAGAAGCTTTAGCCAAAGTTTTTACCCTCGGAGATCAAGTCCGGAGGGGAAAATATCTCCGATCTAATGCACAACGGATGACGGCATACCTCAAGGCCAAAGAAGATGGGCCCTTGATTGCCCCTTGAAGTCATGGGAATTGCAGAAAGATTCGGGGGACTCTGAACCAGGCGAGGAGATCAAGGTGGGAGAAGAGGAAACTATTCTCGATTGAAAAATCAATTTCCGCTCTGAATGCAAGGTGGGCTAAATTCTGCGGGAAGCCCAAGTCCTTCAAGAACTTAAGGACGCCCTACAGGCCCTGAACGCGGCGGGGAAGACTCCTTCGAAAAGCGTGACTACACGGGAAATTAACGTGCTGAATTATGTCTCCCCTTCTCCGGACAGGAAGAAGCTGTCCGCTCTACATTTGAACGCTGGCGACGGGATTGGGGCATGCCACGATGCCATAATGGCAGCGGGAGCTACTGAGCGTGATGCGTTCCATCGCCTCCTACTGCCATGGCTCCGGGAGCTCGGCTCACGCTCTGGCTCACGTTACCAGCGTTCCCCCTACCAATGTTATTCACTAGCCATGAAGGCTTTGGAGGAGGCATATGGATCTTGTACGTATAGTCTCTTGTTGCCTTCACACATTCAAAAAGGGTGAGAAGTGTTAGCATAGATGTCAGACGTGTGGACTAGGACACCCCCACAACCGCCACCACCACTATCGGAGACGCGAGGGCAAACCTTTGAACGCCCCAAAACGCAGAGTAGTGGCAAAGAAGGACCTCTCCTAACAAACTCAATAAGGAAGGGGGGAGAAGGGAGAAGTTGAGTGGAAATAAGGGCAGCAACAAGGCCAAAGGACCCCCTCAGGCAACCGTCGACGCCACCAAGATTGCTAAGGCCCTGAAATCCTTCTTTAAACCCCAAGGAAAATTAGACAGCATTTGGCCAAAGTGGCCAGGAGCATGTGCGCTCCACCTCTAATTTATTTTCGGAGGAATCAATAAAATTGATTAAAAATCCACTTTGCTCTAATATTGTCTCATTTAATAATACTCAGGATGATTCTTCTGAGTACCAGGGTTATAGTTTAGGTGAAGGCCAATTTAGCTCTACAAATGGTATTAATAAAGATTCGATGAGAACATGTCCAAATAATGCTAATAAAGCTGTATTTAAAGAGTCCGGTTACGTGCACGATATCTGAGAAGACCCTCCACGTAGTTTCCAAGGCCAGGGGGTAGAAGATAATACTATATCAGACACTCCATTGCCCGCATCTTTGCTTAAATGTCGCTGGTGGAGGTTCCTATACAAAAGAGGTCCAAGAAGTATCATTCCAGATAAAATCTCTAGATAGTTACAAAAACACAGAAATGGCTGGAATAGTCACGGAAAAAGTCGGGACTCCATTCCAACCTATAGATTTGGACCCTATGAGGCATTCTTATCTGCACAATATAAAATTAGCCGATAAGTTCCTAACCCTAATACAAATTTGCTCTCAGAGCCATACTTCCCACAACTACATTTATATGAGACAATTAGACACAAAAATCTTGGTCTTCCAATTGCTCAAAAAACAAAACTAGGCTGGGTGCTCCGAGGGGCGACCGGAATATACAAGAGAATTCAATCAGCTCAAGTGTTCAGTTCTCTGGCATACACGAATGAAACCTTCGACCTTGAGACAATGTACGAGAATGCCTATTTGATGTCTCAAAATTTTGGTCAGGGGAGAAACGTTGGTATAAAGCCACAGGAAACTATGCACTCCGAACACACTGCCTTAGAAATTCAACCTAGAATAAAACAATGGACTGTCAGACTTCCATGGAAAGGTCCTGACATAGAAGCTCACAGAATGTCTGATAATATGAATAGAGCCGTTGCTTTTTTCCACCGCACTGTGGAAAAAGTAAAAGCAGAACATCTTTCGATGGTCGACGAAGCTTAGAAAGAGCTAGTTGAACAAGGTTTTGCAGATCCAGTACCTTTAGTTGAAAGGAACCCACCCTGGCCAACATATGTTATGATATCCCGTCCTGTATTCAGGATGGACAATGCCACAACCAAAGAGCGTATCGTCATCAATGCATCTATGATTGACCCAAGGGGCAAGTCAAAGTCCCTGATAAAATGCTAATGCCAGGGCCAAATGTGCTCCCTCAAATAATGGAATTGATCCTCCGGTTGATGCAAAAACAGCACATTTTCCTTATTGATGTACAAAAATGTTCTTAGCAGTAAAGTTGGAGCTTAAATCCGACAAAGATATGCTCAGATATCTTTGGGGGAGCCAAGGAAGCAACCAACTCTATTCAGGTTGACTTCGTTGGGATTTGGAATAATCTCCAGTCCATTCCAAGCAATGCAGTGCTTACGAGAGTCGGCAGCCGCGGTAAAATCCAAAAATCCTGAAGCAGCAGAGTCCATTGAGGCCAACACTTATATGGATGACAACAGTGACGGTCGGGATTCAATCATAGCAACCACTAATCTGTTGCAAGAAATCCTATCAGTCATGGATTCAGGAGGCTTCCATGGTCACAAAATCGCGGCAAGCAACCCGACAATCCTTAATGGGTAAGACCAGGAACGACTAGACACTAATAGAGTTGTGTCTGTCCTTGGTTTAAAATTGGACTTTGACACAAATGAGTTCATATTCAATCTCGATAATAAGTTTGACGACTTTGTCCCCATGGCAAACAGAATCGCCCGTCAAATATAGTAGCTGTTGCGAGTTGCATTTTCGACACTCAAAGATTCGTATGTCCCTACATAATACAGTACAAAAAGGTTCTGCCTATGATGTGGGCCAACAACACAGGTTGGGATGAGAACTTAGTGGGTCGACAGATCAAAAACGACTTAGGAGAGCTAGTTCCGGATCCTGTTGCAGAGGAAGCCGTGAAGTTATTCCGAGAATGGTTTACAGATATACCCCAACTCAAAAAACTCAGGTTCACTTGATTCCTTCCGGCTAAACTAGAGAAGATTGCTATTTTTGGAGATGCCTCCAAGAAGGGTATTGGTGCTGTTGCTTATGCAATTAAGTGTCGACCAGATGGTTCTCTAAGAGCCCAGATTATATATTCCAAACACTCATGCCCAAAGACCTTCGTAAGAAGGATTGTAAGGACGCACTAACAATCGCAAGGGCAGAACTCATAGCCCTCACTTACTGCATAACAATGAGCTCAGATATTCAAAACGCCCTACGCCCCAGTATATCTACAGCCGATATTCATATCTTCACAGACTCCCTCTGGAATCTTCAAAGGATTCAAAGAGGAAAAGGGCATTGTAAAGTTTGGGAAGAACGCCGAGAAAAGGAGAATACGCGTACATTCTCCCCTTTCCTTATTTATTAATAACAAATTATGATTTTGAGAACGAAATATATATTTTTACAATTTACAATTTTATGGACATATATTAAATAAACATAGATACATTTAAGACATTCTGCAAAATTATAATAACATACATACATTTTGTTTATTCTCCTTTAAGTTTTTTCAATCTCTTAGAATTATTTATCATATTTGACTGCTTGTTTTTCTTTTGTTTTTGGGAATTTGATCATTGATTTCCGAAACATAATCCTTATTTTGACTTAGAGCCTTGAAGCGAGCCTTTAGGTAAGTTATTGTAGAGTCAGCCAATTCAGTTTCTAAATTCAAAGATGAAGAAAGTTCCGTAAGGCGACAGTGGCTCACAGGGACTGAAAAAGCGAAAAAAAGGCATTTTTTTTCTTTCTCCGATAGGTGTGATTTTACAGTATACTTTTGTTATATCATGTACTAACAGGAAAAACATAATTCATGTTGAAATGAGTCTATTTATTACTATAAAAATACCCATTAATGTAACGGGTGCATGTTGCCAGAAATCAAGTACGCCTGAAGTTTAAAATATATTAAAAGCATCTTAACCATATGAGATCTATTTTAGACCCAAAACTGACAACAGTAAAAATAACTTTACATATTACTTAAAAGACTGACCTGAAGATGTCATTTTGAAAATATTTATATAATTAAATTGACAAATTTTCACATTTTAAAAATTGATCAAATTTCACATGAATTTTTTAATTTTTTTTTACAAAAAAAGGTATATCTAAAAACTTCCACTACATTCCATCAAAGTAAGGCTAGGAATGGAATTACAATATAGTCTATAAAATATATTCGATCATTTCAGCTGCTCAAAGCTGCTCCAGCATTAAAAAAACGGTTTTTTGTACAGGAATAATCTTGTCTTTTCTGCACGCCTGTACCGATTAACTGCAGGAATATTCTTGAATGGTTCATGTCTCCTTTTCAAAACTGCATGTGTATGTTACTGTTTTCTCCCTCTTCAACAGAAAATTACGTAGAATTATTCATAATTATTAATAACGTATGCATATATTCCAATTTTTTTACAACGTAATTGAAGAACAAAGAAATGTCATTTTGCGTGTCTTTTTGGATACGGTATAACGCACTAAGAGAAAATGGGCATTCAGTATTTTTAGTTGCATCTTCTTACTGACAGTGTGTGTATCAGTGAAATATGAAACGGAAAGAACTGTTAGAGGTTATTAAAGAAAATGGTGGATTTAAAAGTGATAATCTTATGGATATATTAGTCAAGAAAATCTTGGCCAGTGAAAAGAAAGACATTAGTATTATTGATATTGATGTTCTCAAGCAAACATTTCGAATTTTCTTGTCCAAAAGTGAAACTAAGTTTAAAACCTATCATAGAAGCTATGTTAAGTTCTTTGAAAAAGAGTCAAATTGGTTGGACGGCGAAATTCATGTGAAGAGAAGATATTCGGAACCTGGAAGTGGAAGGCCATCAAAAGCTTGGGAAGAGCTTGGTGCTAGAAGTAAACAAAACAAAATTGCTTCCCTATCTCATCATCCTGCCGAAATGCTCAACAAAGCTGCTTTCAAAGCTCAAAAGAAGGAGGATTATTCAGGTGAAATTGTATCAGTGAAAAGAATATCCTTGGAAAATGAAAATTCAGTACTAAAAATGCACCCACTTGATGCTTTAGCTTTGAAAGTCCAATGTGACCTCTCGGATGACCAGTACCAAATGATTCGTAATAGTTCGTTAATGCAGAATGCGGATATATATCCAACACTGCATGTTCTACTGGAAGAGAAAAATAAATGTATACCAGATGGTGTCCACATCGGCGAAACAGAAGCTTCGTGTACACTTAAAAGTATGGTAATGCACACTCTATCAAGAATATTGGAGCTGCCTGAGAGTAAGAATAATATTGTCGGATTTCAGAGTGAAGATGCTGTAGCCACTGGAAAGATGCACTTTAAGGTTGGATTTGATAGTGCTTCGAGCCAATCGATATATAAACAAAAATACGAGGATACAGATCTACAAGAAGCAAAGAAGAATGAAGAAACATTGTTTCAAACTGCAATTGTTCCCCTAAAACTCACGTTTAATGATAAGGTGATCTGGATAAATAAAAAACCCTCATCTACTAATTTTTGTCGCCCTCTACATCTTCATTATATTAAAGAAACTGCTGAATTGTGTCAGTCAGAAATGACAAAGCTACAGGATGAACTGAAAAAATTGGACTGTTATGTTTTTGATTTCCCGAATGGTGAGAAAGTTAGAATTCAGTTTCTATTAGATTTCACCATGTTTGACGGCAAAGTCGTTAATGCACTAACGGACACCAAATATACCAAAAAATGCAATATTTGTGGTGTGACATCTGCTCAAGTTAATGACATTAATGTTGTCAGAAAACTAGAGGTTAATCAGGATGCTTTAAAGCTTGGATTGTCAACGTTACATTGCTGGATCCGTACTTTTGAGTACATCATACACTTGGGATATAAAATGGACAACAAAGCTGCTCAAGCAAGAACTCCAGAACAAAAGCAATCTGTGGTTGAAAGGAAAGCGAAATTACAGTCAGAGTTTTATGGAAGACTCCAACTCATTGTGGATAAACCAAAAGTTGGATTTGGAAACTCCAATGATGGGAACACTGCAAGGAGAGCATTTGCAAATGCTGAAGTATTTGCTGAAATAACAGGTGTTAATGTATCTGTGATCAATCGATTACACACTGTGCTGAGAGCTGTGAGCTCAGGCCACGAACTGAAATCTGAGCAATTTCGAGAATACTGCCACAAGACCATTGATCTCATTCTGAGTATTTACGAGTGGTATCCTCTACCCCCTTCTGTACACAAGATGCTTGAACATGGAGCAGATGTTGCTCTTCACTTGGAGCTCCCAATTGGAGTATATAGTGAAGAGAGTCAAGAAGCAATGAACAAAGAGATTCGCAAAGCAAGGCTTAACCACACAGCGAAAGTTTCAAGAATGAATGTTATGAAAAACCAATATAATTGGTTGCTTGTGAAGTCTGATCCTCTTGTTTCCTCAAAAACCTTCAAGAAGTCTAAACCAAAAGATCTACAAAATCTGTCTAAGGAAGTTGAAAGCTTACTGATTATTGCTTAAGATTGTTTAAAATATTAAAGTCCATTTTTAATGTGTTTTTTGATATCTTGTTTAAGATTGTTTAAAATATTAAAGTTCTTTTTTTATGTGTTCTTTTGATATATTGTTTGAAAATAATAAAGTTATATGTGTACCATTGATAGGTATTAGAAAGATTAGATTATTGTCAGAGTGTGCCATTAATAAATTAATAATCGATACATGTACATGTTGATATACACAAAAATATTAACAGCTAGTGATAGGCCGGTCAGAGTGACTTTTTATCCCGGAAATCGATTTGCCAGTTAAAAAAACTATTTAGATACCCCATACACCCTTATCTATAAATTAATTACTTATTCGCTTTTTGGGTCCCTGTGAGCCACTTTGGGCCGGTCAGAGTGACCTGAGGTCTTTTTTTACCCCGGAAATCGATTTACCAGACCAAAAAAACTTATTTTGACACATTATACACCCTTATCTGTAAATTAATTAGTTTTTTTCGCTTTTTTGGTGCCTGTGAGCCACTGTGCGACGTATTGTAGGTAATGTGAGAACTTCTTTACGTAGATCTCTATAAAGACTCGTTGAGAAACCTTTCCAGGACATAGATAAGGCGTGCAAGGCAGGACTGTATCTCCGTTGTTGTGGACATTTAAACAACAAGGATAATTGTTTAATCAAAAAGTTTAATTTTTTCTCTTTTGTTTCGTCCAAATGGGGCAAGATATTTTTCAAATGATTTAAAGCTTTGTTTAATTCATTTTCCAAGCTAAATAGTTGATTGGTGGAAGAGTTTGATGTCAATGAATTTAAGAAGGCCAAAATATTAAGACGGGTGTCACATTTTGTAATATGATTGTTCTTGGTGATGATTAAAAGATAGATCTCTATCTTTCACCCTGAAAAATACAACATAGCAGGGAATAAAGTCATCGTAGTTGTATGAATCAGTATTAATAAGAAAATACTGAGGAATAGTCAAGTCTTGATATGTGAAAAACAATATATAAATAAAGAAGGTTAAGGAATGAAGTTTGGCTTACCGTATATGGATTGTAATTTCTTCATTAATCTTTAGACTGAAGTCAATTGACGGTCCTCCATGACTAAAGTTCATCTTGAAGAACACTAGCTCTTTATCTTTTTCATCATAATGTTCTTGAACGCCGCTCGGAAGGCAAGTCCTATCCATTTTAATTTGAAGCTCTTCGAGTGTTAAAAATGAGTTGGCCTCTTCAAAAGCCTTAATCTTTTTTAAATTCGCTCGTTTTCATTAAAGAGTCGTGAGGAGGAGGTTGAGGTGGAGGAACGCTTTGGAGGAGGCTTTTTTGAATAGTAGTGAGGAAGATTTGGACAATTGGAAGGGACGGCATCTTTTTTAATATCTTAAGACAAAGAATTTTTCCAGATCTTTCTGAACGTGATGGATTAGAGTCAGTAGACTCTGGTTTATAATCGGAGGGCATGAAATGTACGTCACACAACGCAGAATATCTTGAAGGTATCCAATTTTTTCGCGGAACAGCCTTTGTCCAGAGTTGGCATAGGGACTCATCCTTGGAAACATATGCAACCGTCTCTTTTTCCCCTCATTGCCCTTTGGTTTGTAGCCACTCTTGCAACCCGGAGCAACACAAACCTTCCCCATTGTCGTCTAGTTTGAAGATAAATAGGTAGTTCTAAAACGATTCCTCTACACACTTTCACTACTTCATTCACGCGGCAAATAAATAAATTAGTCGATCCCACTTTGTATTTGTGTTTTGAAAGGTTGCGCGACTTTACCATTCCTGATTGTTTTAGTATTCATTGGTAAGAGTAAAGTACATTTTTCCCAGGTGTGTTAAGCCCAGCTGATTTGCCTAGTAGGGGATGCCAACTACCAGAATTAATTGATAGACTCAAGTTCTGGAAAGAAGGCCCTGCGTTTCTTTTAGAAGAAGAGAGCAAATGGCCCAAGCAGCCAGTAATTGCTGGAAGAGTGCAGTTGGAAACTGCAGAAGCAACAGAGGATAACGACGCGATTCCAGACGTTCAGTTATAGCTTGCTCAGACTCAAAAAATCAAGATCAACCTTAGAGGGGAGTGCATTTCAAATACAAATGCTTCAAAACCAAGCATTAACAGAGAACATCCATTAGATATTATGCTTAGGAAATTAAGTCGGTTGCACTCGGTTAGGCGTGCACTTACGACCTTCCGTCGAGCCCAGCGAAAAGTTTGCAAGCAATCCTATCTCCCAAGAAATTCTCCCATGTCAATCTTAGAAGAATTGGAGGCGGACAAGGAGTTGGCCAGGCATTTTCAAGGCAAGCACTTTGATAAAAAGATTGCCCTTGGTCAAGCAAATATGGATAAACAATTGTTAAAAGTGAATAAAAGCTCTGTTTTAATAGATATCCCAGCTTACTGGGATCCCGTTGACCAGCTCCTCAGGCTTACAAGCCGATTACATAAAAGTGTCTCTTTAGAATTTGAGTTCAAAGATCCAATTATCATGCCTAAATGCGATTACGCAAAAAGAGGGGCAGTGGAATTTCACCTTAAACTGAGACATGCCAGCCAAAAGCAAACATTATAACATATTTGGATGACCTACTGGCAACAGGGTGGATACAATTTCATTAAGTCCGCTGTAAGACACGGATGCAAAACTCCTAGGTGTAGGTACTTTCAGTACGAACCACCGAAGATGTCCCCACTGCCAAGTATTAGGATGGATAAACCGGAAGCATGGGCTCATGTTGGTGTTGATTATTTTGGCCCGTCATATTGCATCCACGATTGTAACCTTCTGAAATGCCCAAGAGACACGAACGGTAGAAGATGTCGAAACCCAGAAAAATATAAAGTATGGGGAGTAATCTTCACCTGCATGTGGAGCTGGTCCCTGATTGTTCTACTCATGAATTTTAATGGCGTATAGGCGCTTCACCCATCTTAAGGAAAGGCCGGTCCTTTTCTCTAGTGATAACGCCACCACATTCAAAGGAGCTAGTAAGCAGCTGGTGCAGTTGTTTGAGATAGAAACCCAAAATGCGATCCAAAACTATAATTATGAAGGTTTTGGACAGATTGAATGGAAATTCAGCACAGAGCTGGCACCCTGGACAAACGGGTGTACAGAACGTCTAATCGGACTGTTCAAGAAGCAATTAATGGCGACCCTCCAGAAACATCCAGTCCCATTCAGGATAATGGAGACTCTATGCATAGAAATTGTATTCTACATCAATGAAAGGCCTCTAGGTCAAATACTAAAAAGAAATACGGAGAAAATTATCACTCCAAATATGCTTACAACAGGCAGGTCCCTCCGTCCGCTAACGACGGCTGGCAGAGCAGAACTACGAACACCAGGAGTGGACCAAATGTGGGAACAAAGGAAGAAGATCCTTCAACACTTCTGGAGAAAATGGTCAAAGGGCAACAAACCAGTCATTAAGTCAGGTGATGTCATCCTGGTAAAACCAGGATGACTCAGGAAAAGGGTCAATGGAAATTGGCCAGAATAATAGGCGTCCACAAAAAACTGGACGGTGCTATCACCACTGTCTCCATCAGATTGCCGAACAGAGTAACCTTTACCAGGTCAATAAGAAATGTAGCTCTGTCGAATTGTTGGAGAAAGAGGTTATGGAAAGCCCCGCGTCCGCCGAGTCTCCGGACCTTGGCAAGATATGTGGAACGGGTTGACGGAACGGATTCCCAACCCGCTGGTGCACAAGCGCAAGGGACAGAAGATCCTCGCCCTGTGGCACTTTCCTACTCGGAAAGGGATGAGGCCAGCGCGGGTGTTGAGTACACAGAAGAGGCAGATGCCACTAATGCCGATTCTGGTTCTTTTGCAAAAGTTCCAAAAGGGGTTCGTGACGACGAGTCCTTGGACGGTTCCAGAAGTAAAAGAGCTCGAAAGCACAGAGGTTATTATAAGGTGCTCGCTGATGGCAGCCAGTAATAGTGCATAAAGCCAATGCACCGACTCTCGCTATATCAAAAATAATGTATGCACCAAATTATTAAATTCAAATCTTGTTAAGGGCATCTTCCATAGCGGGAGTAGAGGTGGCTTAAGAGATGAGAGACGGTAACAAAATATCGTGGTAGTCAGATTGTCTGGGGGCCGTCTGGAAGGCCTTACAACCCATCCTTGTCTGTGAGCATTCACGATGATTTACAACCCTTCTAGTTCCAAACCCACTCTTGGTAGACTTAATGTTTTCCAGGGTCTTGTTCTTAAGTTTTTCACCGATAATGACCAATGAGTCTAGGTTTCCTATGTTAATAAGTAACAGGAGCTTAACAGTACCGTGTAGTACCCAGAGAGGTTTTCATTTTTTCCTCTAGTAACGGGAGTGAACCAGCTTTAGTTTTTATTATTTTTCTTTCTTTTTTATTATTCTTAGTACATAAGATACCAAAGGTTAATAACAAGTTTTTCCTTTGGAGAAGTTCCCTTTACACGAGTATAAGGTGATACAAAGGGTGGCAACCTAAACACCAACTACTAGCAAGATATATCTGCAATAAGTCTGTCAGTTACCTTGGAGCGTAGACTCCAGACAGCCAGTTCGATTTGTTCGTTTCTGTGACATTTAAATCACATACATTAACGGCGCTCAGACTCATTTATCTCACCAGTGATTGGAGTGGTAAAGGCCGAGTCCTTTACCAGGGGCAGAGCCCTATAAGTAGAGTTACGTCGTAAGAACTGTCTGTGTAGCAGCTGACTCAAAAAAGTCAGGCTCAAAACATTCATAATTTATTGAGGGAGTTGTAAATAAACAGTCTTTTGAGATAGTTTTTTCGAAGTATAAAAACAATATAAACTTTAATATCTAATAAAAAACACAGCTATGCCTCCTCCTTGTAGTGTTGGGATTGTACAAATCGCTCAGGAGCCCAAGGAATTTATTTTTTCCGATGGAACAATCTTCCAATAAATGAAAGGTTTATAGACACATGTTTTGTTATCGATTCTGATTATTTATCCCAACTATAACAAAGGAACAACAACCATTATTTTAGTTTAATGCATTGTTTTGAGCCGAAATACTTTTTTCACCAGGTGGCGCTCCAATCTATTGTCGTAACTCTTCTTATAGGGCTCTGACCAGGGGGAGTGTTGCGTCACAGGTTCGACCGAACCGAGTCTGATATTATATTCCATCACTAATCAGCTTACAATGTAAATAAACAACTCTACGCGTAATCAGTCAGCAGCGGAAAAGGGCGCAATAACATACGAATACAATAAAGTGCAAACAATCGAAAACAGTAGTTATCTAACAGTCGAAAGAGAAGTGTCTTATTATTTCCTTTTATTGTGTTTATAGTGAGTACCTTTTTATATTCATATTATTATTTGTTAGCGAAGATTCTCAGACCCATTTAAGCGCGGTCTGTTTCGTTACATTAGTTCTTAAATATTGTCGTACTTTAGGTATTAGGTTGTTCCATATATAATGAGGTAGGTTAGCTATCTCGAAAAGTTTAAACGCTATCTCAAAAATTTCAACGGATTCTGATATTTTTTTCAACTTAAACTAGTGCCCCCCCCCCCCCCCCCCCACTAATATGGCCATGCCATTTCCAAAAACACCCATACCATTTTTGTTACTCAATAAACAAAAAAGTTGTGATTTGTCTAAAAGTTGAAAATCGAAAACAAAAAACTCAAAATTTCAAAAAATTATGACCTGATTGAGCAAAATGGTTTTTTATTTAGTTATCAGGGACCCATTAGGTATTCAAATCAGTTGATATATCCCAAGAAACTTTTTCACTGTTCCCCAGTGTTATGATTTCTTATGTATAAAAGAATGATGCACTTAAAATGTTCCAACCCACATCTTAAAGAGATAAAGCAATATATATGTAGTAGCATTTTTTAGAAATCCAAACATTGCTCACTCATTGGGCTTCTCAAGGTTGAATGAAAGAGTCAACAACATGTTTTTAGTGTTTTATTTAGGAGTGGGACTAAGATCTTATATTTGATATTGCCTTGGATCAAAGGCAATATTACTCTGGGATTCCATGTTCCATGCCTGCCTCTGTATATTATTTTAGTGAAATAATTTAATTGTACTCATTATCAACGTGGAAATATGATTCATCCATAGAGATATAAAGATATAGAGAGCTTATTCCCTTCAATAGCAGAGAAACAGCGTTCCGTTGTTTCTGTGTGCCCACTATAAACAAAGTAATTGATACTACGTTATCGTAAGCTGATCATAGAGATAGAATCTATATCTACGATCAGTTTACGATGACGTAGTACAAATTAATTTGTTTATTTTGAACAAACAGAAAGAACAGAATGCTGTTTCTCTGCTATTGAAGGGAATAAGCTCTCTATATCTTTATATCTCTATGGCTTTATATAATAAAATGTTGTATTAATTATTCATTCAGTATTAAAAAGACCAGTCAAGGATTAATATCAAACTCCAATCATCTATAATTGTAAATACATATATCTATCTATCTATATATATGTGTATATATACAGGGTGGTAAGATCAAATCCGGCGGGTTTTCAGGACATCCTTTAACAAGGATACGTCATCCGATCCGTTGCAGCTGATTTTTTACCAGACAGCCAACATATGAGAGATCATTTCAGTTGAATTTATCATCTTCATGGCCGTATTTGGAAATCTACAGCCTGTTATCTGGAACGAGCAAGAGCGCAGGTGTGCCGTTATCCAGATTCTTTGTATAAAGGACAACACCATCAGCAACACCCAGTCTCTGAGCTGCTCGGGATCGACAGAAGAAGGGTTGCTACGCTCAGGCAGCAGCTGAAGGATACCAGGGACCCTCGTGCTGTCGTCGACAGGGCCTTCATGTCCTCCAGCAGCGCCCGCAAGGCCAGGACCCCCGACTTCATCAGGAGAGTGTGAGACATCTTCGAGCACGACCCCAACAGGTCCATCAGGGATATCGCCAAGGAGCTGGAAGTTTCTCACATAACTTTGTTGGCCTGTGTGAATGCCTTGTGTCCAAGAGTCTTTGGACTGGTTGGCAGCAAACACATACGACTTCGTCCCCAAGGCTCACTGGCCCCTAGCTCTTCCGATTTGAATCCTAAGGACTATTTTTTCTGGGGCTACCTTGAGCAACACAACACCAAGGCCGCCCTGATCAACTCCATAATGAAGCAGGCCAGGAAGTTGGGCAGGGCCCTGGTGGCCAAGGCCTGCTCCTCCTTCCGCGCCAGGATCCAGCGCGTCATCGACGCAGAAGGTGGATGGATTAAATAAGCAGAATTTACACATCTACATTTAATGTCTAAATAAATAAAATTGAACAGAAATTAACGAATTTATGTTATTTTAAGTTGAGAGAAGAAAAAACGCTGGATTTGACCTTACCACCGTATATATATATATATATAAATATATATATATATATTTGCCAGTCCTGTTTTTTAAGTCTATCACTCCAATTTTTTTCTCCTAGCGATTTTATGCTGTGTAGTGATGAAAAAAATGAGATTTAAACATTTCAATATTGAAAGGCCATTTTTGTAACTTCAAATACAACTCAAAGTTTCAAAAAGGCAGCTTTTAAATTGATATCTCTCCCAACATAAAAGGCATGCGTAGCGGGGAACTGGACGAAAAGATTGAGGTTTTTGCAGGCAACATGACGGTCCTTTGGGGAGGAACACAAAATGTGATCAAGAAATCAGTAAATGAAGTTATTGACATCATCAACTTAATGTCAAAAAACATCGGGCTTGCAGATTAATATCGAAAAAACCAATATTTAACAAATGTACGAAAATAACTTCACATAAAAAATATAGAATTGTAAATGAGGTCAAGGTACTTGGTGTTACAATATCCTGGGATTTTATACATACATATCAACAAAAATGAAATTTTAGAAATAGTTAGGACTTTCTCAAGTAGATATACATATTTTAGTGCAAAATATTTTAGGTCGAATTCAAATATGGAACTCCTTGATTTTACCAAAAGTAATTCATATCCTCAGGTGACTCCCTTTTGTGAAGATTTATGTATTTTAATTGACAAATTGTGCTACGATTTCATTAATAAATATGAGAGAAGTAAAAATATAACTTGGGACCGCATAAACTCTCCGAAGAACTAGGAGGACTGGGCTTAATAAATTTTAGAATCTTCTGGAAAACACTCTTATTTTCATGGTTTAGGAGAATTTTAAAATGTGAATCCCCCTGCTCCAAATTTGTGAACTATAAAATGAAATTATTGAAGGCATATCATTTCAAGAGATAAGAGGAAAAGGTCCCAACAAAATTTTGAAAACACTTATTTCAATAAATACCTTTGGAAGAGTATAGGAAAAATAAGTAAAGAAATACTTTACAAAATTTTACCCTCAATGTGTTGGCAGGAGCCAACGAAGCAAAATTTTAGACTATATTTTTTAAATGGCACTTCCTTAAAAGAAAAAATTAATTTATTGGTGAAATTTTTAACAAAAATAAGAATTTATCCTTCAACGAAATTTTGGAAGAAAGGACATTATTGAAAAATATAAATTATAGAAAACGAGAATCGGTCCTCCAGACTGTCTTTTTAACTTTATCTCTTTTTTAAATAATAAATATATAAAAACTTAATAATAGACTCTAAAATTAAATATAAATATATATCCCAAATCAAAAGACGGGGAGAGAAGTACAAAGAAAAAGGCTTCCGTCACAAATACTAAAATGTCTGGCGAATCAAAATTAATTTTTCAATGTATTGGTTTTAAATATAAATAATAACCAATTTTTAACAATAGGCAGCATAAACGGCAGAACTGCAGAAGAAAGACTGTGTTTCTTTTGTAAAAACCATAGGGAAACACTCGACCATTTTTTGTCTGAATGTATAGCAACAAGGGATATTCGAAATACTGTATCGATTAAAGTTTATACAGAATATGGTGTATTGCTAAGGCCTCAAAACTTTGCTTTATATATCGTCACTGTCGGGCGCAACCTCCTATGTCCGAAACTGTTATTTTTTCAGGAAATAGGAGTTGATCGACAGTTTAAGGATCCATGGAGTTAGGAGTTTTAGCCACATGTCGTTTTCCATACTTTTCATAGGTCAATATTTGTAAAATCACAGACAGACATAAAGGTTGACCAATAGTACCGATTTAATGAAAAAAAAATCATGATTTTTTGGACATAGGAGGTTTTCACCCGACAGCGACGATATGTAGGTCCACACGAAGAGGATTAAATTTTATATAACCAAGTTCAATATTTTTGTACAAATTAAAGTGCACGCAAACACCCTTCCGTCCCATTTGGAAACTTTATCAACAAATTAAGTGATAACCCTCCCATATTTTGTAAAACATATCTTTAAAATTAAATGAAAGTGTGCTGTATGATTCCTGGACATTCCCCCCTAGACAATTCCCCCCCGGACAATTCCCACCCAGACAATTCCCCCCTGGACAATTCCCACCCGGCGAATTCCCCCTAGACAATTCCCCCCAAACAATTCCCCCCTTGGCAATACCCAACCGTCAAATCCCTCTGGACAGTTATCCTATTTAAAATAAAGGAAAATATATCAGAAAGTCTAACTTATACTAATTTGTAAAAAATAGTTGTCAATAACTCTAATTGTAGTGATAGATTTATAACCAAATAAGGCACATCAAAAGGAATATTACTTTGTTTCAAAATGCGCAGTATTTAGCCAATGATTTTGGATATTTCTTGACGTTGAATTCCATCTATATGAAAAAAGCATTTTTACCTAAAAGCAACCTTTACATGAATATACTTTTTGAACAATAATAAATTGTATCATTAAAAAAAATACACTTTCGCTAGTACCTAGAATTCCGACCCTGGTAAATCACCTCCATAATGCATTAGTATACGTATACTTAGTAGTACTTATATGTACATACATAATAGAAATAAAATTTTGGTTTATCATTTTTATGAAAGTTGTGTTTTTACATATTTTTTAAATTTTATTTTCTATATTTTCTAAATTACACACATAGAGATAATTCAAAAACAATATAACAACATATTTCTAAATGTTTTCAAAATGCAATATTCTGAGCAATGCTCATAATGATCTACAATTTCACGATTCTCATAATCTTTCAAAATGGTCAAAATTCGTTGATTACAATCGCGATATCGTCTTCTTTGAAGAGGTGGAGGAGACCTGCAAGCTGTAGAATGATGTCGATACAAATCAAGTTTTCTTCCTTTTTTAAAAATTCAAGGAACTTCCATAGAATTGGATGGCAGGAAGCAACTTGCGAGGAAAACTGACAATGCCATCTTTCCACATTATTGTTTGTCCGTGGTAATCCTTCGTCCGTTTGGTTGAAGATATTCCACAAATTTATTGCAAATATGGGGCGACTACGGGAAGCATTTCTTCCATATCGACCAATGTAAGTGTCCTCAAAATAATCGAAGATTTCGTCGAAGTCGGTATTAAACTTTTCTTTAATTTTATCTGCGAGCTCTTCAAAGGCAAGGCAAGGGAGCTCGATAGCCGTGCGTGTTAAGGCGTGTTCAACTCTCAATGTTGGGTCGTAGGTTCGAATCCCGAGAGGGGATGGTCATTTTGGTCTACCTCTTGATAAATCCTAGGTTCGATAGACTAATTTTAATGCTATAATGCTTATTTATATCCAGTCGGATGAAATTCTGTCGAACCATATAGGCAAAAAAAAAAAAGAAAAAAACAGTAATAACATCTTTTTCTGGTAAAAAAGTAAGGCAACAGAGCATTCTACAATATTGGTAAATTTTGTATCTTCCAAATACCGCTGCTGCAATCCTAGGTTCGTGACCTTTTTCAAAATATTTGAAGATAAATGGCAGAAACATCCTTTTACTTGTGTGTTAGGTTTCAAATGTCCAATGGCATTGATATTGCCCAGGGGGGAATTGTCTGGTGGGAATTTTCCGGGGGGGAATTGTCTAGGGGGGAATTGTCCGGATACCGTGCTGTATAGTGCTGTATTTTGAATGTTATCAGTTCAGCTATATAATATTTTGTTTGTGCTTTTATCATGTTCCCCAGCTTGTTTTGTAAAACTGTTGTGTAAATACGAATAAAATAGATTGTTTTTTTGTATCTTGGTACAAAAAAAAAAAGGCAGCTTTTTAGGTCAAGATGGTGATTTTCAAGGTACTTGTGCCGTCAGAGTTTTACTAATATCGTTTTTTTTTATCATAATTTCGAAGTCAATATTACCAAAAACTTTTTGGGCAAAAAGAGTGCTTTTTTACAGGCCAAAAGCCATAGAAATATTTATTTGCTTGATTGGTCCAAAAAAACTCTTGAAAAATAAGACTTCAAGCAATCTGTTATAAAAAAAATAATCGATATCACTAAAGTTCAGACAGCACAAGGAATTATTTTGGTACTTGGAAATTGTCTGAATTACTATAATGCTTTGTAATTATGCATTGTCAGACACATTCGCAGCCAGGATAAAATAATTAATAACTTGTGGAATCATTAATTTATTCCGTATGATCAATTATAATAAAGAAAAGAATTTGTTTATTGCAGAGAACAATGTGCATTATTCTATATTATATATAGAAATGCACTTACAAACAAGGAGCATTCTTTGGTGCTATTATTTTTTTCCATTCAATAATATCATTCTATGGCCAGCACTTTTTATCTTGGCATCGATTAACCGCTACCATAAATTATTGGTTAATCTTCTTACAGTTCCTCCAAATCCAAGAAGAAAAATCATATAACTCCTGAGACTGGTAGTTATTTGCCATTTTCCTTTGTTATGTGATGAGTTTTTTTAATTTGACGACTGCCAATGATTCCAAATGCAGGATTAATATGTCATAAACTAAAGATTTCGTATTAAGTGGCAAGGTGTTATCAAGGATGTCTCTAGTATATGGATGACTGACTTCAAAATGAGCACATCAGAGTATGGCCTAGATATTTCAGCAATATTTACTCAGATTCTTGTTTTCTCTTATGAACAAAGTGAATAAGTCAATATAATTATTATTTTCATAGCCGAAAGTATTATTTATATATGTATATATAATAAAAATACTAAAATGAAGGAAGCTTAGGTAGGACAAAACTAAGAATTCAAAAAAATTGGTTGCTCCAAAATTTATAAAGTAGTTGATTGAAGTTTCTCAATCTTTCGTGCCATGGTATCACTTCTGGCAATAGACGCTCTCTTTCGGCTTTCTTTCTTATGGAATCGATTGGTTGACCAGCCAAGCTCTTGCCCATCACATTGAAGAGGATTCGTGAAATTCTGCCAATAATGCTTCACCATTTATGATCCTGTTCACACTCGGTTTCGACCACAACTTTGACTGCTTTTCGGAGCTCTCACGCATTTTTTTTACAAAAAAGTGGAGACAAAAGAGCTCTTGATTCGATTTTCTGATTAGGCTATTCTTTTCTTCCTTCATATTGGTGATATAATCAAACAGGGAATGAGCGTAGAGACATGTTAAGAACAGAATATCTGTTGGAGTTGACAATCCTTCTCTGCCCATGAGGTCGATAAATTTTCCCAACTCAACTTGTTCCTCTTCCGTTTCTGCCACAAGTCGAATATGACTGTGAGTAGTCACTACAAGACAAAAATTATCTACAAGATAACATTTTAGTTTCTCTTTAGATAAAAGCAATATATCCATCAACAAATAGAGAGCATTGCTTTCGCCAGTAGTGGCAATCGTCTCTAGATCTGAAGGCTACCAGTCGATGAAGATAGTATCAGTTTTTTCAATGTCTATGCCAGCCAACACCTCTTTGATCTCCAAAATTGTCATCCAGTTGAATTTCACGAGAGACTTTATTCTGATCTTCTTTTCTGCTTCCAGGATTTGCCTGACACTGATATAGTAGCTTGACAAGGGACAATTTCGGTGATTGAAGAAGAGTGAATCCTGAAGGGAGTGTTTCCTCAGATAGCTTCTCATACAGCTCTTGAGCTGTTTTTACTTCTTCATCCTTAAACATCGAATCTTCACGGCCTTTGAACGCTCATTTCGGAGAAGGAGCCTTTGGGAGCTCGTTGACGCTACGGTAGGTCTAAGCGGAGGTGGAGGGATGAAGAGATATGACGGGAGATTAGGCCATACTGAAGGAACAGCGTCATGTTTCAATCGTCTACAATTAATTAATTTCTCATTAATTGTTGAATCAAGTAATAAAAGTTAGCTCAATCTCACCTTTGTTATAAATCTCTGTGTAGATGGCGGCCAGTACTGCGTTGTTTATCGACCGATTTGGTGATGAACTCTTTGTCAGTGAAATGGAGGCTGCAGATTCTTGGACTCCTAATAATTGTCTAAATGTTCAATTCATTTTATTATTAACTTTATCTCTTGGAATGGCTCTTTCCCATTTAGATTGTAGCTCTTGATTAGGAGGCACATTGAAGCCTGGGAATCTGTGGAATCCAATATTCGAGTTATTTTCTGTGCCGGCATACCCTTGCCGACATCCAGGAGCACAACACTTCCAGCCCATCTTCACTAAAGAGCAATGGATCGATGACTTAATCCAAACAACAAACGCTTTGCATTTAGTAGTTTTAATATCTACCAAAAAACGAGTTTAAAACACAGGCCACACTCTGATACAGGCATGCACTCTTTTTTTTTTTTTTTTGAAGAGTGCCGTCCAGCTAGCTTAAGAACGTCCATGATTAAGAAAGTGCCTCTCAGCAATAAGTTTAAGGTCCTTGTAACATAATTAACTGGAAGAGTTTCAAGGAATAACACATATTATGTCTTCTTGCTAACTCTAAACATGAAAATTAACACAGACAATACTTTTTTTTGTAGCAGAAAGGTAATTGATTTTTAGAGCATAATGAATGACCACTGCCTCAATGATAAAATTCGCCCTTTTAGAAGATCATCTGTTTTTATAAAATATGTAATTGATAGAAACGGAAATCTGAAGCTTAGCCTTGGTGCTTACAGATTCTATGACTGTTTTTGGCCGTGAAAAGAGAGAGGAGGAAAGAGAGGGATAGAAGGAAAGAGAGAGGGAGAGAGAGAGAAAGAAAAGTGAGAGAAACTTTTCTCTCTCTCCCTCTCTGTTTCCTTATATCCCTCTCTTTACCCTCTCTCTTTTTCACGGCCAAAAACAGTCATAGAATCTGTAAGCACCAAGGCTAAGCTCCAGACTTCCATTCCTAGTAATCACATTTACTAACGCCCATTTTTGTATATTCAAATATCATCAAGCGTTCACTCTTCCGTTGAGTGGCATTTGGTTACGCCGTATTATCGATGCTTTATCGCATGTCCTTCAATAGTATAATCCAAAAGAAATACGACATGAGGAGTCAAGGAAGGATTATCACATATTTTATTTTGCTTCTTTACACATTAATTTAAAAAACCACAAATATATTTTTATTCAAAGATAAGCCACTAATGTTACATTTAAAAATTTCTTTCAATATTGAAATTAATAAAATAAAATATATCAAACCATCTTTACGAAAAAGAGTGTAAATGTACATTTCTCTTGAATAAGTTTTAATTTGTTTAATTTTGCATAAGATGGTATATATGAAAAAGGGAAACTATTACCATGACGTCACAACCATTATTCTGTTTTAAACAGTATTTTTTAGTGTTTTCTAAGTTATAAATAGTTTACCATTTTGGGGGGAGGGTAAAAACTAGTAAAAATTCGCATAAAAATGGCCCTAGGTGGCGTTTACGCAGAGTTAATATATCCTATATATATCTCCAGTGACGTGTAGTTAGACAATGGCAAGCAAGGAGAATACAATAAGGTGGGGCAATGGGAATCGACGTAGGCAATTGCAGGGTGACAGCTGACTATTTTTTATGACGTCACAGGTGCTACGCTTGATTTATAGTTCAGTTTGTATTGTTAAGCGAAATGTCATATTCTCGAGGAAGTTATCGTGTTGGTGCCATCCCCTCTTGCTCTTATCTTAGATGCACAATATTTTGCACTTCTGACAAAGGGTCTCAATATCCAACGTCTGTGGATTGCACGATGCAGAAGATCCGACAGGATTGGCCTAAAAATGCGAAGATCTGCGATCGTCATTTTACTCCAGATGACTTCCAAAGGTATATTCAGGCTGAGCTTCTAGGCATCTTTGCTAGGAAGAAGCTTAAGTCTCAAGCTGTTCCTTCACTCTTCATCCCTGGATCACCCTTCTCAAGTGAGTCCAAGTCCTTCAGACAGGTCCGTCAAGAAGCCCGTGAACGAAAAAAAAAATGTGAGTTGACTAATGAGGAGGAATGAGGAACTCTGACTCACAAAATGAAGCTATCCTGCTACAAAGCCAACTACCTCAAACTTAGCTCATAAGACTTTAAGGAAACTTTAATAAAACCTCATTGGAAAAGAATTACACATCGATTCAAACATGAAGATTAATGAATCCTTCGACAAAGTTCAATCGTGGCTTCTCAAAAGAAGATGTAACTACGGCCCTATCCTACGGAACATATGTACCCGGGCCTTGAGTATTTGCACTCACGGAAACTCCTTTCTCTGCGTAGTCGGCAAACACAGCAAAAAATATAATGACTGTTACAACGAGGGTCTCTCCTATATCGCTGGATACTTAGCCAGGAATTTTAAACCCCTCCACCTAAATTGGGGAAACAGACGGGTAACATTAAAGGATTTGAAAAAACTCAAAGTCCTTGGATTGAGTTATTACCGGCCATTCACTCGATTTTTGAAGTTGCCACCTCTTGGAAATATTTTCCATTTTTTTCATAATAGCCATCAAGACGCAATTAATAAGGACCCCATGTTTTTCAAGACTTTTTAAGCCACTTATCAATTTATATCCAAATTGGTCAAAAGAAATTATTATTTCTTTTGTAAAAAAAAATAACACGGATTCGAGTCAATTTTCTTGATAAGCTACTTAAACTGAAAAATTCTAATAAAAACTTAAACACATAGGCCAGGTTACTAATTAGCGTAATTATATATTCATATTCTTATGTTCCTCCCTTTTAGTATCTACATTTGAATATTCTATAATTATGATTTATAAATTCCTTCAAATAAATCCAACCTTGATTGTAAAAATCATTTTATTGTTAGAAATTATTATTTATATTATCAGGACTAAATACTTGAAATAATAAATACTAATGATAAATCATTTACATAACAATTTTTTTTCATGCAACATGGGTTCTATACACTAGCACAGAACAATATTGTAATTAAATATTTTCAATTGAGAGATAAGTTGAGAAATAATATCTAAATCATAGCACTAATAAATAACTTTTTTATTGTAGCATTCGTGACGTCACAAAAATATCCCTTTTGAACAAGAGCATGAGTCAAAGATTTCCTCTTTGACCCACCTTATTTATATTCTCCTTGATGGCAAGTGAGGCTCTGACGTCATGAGTCAGATTAACAGGACCGTGATTAAGAAGTACCTTGACTGTAGGGTTCAAGTTTGTAAATCTGAATGATGACGTCAGTGCATCACCTTGCATAAACTCGCAATACGTCACTATATATCACAATCATAAATTTAGAAATAAAGAGTGCTCATACATTCAAGGTGACTTTATACAGGTGTTACTATAATGAACAAAATACTGAAGATATTATATGTGACGTCACGTACAGGGCGCAATCACTATTGAGTGACCTCATTGGCGAGAATAATGTGGAGGCCAACGGCGATTTTTTTAAATCCATATATTGATAAATGTTTAATAGCCTTTTTTTGAAAGTTTGAAATGTCTATCTTTTTTAATACCATAAATATATTGAATTGAACACAACGTTAAAAAGGTCACTCAAATGCAAATAAATAATAAATGGAATCCGTACTGAACGATTTACATAATTAAGTTAGTAGTAACGGATTTAGCATATTGAATGTCTCACCGGACGGGATGAACTTTTGCACTTGAAATTACAGACGAAAGTTCAAAACAAATGCCTTCCCTTTAATTCACATTCCAGGAGCTGAAATTATTGTAGTAGATAAGAACAACTCTTCCAGAAACGTGACGTCACCATATATATATGTATATTTTTTTCATTATTTACTTATTCGTTATAGTATACCTGTATATAGTCACCTTGTCATACAATACTATGAAAGAGCTTCCCGACAGCTGAATGAAAGAAGCGAAATAAAGATATTAACATTCAATTTAAACAATGGTATCAGTGCTATGATGGCTGCTCTCCCTTGCTCAATGCGTTATACTTAATTATAACTCATTAATTACACTTCGTCTCAAGGGTCAACCTAACGGTCAAATAGACTAGTTCTTATGAAGTTCATTTATGTTGCATAATTATACTTTTATCTTCAATATTGAAGGTCATTTTAATTGATTAAACTTTGAGTTGAATTATCTTCTAATTCATACTCAAAAGTTCCCGAAAATAAGCATTTATGTGTGTGAACTACAATAAAATTCAACTTATATTACAATAGCTGTTACACGAAATTTAAAAAAATATATTTCTTACCTTATTTTGGATCAAACTGTTGAGAAATGGTCGATGGAAACGCTTTCGAGGATAATAACGGATATTTGTTAGACGGATTGGACGTAATCGTCTTTTTTTCGTCTCGAAAAAAATCCTCCTTTTCTCTATAAGCGAAGCATATTTATAAGTCAACTGATTCTTCTTCCTGCTGGCGTAGACTTAATTAACCATACCTTCTCTCAATTAAATCACTAAACCCCCTTTTAATTCTTGTCACGCAACAGAAATAATAGCAAAGTAATTTTGTGATGACGTCATTTCTAATTTTTTTCATATAATTTAAAAAGGCTAGTTCACTATGAAAAACGAGTGCTAAAGAGTTCAAATTAATTGCAAAGGGTAGTAAAAATTAAATTTTATGGCCAGGTTAAAATTTGAGTGGACACTCATAAACACCGAATAGTTGCAAAGAAATAGTGTGAGGACGTCATTTTGATTTTGTTATAATTTTTTTAAAGGCTAGTTCACTTTGAAAAACGGGTGCTAAAGTGTTGAAATTAATTGCAAACAGTAGTAAAAAGATTAAATTTGATGTTCGTGCATGAAATTTGAGTGAACCCTGATAAACAGCCGAGTAATAGCAAAAAAATTGTGTGACGAAGTCATTTTTGATTTTTGCATAATATTTTCAAAAGGCTATTAACTACAAAAACGGGTGTTATCAATTAATTGCAAAGGGTAGTAAAAAAATTAATTTTATGGCCAGGTATGAAGTTAGAGTGGACACTCATAAACACCGAATAATTTTATTTTTTGAAGAAAAAAAAACATGAATCGTCGAGAAATCTTCAACAGCCAAACGGAAATCATTTTTTACTTCGGGAGGAAACCACCAGGTGGCAGCACCTTCGTTTTAACATACCTACTATAAGCGAATCATATTTATATCCATATATCCAAAATAAGGTAGAATATATTTTTTAAAATTTCGTGTAACATACCTAAAGGATATGCCAAGAGGGACTACTCTTTCTCGAACGATCTCATTGGGAAGCTCAAGAGTCACTTTGATATCCACAGGATTCGCCTCAATCAACTTCAGCCATTAATGCGATCCTCTTGAACAATGTCACCATCTGTCCTTATGCACACGGGACGGAAAGAGTCTCTGCTATCAGTTACCCGCGCAGTCCAGGGCGGAGTCACTGTATCCTATCCCTCCTGCATTCCTCATATATGATAAATTCACAAAGCTCGCGACGGTCTGGAATCCCTGCAGATCACTCTCATCGGGGATGACTATGGCCGGCATCGAAAATATACGAAAAGTTATGTCTCCTCACGCCCCAAATCACACTCCTCTACGTGACTCCCGAGAAGGTATCTGCCTCTCAGAAAACTCAATAGTCTTTCGAAGCTTTATTCGTGGGATCCCTCAAGCGATTCGTTATTGATGTGATGTGGACACTACTTTCACCCGGACTACTGCTTCTCCATAAGCTCCAAAGTGATTTCCCCCAAGTCCCTTTTATTGCACTAACCGCCACCGAACAGATTCTACATCATCTAAAAATGAAGTCTCCAAAATGGTTTCTCTCCTCCTTCAACAGACATAATTTGGCCTATGAGGTCCAACCAGAGAAGTCCATCCAAAACTGCTATGGGAGCTCGATAGCCGTGCGTGTTTAGGCGTTCCAACTCTCAATGTTGGGGGCGCAGGTTCGAATCCCGGAGGGGATAGCCATTTTGGTCTACTCATTGTAAGATCCTAGGTTCGATAGACTAATTATAATGCTCTAATGCTTATTTATATCCAATCGGTTGCAACTATCCTCCATATAGGCAAAAAAAAAAAAAAAAAAAAACTGCTATCTGCCCTCCCGTGGACTGCTACCGTGAAATGGCTATTAAGCTGCCTTGCTCCAAGGGTGAAATAATGGACAGTGTTTATATGAAAGAACTTCGATACAAGAGCTACAAGGAGGATCTCATCCCAATTTGCCAGAGCTTTTTGACCAACGGTTGAGTTATACGCTGCATTTCTAAATAGCGAAGAAGACTGGGGATTTTCCGTATTTTAGCTCGAGCATCGAGTCTATTGGTGGATGGATGTCCAAGTCAAAGTAAGAGTTCCTAACAATTTTTTAATAAGAGTTTCTAACTGTTCATCAAAAATAAAATACCGTTTTTTAAATCTTAAAGCAATTTAAAATATGATGATTTAATATATATATTATCTATATATATATTATATTATCATAGCTATTTTATTTTATGATATAGATTTTTACTGTAACACAATATCAAGCCAAATAGTAAATAAATATTAACTAACATTAAATATTTTGAATGTATTATTGTCCAATTTTAATAGTATAGTAGATATAAGTGTCTTGTATTCTTTTATTGACTTTGTTTTTAGTAATAAAAGCATATTCCATCATCTTTTTTTAATTATATTAGTTAAGGTAGTGATAAAACAGGATAGAGTTACGCTATGATGTTAAATTTAATATCACCTATATGTCATTAATTATTCATATTGTAATAGGGCGGAAGAGTCAAATACTATTGGGGTCGTGTTGGCGGAATGTTATCTTTCCGTGGATGAAAAAATTCTGGCTCAACCTCAAGCTGAACCGGAGCCGCCCTCAAATGTAACGCCAGTGACTTGTAACTTTCTCAAGATCTCCGATTGAAACTCATGCCACCTCCAAAACTAGAAGTTTAATGAGGCAGTGTAGTTTCAGAGAAACTATGATCGTCAGATATGAAATTTAATTTGAAAAGAAAATTTCTTAATTACAGTGTATTTCACAATGAAAACTTGAATTACTTGTTTGTAATTTTTAACTATGTATCGTTTGTAAATAATATTATATGTTACTAATGTGGAAATTATTGTTGATAAATAAAAAGTATTAAAATATATATCACACTATATATATATATATATATATATATACAGGGTGGGGCAAACTAACTTCCTTTTTTAAAATTTGTGGCATTTGTTGTGTAGTTGTAGTGGAGAAGTGAGCGTGGGCTCATTTCAAAGAGGCAGGCGTAAAGTTTTCTTGGAAATACAGTCAGTCACTATCATGCGTTGGAGCAGAGAGGAGCGTGCGTTTGCCGTGGAGGCGTATTTTTCCAACCATCAGTCTGTGATTGCAACCCAGCGCTCTTTTCGCACTCATTTTAATGTTGCACCTAGAGGCCCTGTTCCGGACCGGAAGTCAATCATTGCATGGATCAAAACGTTCAAAAGAAACCGGGAGTACAACACAACAAAGAATTCGTAAAGCTAGGCGCGTCAGAACACCTGGAAACATCGAGGCTGTGAGGACTTCAATTTTGCAATCTCCACAACGTTCTGCCCGCAAAACATGCATCCGCTCTTGCACTATCAGCTCGCTCAGTGAGGCGAATTCTCCATGAAGATCTTAACTTCCACCCATACAAGATAACAATTGTTCAGGAACTTTCTGTTGCTGATTTCACTGCTCGGAGGATGCCTGATTTCAAGAAGAGGCGATTTGGAATGGCCAGCCCGTTCACCCGACTTATCCCCTTGTGATTTTTTTTTGTGTGGTTACTTGAAATCCCGAGTTTATGTCAACCGCCCAACAAACCTGGCAGATTTGAAGGCCATATCAGAGAGAAATAACCAATATACCCGCCGATACGCTGGCGAGGGTAATGGAAAGTACCAAAAATAGGTTTGTCCATGTATCGATTCTGGAGGATGTCATCTAAGTGGTTTATTTTTAAAACTATGTAAAATAAAACTTTAAGATGTGCTTTCATTATGAAACAAAAATAAAACCTTTTTGAATTACACAGCTTGTTTTATTGCCTTTGGAAAAAAGGAAATTAGTTTGCCCCACCCTGTATATATAATAATATATATATATATATATAGTATATATATTAGAATATATATTATATAATAGATATATAATATATAGATATATATATATATATATATATATATATATATATGTAGTGCGTCGTATTATAGTATTGTATTTACTAGATTAATCCGTTCTTGTTATTGTTATAATTCTTTTTTTCAAGATGTACTTTTTGTGAATAAATCAGTTTCTTTTTGTCTCTCTCTGAAAGTGTACCCTTTATTATGTTTAAGACTGAGGTATTTATAACTCCCAGTATGGACACTTCATTGGTGACCCCGAGAAGGATTATGACAGTGAAAGAGGAGGATTCAACGACTCATTCGGGAGTCCAGCACGTTGCTGTTAAACTCCCCACCTTTACTCCCTTTCGTCCTTCGGCTTACTTCAATTGAGGCTCAGTTTGAACAGGCAAAGATCAATAGAGAAATAACCAAATTCAATCATCTTCTCGGTGCTGTTCCTGAGAATGTTCTTTTGAGAGTGCCCGAATATGCTCTAAAAAGATGTGCAAACTCAGAAAAACCTTACAGCACTTTTAAAGACCTTCTGATCAAGCAATGCCTCGGTTCTAAGCAACAACTCATCACAGAAGTGATAGAGTTATCATCTAACAAGGATAATTTGTGCGTCTTGGAGATGGAAACTAAGGCTAGTGACATTCTGGAGGAATTGACTCGTGATGGAACGGACTTAAAGGAGATGTTCATTAAAAAACTTGTGTTAGGATGTTTGCCTGAATCAGCTCGACAACATTTAAACCAAGGATTTGCAAGACTAAACTATGAGGACTTCATCGAGTCTGCTAAAACAGAGGAGAGGATGAGCTATTCAAGACCTTATTGTGTCAAGATCATCAAGGACCATCAAGAAGACACTCCCTCAGATGAGGTAAATATAATTCACAAAAAAGGCTCACTCCCTCCTTCTCATCCCTCAAAGAGTGAGCGCACAAGGAACCTTCACTACAATAAACTTTGTCAATATCATTTAAAGTACGGGAAAACTTCATTCAAGTGTGTTTCACCTCATATTTGTTTCCATTTGTTAAATACCCCTCCAAAAAACTAATTAAGCGTCGGGTTTGCCCGACGGTAAATAATAACAAATCTATCCATATTTTTCCACAATCTCCCCCTAAATTTTCTTTTTATAGTAATATATTTCAATCCTATATTGAGAATAGTAATTTGTTTAAAATAAAAGCTCATCTTATGGACCCAATAACTAAAATTAAAAATGTAATTATATTTTTAGTAGACACGGGTGCTGAACGGTCTTTGATCCCCTTCTCAAATAATATTTTTATTCGTAATTCACCCATTAAATTGGTAGCAGCAAATAATCAATCATTAAAGAATTACGGTGTTTCAAATCAAAAAATTAAACTACCGGGCATAAATGAGGTTGGTTGGTCATTTGTCGTCACAGATATGAAATTTGGGATTTTAGGGTTTGACTTTCTTAGTAAATTCAAAATTCTAGTTGATGTAACAAGGGGAATGCTAGTCCCGGACGGTACGAAAATTAATTCTCTTTCTTTAAATACATCTTGTATAAAAACTCAAGAAATACTAAAAATTACCCTGTTTTGCACGATAAATCTTTCAAAGGAGATTCTTTACATGGACTATATCATGCTATAGAAACAACTGGGATGCCGGTTGTTTCTCGTGTAAGAAAGTTCACTCCAGAAAAAATAGAAATAATTCGAAAGGAAATAGACAAATTATTAAGACAAGGAATTATTGAAAACTCTAACTCGTGTTGGTCCTCTCCGATCCATTTAGTGAAAAACTAAATGGAGATTGGCGTATGGTCGGAGATTATCGACTTCTGAATAACATAACTAAGGCAGATAGATATCCCATGCCATCAATACAATGTTTCAACGAAAGAATAGGGCAGTCTAATTACTTTAGCAAAATTGATTTAATTAAGGCATACCACCAAATTCCTATGCTAGCCAAAGACAAAGAAAAAACTGCTATTTCAACCCCTTGTGGTTTTTATCAGTACCTGAGAATGCCTTTTGGCTTAAAAATGCCACCAGCTCATTCCAACGAATGATTGATAAGGTATTAAAAAATGTAAAAGGTTGTTTTGCTTATGTTGATGACATATTGCTGTTCAGTAAATCAGAAAAAGATCATCATCAATTAATTCAAAAAGTATTGGATCTTTTAAATACAAATGGGCTTAGTTTTAATAGGGATAAAAGTCAGTTTTGTTTACCTGAATTAAATTTTCTTGGATTTACAGTTAGCAGCAAAGGTATTAGACCAATGCATCATAAAATTTCAAAATTAAAGCAATTATCCCAGCCGCAAACAGTAAACGAAATGAACAAGCTCATTGGCATGTCAAATTATTACAGGAGATTTATTCCCAATTTGGGTGATTTTTTGCGACCATTTTATGGAGCCATTGCAAATAAGAAAAAGAATGCTGTAATTGCCTGGAATAGGGACCTGACTGATGCTTTTTGTAGGTTCAAGGATGGGTTAGATAAAGTTACAACTCTCGCACATTACATTCCAGGACAGGAATTACGAATGTGTGTGGATGCGTCCGACACGGGAATAGGAGCTGTACTGGAACAAGGAGAAGGGTGTAAGTTTCGCCCTCTAGCATTCTTTAGTCGTGCTTTAGTGGATAGAGAACAAAGAGACTCTGCATTCGCGAGAGAGCTTTTGGCAGTAAGGGAAGCAATCAGGAATTTTAGTCATGTTATAGAAGGGAGATCAGTTGTTTGCTTCACAGATCATAAGCCGCTCATAACGGCACAGCATGCAAAAGATCCGAAGTGGCCCTCTAAATATCATCGTTATTTTGCTGAGCTTAGTGAGAGAGATGTGCTGCTAAAACACATTTCAGGTAAAAACAATGTACCGGCCGATTTTCTTTCTAGAATAAACCTCCTAAAAATAGATTTTATAGATTGGAAACAATGGCAAATAGAACAAAAGTTGGATAATTTACAATTAACTAACCCATTGGCGGAGTGGGTTGAAATTGAAAATGTAAATATTTTTTGTGATGTTAGGGCAAAACATCCACGGCCTATCGTGCCAACATCCCAAATTAACAAATTGCTCCAAATGTTTCATAATGAATCTCACAGAGGAATTAAAAACACCAATAAAAAAATTCAAAGTCAATATTGGTGGAAGACTATGAATTCGGACATCAAAAATTATATTAAAAAATGTCAAATATGTGATATGGCTAAAATAACAAAATTACCATGTGTACGATATGAGAAAATACTTTCACCAAAAAGAAATTCTACCATATTAATTTGGACATAATAGGCCCTTTTCCCAAAGCTCATGGAAAAACAATGGCTCTGACAATTATAGATAGGGATACTAAATGGTTGGAAGTTTTTCCAATGTCAAGCTCGAGTAGTGAGAATATAATTCGCCAGTTAGAAAATAACTGGTTTTCAAGGTTTGGTTATCCTCACTATATAACAACAGATCAAGGGAGACAATTTAATTCTTTGGTCTGGGAAAATTAATGAACAGCTTTAAAATCAAAAACATACACACTACACCATATCATCCCGAAGGAAACGGTTTAATTGAGAGGGAACATAGAACCCTTAAAGAAGCAATACGCTGTAAACTATTAGAATCTAAAAGTAATTGGGTTGAAGTTTTACCAAAAATATTACTAGATTTGAGAACCACTGCAAAGTCCGGAGAAAATTTGTCTCCTGCAGAATTGGTATTTGGAGAAAAGATCCGTTCGTCCGGGACAATATTACCCTGTGAAGAGAAACGAATTAATACACAACATAACATCAAAACTGGTCCAAAAAATCCTAATTCAGTGTGTCGACAGCTTGACAAATCCAACCAAGTTTATGTTTTAAACCCCCCAATTCGCCCTTCCTTAGACCCTCATTACAGCGGACCGTATAATGTCATTAAAAAATTAGAAAATCATTTATATTAGACATTAATGGTAAGCCTAAATCAATTTCCATTCATAATTTAAAACCTAAATTGATCTAGGGGGGGAAGTATGTAGTGCGTCGTATTATTGTATTGTATTTACTAGATTAATCCGTTCTTGTTATTGTTATAATTCCTTTTTTTCAAGATGTACTTTTTGTGAATAAATCAGTTTCTTTTTGTCTCTCTCTGAAAGTGTACCCTTTATTATGTTTAAGACTGAGGTATTTATCACTCCCAGTATGGACACTTCATATATATATATATATATATATATATATATATAATATATCATATATATATATATATATATATATCATGGACCAAAAACATTGGTATAGCCCTAACAGTGTAATTTATTATCCTTTCCGGCCAAAACAAAATGAAATAGTGCTAGAAAAAAGGCTTCATTCAATTGGAAACACCAAACCTCCATCTATTTTTTGCTTCAATGGGTTTCAAATGATGCTGTTGAACGAGTTGTAAATAATTGTTGCTTTTGGCCGTTCTTTTCTTCATGTACACCAACTGATTATATTATTTTCTATTATTTTTTATGAAGTATGTAGTATTAAATGCAAACAAGAAAGGAAGAACGAAACAGTTTCTACCCATGATCTTCTTGTCACTGATTTGTTTTCATTTGAGGAAGAAGAAAAAAGTTATATGAACTAAATAAAAATCTGGACGGAAAAAAGAAGATTTGTTTAATTTATTCTATATAAATCTAACACGTGCAGTTTGGGATCCACAGAGACGTTTCAGAGATTTTTCATTTCTCTTCTATTTCGTCCCATATAGATGTAAGTACTCGCTAACTAATTCTCATTCTCGATTAATTCAATGTCCGAGGCCCAGGGCGCAGAAAGAATGAGTGAAGGCAAAGAACATGAGATCTGCTAGGAGGGAGGTATCTATGCGCAACTTTGGTAGATTTTCTAAGACACATGGGTCTCGAGCTGAACAAGAGATTATCTTGAGGCTCCTCAAGTCCAGCTCAAGCATTGTTTCGAAGAAGCGAGGGAGGAAGATTCCAGCAGGTCTCAGCACAACCCAAAAGTGACCAGAAGAGGGACCCCAGGCTCTTGGCTGCCCTCAAGAAATCTGTCATCAATTTAGGATTGCTCCTTGTGGTCTCATGTAGCGTGTTGTAGCAATAGAGTCCAAGTCATTCCTCCTCAGGCAGGGACAGAGTCAAGTCCTTCCTCCTGGAAGGGCACTGGCCTCCGCAAATGATTGAATGTTCCATGTTAAGGCATTCCTGGAGACTGGAGGAGGGAATGATATCTTAAGTGTAATGGGCCGATTTGGTTGAGCAATATGTCTGCAGAACCTTTCCTTATTTAATGTAGTGACCTTAAATAATATTAATTGACCTGCATGGAATTGCACTTAATGTAGTTTTGATTATTGGCTGGTTTATTTTTTTATCTTGTTTGAATGGAAAATAATCTTTTAATTGATGATTCTCCATTTAAAGAACTTTAAAACAAAAGACTATGTAATTTTATATCATCATACTGTTTCATAGCTTCAAATTAATTTGTTATCAAAAAACATCTATATCACTAACGTTTTTATTACTTTCAGATATTCGAGATGCCCAAAGTTATAGATCCGATCCGTCTCATCCACGAGCTCGGCGGGAACAGAGTGTGGGTTTACGACTCACAAAAAGAATCTCTATGCTGTAGGCTGTGTTCAAAATCCTTCAATATTAAAATTAGGAGCAACCTCTTCCATCATGTCCGATCCAATAAACACCAGAAACATCTTGATCTCTTCAAACAAACACAGACTATTGAGTTGGAGGAACAGACTTCATCGGTTACACGCCCTACTTTTACCATGGATCTGACAAGAATGATGATCGCCTGCAACATCCCTTTGGCCAAGGTGGAACAACCTGAGTTCATCAACTTCTTCGAGAAGCATTGCGGCAAGAGACTTCCAAGCCGGACAACGCTAACAAAGTGTATGGAGGAGGAATGTGAAACAATTTGCTCCAAGATTAAAGAGCAATTGAAGGAGAAGGATATTTTTGTACAGGCTGACGAGACGACTGATTCGCAAGGACGGGCCATGACCGCAATCATGGCTGGAACTTTGAATGGAGTCACCCTGGAACGTCCGTTCTTGATTGGTCTGAGCGATGTTACTACCATCAATAATCAGAGTCTCCAGTTAGCGGTTATCAGGGCTTTACGCAAAGTCCTTGGAAGTGAATTGGCTAATAAGAAGCTACGTCTTTTTCTCACTGATGGAGCCAGTTATTGTCTCAAGGCTGGTCGTGGACTGAGGCAGCAGTTTCCTAATTTAATACACGTTACCTGTATAGCTCACGCTCTCAATCGTGTTGCTGACCTCGCTAGGACGCAATTTCCGAAAGTAAACCATCTCATCTCGGAAGTCAAGAAAATTTTGTGAAGTCATCAATTAGAAAGCGCCACTTCGCAGCTTCCTTCAAAATTCCGCTGCCGCCCGAACCGGTGATTAGTCGTTAGGGAACTGGTTGGAAGCTGCCTTCTATTATGAAAGAATTTTCTTAATGTCAAGAAATTCGTGGAGGAATTGAAGAACGACAGTGCTGCAATAATTGAAGCCAAAGAAATCTTTGAAGATGAAGAGATCCTTACTCAGCTTGAAGTCATCAAAGACAACTTCCCAATACTTGTGAAGGCAATTAAGGCTTTGCAAGAGAGGCTTCCTCTGGTCGAGAGCTTCAAATTAATAGAAGAGGTCCAGACCACTCTCACACTGCAGCCTTTTGCCAACAAGTTGAAAGAGTTGCTGGATAAGAATCCTGGATATAGGACAATGATGGAAACAGCAAGTTCCTTGCATAGTGCTAAAGAAATGAAGAATATGATGCCAATACCTTCTTGATGACCAATGCTCCGATGGTGACATGCGACGTGGAAAGACTTTTCTCTGTCCTAAAGGATGTTAACTCTCCAAGAGAGGAAGATTAACGGAGGCTCATCTTGAAGATATTTTATTCATTCGTTGGAATGGCAAACTCATTTGATAATATCGTTCCATGACCATCAAAGGTTTTTTCGGATCAGACGTTTGAATAAATGATGATAGAAAATTGTTCCCTCCCTCATTTTGCGACCTTATGTTCTAATATGTAACAAAACGTTTTAGTTAATAATGATTTTAGAAAAACTTAGGAATATAATATTTTCAAAATCTTGGTGCTATTTTTTGCGACAGTAAGTGAACGCAAAGTTAATTTTTCAAGTGACTACTACTATGACTCTCGAAAAGAAAAATTATTATATATATATATATTTATCATTTTAAATATATGCACAAATATATATATATATATATATACGGGTGTGATCAAAAAGTATCCGACTTTTGGTTTTATTGGTCAAACGAACACAGCTATGGGGGCGGACTTGCTGTGTGGTTGGGAGCATGACTACTGCGCA
>CP045892.1:20056801-20098039 GCA_013387185.1 Caligus rogercresseyi
GCTTTATTGTTGCCTAAAAAGTTATTAATTAGCTCAATGAAGGCAAGCCATGCATTCTTTTCCTTTGGACTCATTTTCTTTAAGAAGTCCTTATCTTTTATGAGAGTTCGAATTTGCGGTCCATTAAAAACGCCTGCCCTGATCTTTTCTAGTGACAACCTTTTAATACTGTAGGAATATGTTTGAAGCTCTCACCATCAGGGTTCAATGCCTTTATAAATTGCTTCATAATCCTGAGTTTAATGTGCAGGGGTTGGAGAATAATTTTGTCTCTCTCAACCAAGGGATCTGTGCAAATATTTGGGAGGCCTGCCTTCAGGGTTTCGCGTCTTGGGCCAATCCTTTCGAATCCAGTGCTGGTCTCGAGCTCGGCTGTCCCACATACAAAGATAGCAAGGATATTTTGTAAATCCTCTTTGCTGACCGAGAGAAAGTTCATCATTTTAAAGTCCACACAAATTTGCCACTTGTGCTCTTTATATTTATAAGATCCAATACAATTTTAATGTCGTCATAATCTCTCTTAAGCTCACTGAGTATCCTATTGGTACGGCTCCATACACATTGCCATTATAAGAATGACGCATTCAGGCTGCTTTTCGAACTATCGATAAACAATCGCCACTCCTTAGGATCATAAATTGGCGTCCCCAAGCCAGCAGAAGACCCTGAACATCATGACAGTAGAATAAATCATCCTGTTCTTAAAAAAAAAACGTAAAAAATGCTCTCTTCTTCTGTAGTATGAAACTTTTGTAGTTGAGTCCAGTAAACTATGTTCCTGTAGACGTGAGGCCAACAATTCGCTCCACTTTTTGAAAGACCCAGATCCCGAACAAGGTCATTCAGCTCCATTTGTGTCATTTTTTGAGCATTTTGTGGACTTTGAATGTAAGAAAAGTTACAACATATGATGGCGGATTATTGTTGGACGATTCAAAGGGATTCTGACAAAGTATACAAACGAAAAAGTGAAAAAAGAAAATTTGAACCAGTTTAAAATTTCAATGTAATCAGTTGTACAATAATATACTTAAGTTTATCTATGTTTAATATGTCTTAGTTTTCTTATTTCAAATCCTGCAACCATTGTAAATGGTCACCAAACCTAGCAAAAAATTGTAATTAAAAGCGCTCATTAATTTTTATTCATTTGCTTATATATGTCGTTAAAATGATTAACTAATAATACATTAATTTAAATGATTTGCAGGGTTTCGACTATAGGAATATGGTCTCTTTTGCAGAATTTCATAAAAATCCAAGAAGTTATAGGCATCACTTTGAAATTAACCATTTTGACTACTTTTTCACCAGTTTTGAGATCATACCAGGACTTTGAATAGAAGGAAAATAATTTGAATGCCCATTTTTTATTTGCTAATTCATCACAAGCAAATATATTTTCTTAGTTTTCTTCTAAACTTAATATACTAACGAAGAATCGTATTTAAAAATTGTACTCATCATAAAGTGACCGTTTCAAAAAAACTCAAAAATCAAAAAATCTGGATGTGCACAGAAAAAGGAAGGCCAGATTTGGATTCAGGAGGTCTCATTTTAGTTATCTATGGACATTTCATTAAATCAAGGGAGATTGACCAAAATTTGTGGCCTGTGTTATTTTTTTGAAGGTCTTTTAAGAAGTAAATACGGTATAGGTCAGGAGTCGGCAACCTGCGGCTCTAGAGCCTCATGCAGCTCTTTAAAGCTGTCTTTGTGGCTCCCTGGAGCATTTCCAAAAACGTAAGAAAATGGGAAAACGTTAGGATAGGACAATATATAGGACCAAAATGTGCACTGTATGAAGGTTATATAAGAAATTAAATTTTTGCGGCTCCAGACAATTTATTATTATTTTTTGGGTCCGCTATAGCTCTTTCAAGATTTTTGGTTGCCGACCCCTGGTATAGGTGTTCATACCTGTCAATATATATATATATATATATATTATATATATATATATATATATATATATATATATATAACTATTCGTCAAAATATGGCATGATAACCATTATAAATTTTTTACTTCTTGGAAATTACGTTTGAATCATAAATTCTGTTTGTAAAAAGTTATTCCTTGCTAAAATGAAAATCTTATTTATAGTTTATTATATATTTTATAAATTTGGTAAAATTGTATTTGATACATTTAATTTATGAATGCTATATATGACTACAACATATCACTTACCCGAAGGGCAAGAGTTGAGAATATAGTCTGTGGCCGTGGAAGGCACACAGAGTGTTATGAATAAAAAGTCCGCCACTGCCAGGTTCAGAATGAGAACGTTTGTGGTGTTCCGCATTTGGTGGTTTGTGGCCACGACAAGAATGACGAGAACATTCCCAATGGTTCCCACAATGACAATGATGCTGAATACCAGAGGCACAAAAATCTAAGGAGAAAGGAATGCTTATCAATAATTGAACAAGTGATAATTATATTCACACCATAGTTTCTGTTCATTGCAACTGTTAGAGAAATAAAAAAATATGATGTAATATTTCGTTAGACACAGTAAATCAAAAATATTCAGGTAATATATATTTGGACAAATTTTGTCCTATATTTATATACTTCTATTGAGCTAGGATAACTGATAAAATAATGTTTTCATATACTATATTTGCTTGGAGTTATTGTATAGATAAATACATCGAATATTTAATAAGATATAAAGATTAAACCCTATGCTAAATGCAAACAAATATATAATAAATATCATGCATCCTATAAAATAACTTTAAAAAGATATCATGAGTACCTTAAAGTTAACAATTTCATATAATTAGATGAAACTTTAATTACAGTTATAAATTAAAATGTTAAAAAAAGTAATTTCTTTCAGAATATGGTAAAAAATCAAATATTTGTTTGGCAAATATTTCTTCTCTGCATATTAAGAAACTGTTTGTGGCCTTTGTGGTTAAAAGTCTTCCTTATTGAAAAAGATGCTATTTTAATGTTTTTCAATATCAATGAATATTATAGTTGTGAACTTTTTAAAGATTTTACTTTTAATATAGTTCTTTCCAAAATAAATCTTTCCAATAATAATGCCAAATAGTCGATTTTTTTTAAATGGATATATCTATATACGTAATTTTTAATATAATAAATATATTTTCATAACTTTTAATATATTTGTATTGCATTTTATTACAGCCATTACTAAAAACATTCTTTTTTAATCAATGAATAATTGATTTCATAACAAATAATCCGTTTCAACCGTTTCTTAGGCTAGTTCCATGTCTGCATAATTTTTAACATTCTAATAAGAAACAGTAATGGCGTAAAAACAACAGTAAATGTTCCAGCTTGATCTTTCGACATTAATGTTAAAAACATTACCTGTTTAACAATGTATGGAACAAAAGTTTATTGAAAATAATATTATTATTTTATTATAATTTATTTATCAATATTATATTTATATTCCTTTCCATGTCGAATTGATTTTTATATTAGTCATAAAAATATGTGAATTGTGCAAAATAAATTTATAATATAAATAAATTCAAAATAAAAATATTATTTATAGTAACGTGAACATCAAATTATTTTGAAATTACCTTCCAATTAAATAAAAAGATAAATGGTAACGTATCAATAAAATATATTTGTATTTATTTTATATTTAAACATTATTTCAATTCAAAATATAAAAAAAACAAAGAAAAATAAAAGATGGTGGTGAACACATTAATAGGATGGAGAAGATGCTAAAAAAGATATCTAAAAAATAAAAATCAATCATAAAATAATTATTAAGAACCCCCAGTTGAGTTGCGTAACTGCATTATCACCCCTAGATAATCGCCCCCCGGTCAATCACTCCCCGGACAAAGACTACTTATGAAGTTAACTATGTTTTCTTTTGCATTAATGTTGGAAAACTATGTTCCCAATATCGGTCATATTAAAATATGGGCGATATTAGGAACATAGGTTTTAAACACTAATGCAATTTAGTCAAAAAGAAAACATACTTAACTTCATAAGTGGGTTTTAAGAGATAAGAAAAATTGTAACGGGGAGGTAAATGGCACGGGATAAATGCCCGGGGGTGATTGTTGGAGGGGTGGGTGGGTAGTCCTAAGCTCGTTGAGCTGATGTGATATTAATCCTGTGGTGCCTTTGGCTTCTCTTCGACGTAATCTGTCTATAGAGATATAAAGACATAGAGAGCTTATTGAATTCATCAAAGAAATACATCATTGTGCACAATATAAACAAATCTTTCTATTTTCTATGATCAACTTACGATGACGTAGAACAAATCACTTTGTTTGTAATGGACACAGGCGACAGCTGAACGATGTTTCTCTGCTATTGAAGGGAATAAGCTCTCTTGCATCTGCAGTAATAAGGATGAATTTTTTTTTTGTTCGCTCAGTCAAGGAATACCAGGCATGGAAGGGTTACATTTTATCGCGCGCCGGAAAATAAATACGTAAGCAGGACATCACAATTCTACTCATTTATTATCTACGTTAATTATATTTGAATTTTTTGGTTCTATTGTTTTATGTTCGTATTAAATTAAAGCATTCTATTTAAAACTTCAACTGGACTGAGTCAAGAATAAATAACTACCGAAAAGGAATGTACCTACTTAGGTAAAAAGTTACCCTTCCATGGTGTTTCTAATATTCCTTGGCTCAGTCCACCTGAAATCAGTTTGAAATCCTCCCAGGGGATGATTTGCAGAATTTCCAGACTTCTTCTAACGAAGTCTTGGAGACCCCTAAGAACAATGGTGCCATAAACTTAACAATGATATTAATGTTAAAAGTATATTCGAAATCACATTAAAAAATCTGCATTCCCTACAAAAACGTGATGCAGTTTTTAAAATTTATTCAAATATAACTTTGAGCTACTCAACAAGATTTATTTTACTTTTTTTTCCTTAACCACTTGACTTACTAAAATTTCATCAGCTTGATAAGTATATTTCCCTAGCTAAAAGAAGTCCAATATAGCACTTTAAAAATGGATTTGTCCTAATTCTCTCATAAATCTTCTCTCTTAGGCGTCTTTTCCTTTTTATCTCTTTACATAATGAAAAAGAAACTTTAATTATCCATGAAAAAAGTGTGTAAAATACAATATTAACAAATTGTTATAAGAGCTTTTCTTTTTAGAAGCGTTAATGATATTGTAACAAATAATCTGCCAGAAAGTTTAAAATAAAGAAGCTGTTTTTTATACCTTGGGAGTACCAAGGACTATATAATACCAGGTATATTTCCGATATTTATGAAACGTGAAACGTCATGTATCCTATTCTTGTTATGACGTAATCAAAAATATGTATATTGACAAGTAATTCTGACCGCTTCTCGGTGCTGTTTAATGAGGTCACACCGGCACGCGAAAAATATTCTTTGCAATATTGAATTACCTTTTCTTTGTAATATACTTTGGGTAAAATATATGTATTTAATTTAATATAAACAGGGCCAGAAAGTAATTAATTATAAGTTTCATATGGAAACAATTTTTTCAGTAAGCACCCCAAAAAAACAAGTCTTACCGCTTCAACATCAGAAAAATGGGTCAAAATCTAACTTGACAATTTTACAAAATGGACAAAAAACCGTTTTTGCAAATACAATAAACATGGAAATGACGAATTTTCCGGGAGTTTAAACCCCCACTAAAACACTCCCTAAACTTTCAAAACTATTCACTGGAATTTTTGTCAAGATTTAATGAATCGTTCGGGAGATCCAAGGAAACGAACAAACGAACGAAAGAACGGAATTCTGTTTTTATTTGTATAGATATTTTATACTTTTGTATTTATTTTTGTTTGTTATAGCATGCCTGATGTTTTGTATTTTATACCATCTTTTGGCATCTTCATATACCTATTATGTAAACTTAAAGATGCATACACACGTACAGTCCAAAGTAAATATGTAATAAGACAAAACTAATCATTCTAGTTAAAAATTATTCTTGGGTAAAAGACGTTTAAAAAAAGTAAAAAAATATCCCTTGTTATAACATATTCCATTCAACTGAAGGACTGAAATATTTTAAAATCCTTAACATATATGTGACAAATCAATTGTACTAATATCCACATGGCTAAAAAGTATAAAATCTTTTTTATTCATTCAGTTACTGGTGTTGGAGGGAGGAAATATTTTATTAAATTTCCAGCACAATTTGTATCAGAATTTCCATGACTCTATTGGCCAATAAGAGAAATATATTTAAGTTTTAGCTTTAAAAAATGCTCATAAGAGAGGCCAAAAAAATATATAAATTATGTGGTCATATTCTCGATTGAAGTAAGCTTCAGTATTTCTATTTAATATATTTGGGTCTATCGATTTATTAATGTAAATATACACAGCCAACAATAGATTTCTGTTACTAATGACGGTAGGATTTTATTATATAAGAAATATACTTTTATAAAAAAGTATTACTTTATGATGAAAAAAATAAATATGGAACTGTCGTAATAAAGATATTTCTTTAGAATATCATAAGAATTGGAACATTTTTGAGTCAATTTAATAGCGCGGAATAATTCAATGGATCTTATTTAATGAGCCTTGAACTCTTTTTGGGCATTTTGTGACATTTTTATATTGCTACAATTTTTTTAAACATTAATCTAAGAAAATTGTAAGTAATTGTTCAAGCTCAATTAACAGTAATATTATTGTTGAGAAGAAAAAGTAAATCAATGCTTATAAAAAACCCTAATATATTAATATAATTTATACATTTGATACAAATATATATAATAGAAAAAAGTGACAGCTTTTTTGCGTTCGATTGGATTGTTCTTTTTTTGCTAGGTATCAACATCTTCACATAACCTCTCATTCTATATTTAATATTATAACACACTATAAAGCTATATCATCATTTGACACAACTTGTTTGTAACTAGTAATAGACTTTTAAAAGATTATGGTCAGAGTTGTGATCACTAAAGTGATTCCAAGATGATATATTTTCATCTAAATGAAGATGGGGTATGGAATACTATAATACCTGAAATAGGAACTCCCTCCTATTTCGGTCAAAATTTAACTACCTTCGTCATAAAGAAAAGGGAAAAGGAGGGAGTTCCTATTAGGAACTTTTACGGAGCTTTGACATAAAAGGGAAGTAGTTCCTATTCCAGGTTATAGTATTCCCTGAATGGGGTAACGCAGCATAAATATTCCCAAACCCTCTTTGAATCAAAATAACATTAAAATTAATACTATTTTTTTCACATAAAATAAAAAACCGGATAATCTTTGGGTTAACAAACTATTTAGCTCAAAATGAATTAGATAGCACTCTAAATCAATCATACATTAACTTTCATGGAAAAATACTAAGGCTATTTAATTCCTGAGCGTGAAGGTGCAATGCTACTTTTATGAATATTAAAAGCCAATTTGAATTAAAGGAAGGAATGCAAGTGAAAATCAGTAGGGGTCTTAAGGCAATCTCTAGGGGATTTTGAAAATCCCATTATGTAAATTAGACCATGTATTAAGACGGCAAAATAAAATAAGGGTTGTTATAGCCTTTTGTTATGAAAAAACACATTACCGTATTATTTCATTGCTCATACATGGTACATATATTACCACTTCTCATAAAAAGGGAATAACTTATGTTTCAAAAAGCAGAAGTTATTGAGATCTATTAATATTTTTTTTTTCCGCAGTTCAATTTTATGATATGTTCAACAGAATACATGAAAACCTAAGATAATATAGGAAAATTAAATAAGTATATATTTTAATTTACAATTTTATCTTGGAGGTTGAGCTAAAAGCACCTTTTTCAATCAATAAAATAATTGTCATACGTGCTAGAAGCATATAGATATATATGTAGCGCTTCAGTGCTTATTCCCTCCAATTAGCAGATAAACATTGTTCAGCTGTATTCTGAACACAATGACGTATTTCTCTTCCCTCCAATAGCAGAGAAACATTGTTCAGCTGTATTCTTGACACAAGGACGTATTTCTCTGACGAATCCAATAAGCTCTCTATATCTTTATATCTCTATGGCTAGAAGATAAACAACATAATTTTTCAGCTTTAATAAGGCATTACTTGCAGTTCTTATTTTTTCATTAATGTAGATAATGTCTTCCGGTGCATGGAGGCAAGAGAAGAGAAGTATATTAATATTTATTCTGCAATTGCAATCATTTTGGCATTATTATATATGCCACATATTTACAATTATACATTTTAATGAAAAAATTATATCTTAATCACATTTTAAGACTGTAACCTATTTAAAAAAGCAGATGCTATCTCAGTACTTAATATATGCTACGTAGGTTTATATATTTTTTGTTTGCAATAACACACCCAAACGCACACACACACACACAAACGTACACACACAAACATATATATATATATAATATAATAATAATGTGTATTCAATTAGAATTGCTCCGTTTACTGATATGTACGATTTTTAATTATAATTTAAAAAAAACTTCATTCAAAACTATACATATTAGTACCATTCTCCCCTAGCTTGATGGCTTATGCTAATGAATCAATCTTCTTAATTTATAATTTTATGCCCTTTCCTTTCCATTTAAAAAGTAACTAATCGATATTAATGACAAGATTAAATGTTTAATCATTTCTGCCTCCATACAAATATGGTTTAACTCAACATATAGTTTGTAAATAATAATAAATGTTATTCCACAAATGAATTGTTTTTTTCATACTTGTTTCCTTTAGAATCCATGCCAATATGCAAGAACATTATCCTCATTTATCATACACAGTCTAATTATGTACTGACATATATCTTATAGAATATGCATTCAAAATCTGGGGGATCTCCTTTCACACTTTGTTGCGCAATGCATTATCCCCATGAAATACAATCTAACAGCTATGCATTTCTTAAGGTAAACTCATAAACACACATACATGAATGCATCAATCAGAAAGAACGCATTCATCATTGGCTGAATGAGCTCTCTCTCTCGAGAATTGATGAAAGTGAGATAGCACCTTAATTCTTCTTGAATATCCTTACGAAAGCTTTAAGAAAAATACATTAAATCATTGATGACCAATATTGAACTAGGAGACAAATCGTGGACATTTGTGGCCCAGGTAATTCGAGCCTTCATAAGGGATACCATAAAAAGACTTATGAAAAGCTTTAGAGGTTCTAAGACGCTAATATTAATAATCTGTAATTTGATTACTACTTGGTGTCTTAATCTGTTTTACGAGTTAATCACTGTATTTCTAAGTATATGTTCTTTCATGGTCAATGCTTAACTTAATACCCTTTTACAATTGTTATAATTAGGTAAGACTCCTCAATCAATTTAGGGCCAACTTCTTTGATTGAGCAAATGGTTCTTATGAAATACCGAATCCAAAACTGGCCTCTGCTAAAAAAAGTGCTAGTAGTAATTTGAGAATGACAAATCGCATTTTTTTTTCTAAATACTTTTCGTATCTTAGGAGTTCTAAAGTGACGTCACATCAAGTTTCCATCAAGTGATTACGTAAATATTTAAAACCCTTATAATTTTTCATTTGTATGCAAAAAAGCATATTAATCACTAATAGAATTGATGTTCTTTCAGTATGAGTAAACTTTTTACGAAGATAATGATTTCACCTACTGAATTTATGGTATAAAATGAAGATTAGACGACATTTCAATCTTCAAAAAGTTATTTTTGTTGTAAAAGAAGCTGTGGCAGACTAAAGAGATAATCAAAAAAGAGAAATAGATAATTAAGTCTTAATTGTGATCTTTGTCCAAATACATCAAAAAGGCGTATCAAAAACATCACAAAGAGTCATTTTCATCAAACTTTAGTATGTGCAAAGTGCACGATTAACTGCTGAGGCTATGATTTAAAATTGCCGTTTGTAGATACCTTAATCTTGAAAAGGATTTTGTTCTATCAAAATAATCAATTGAGCAAAAAAATAGTCTTATTCCAAAAATATATATAGATGAAAATTCAAATTCATTCTCAAGGTGCCGTAAAAATATTTACACTCACCGTCGTGAGGCCAGTGATCAATTGATCAGGCTTGATGCCTGGATTGAGATGCTCAGACATGGTGCTGTTGTCCTCAATGATGCTAAGATGCTGATCAGATGCATTGGATATCCAGTCCAGGTTTTGCCAGAGGAGTTAGACATCCTGTAAAAGAAATAAGATAATTAGTTTGATTTGTACATATTAAAACGCCAATATCCTTGAATGAATAGTTTTTTTAATCATTGTGTTTTAATATGACATGGCTCAGGGCCGGGACTTTAATATTTTCATTTGTTCATATTTCTGTAAGTGATGACGTTTGTTTTAGAAATAATTTTTAAATTTTTAAAAAATATATAAAAAATGTCATCACTTTCTTTTGGAAAAATGTTTTTTTAAATTTTAGAAAAATAATAATATTTTTTTTTTCTAAAAAACGTTGTAATTTTCAGAATGACGTAGGAACGAAAATATATTGAAGTCCCGGCCCTGCCCAGGTCCCGGCAAAAAAAAGTGTCTCGGTCGTTTCCTGATATATATATATTTAACATTTTTGCGCAAGGTTCAAAATCAATTCAATATTACCTACATAAAAATCCCACATTACTATCATTCTAAAGTATTATCAGTCTGAGCTAAGCACTTTAGTGACTATTTGAAATCATTTTTTGTCTCATTATTCATTTATCATTTTGTGGCTTCTTACTCTTTTCTTTTGTCTTTATATTTAGTTTTTCTTCACGCTCCCTTAAAAATATACTTTATAGATTTTACAACATTAGATCTCCATGTATTTCTTCGATCCAGACTACTTTTCTGTCGATACGAACACGACAAGCACCAATTAAGTAAACAAAAATCAAGTTTAAGAAAGAAAATTAACTTATAAAGATAAGTTAGAAATTCGGATTCAACTATTGAAAAAGTATAATATTTATATATATTTTTATTAGTATTTATATAGTATTATATTAAAAAATATGATAAAAAGTGATGTCGTTATGCAGAAAAGTTACTTTCAACATTATATTATCCATTATATTGCTTATCAGGCTTTCATAAAAATATTTTGTAAGCTATGGCTTTCTAACATCTTGGCTTGTGTTATTTATAAACACATTGTTTACATCTAATATACAACAATATAGTATCGTTATATCTGTATATAGCTTATCAATTTGAATATGTTTACCCATATTATGTCATGTTATATCCATAAGATGAAAAAATACACACACACATCACGTAAACAACGTCCAAAGTAGGTAATTTCATCCAATCAACCTAAAAAAACGCTGTATGTTTATATCATAAATAACCATGTTTTTATATAATATCCAACGACGGAGTGCCAATGGTGCCAAGAACCGGATCGGCGACATCATCTTTCTGATCCCAAAGAGATCGATGAGATCCATCAATTCAGTGACATATCCACTTAGGGGGAAACGGTTGCGTTTGCATTGCAAGGAATCGTGAAACAAACTTGAGGCCAAGGCCTTTCATGCTACAAGGACCGCAGCTTAGATAATTGGTCGCATAATTTCTATATAGCAGCTGTCATAATATTTTAGTTTTTTATTTTATTCTTTTGGTTTACAAACGCATTATTTTCACTAGTTATGCAACGACTACTTACAGAACATTTAAGTAATAGGTGTCACCAAATATACTTCCATTACACACACTTATAATTTACAAAAATTACAATAAGTCTTAAGTGGCTTTTATTTTTGATTTTATTTAAAAAAATATTTTTTCCCTATTGAATTCTATTTAATTGCATCTCTGAAGATATGAACCAATGGAATAAAATGACATAATAGAATCTATAATATTTTTGATCAAAGATTAACCTTCCCCTATCGGGAGTCGAACCTGCAACCTCAAAATTGAGAGCCGAGCATGCTTCTCCTACGACCAATCGTTTCCTTATTTTTATAGTTTATGTGTAACTTAACGCAAATGTCAACTTTTTAAACCTGATTCAGTTTAATTTCCATACATTTGCTTACCACAAGACTTAAAAAAGACTAAGCAATGTCTAATCGTACTTTTATGCTCAAGTCTTTCTCTGACAGCATCCTGATTTCTAAGTAGCCATTAAAGCTTTGTAAAATTTTGAGGTTTTACTAAGAAAACTCACTATGATGAGAACATGATGAAATATATATTTATATATTTTTTAAAATATATGAATAAGTAGGCATTAACGAAGAATATCTTAAAAATACAACTCCATTTTTTGGAAAGGATAAATTGATACTCCTAAGGGAATCTTTAACTCCGAAATGTCTTTAATAAGGATTAATATCCTTTCAAGTCTGTTCGACACTTGTCCGTTTGATTATTTTTTTAAATGTAGGCACCAAGTTCAATTTTGGAGATGTTTAAGGGTAAAACACCACTAATAAATACACATAAAATATACTCAATTGAAGGTGAAGCTATAATAAATCCCTTTCGATTGAATGTAATTTTTATAATAAAATATATACATTTGAAGGTTAAGCTACATATATTAAATCCCTTTTGATTGAATGTAATTTTTATAATAAAATATATAAAGGTAATGGTTAACTTTAAGCAACAAAAGTATTATCTTTTGATTGAATGAAATTGTTTTAGGATATGAGAAAAGGATTTATAAAAAGACATACGTTGGATAATGTGTTGTTGTTGCCAAGAATTTGATGGTCTGACGGATCAGATGAACTGCAAATATTGCAACAGCAGTCAGATATACTCGTTGCCTGTCGCTATTTGTTACTAATATTACTTTTTGTATAAGAAAGTTTCATGTTGTTTATGGTATTATAGGATTTTTTTTCAAGGGCACGCGTTTTCAGAGATGCTTTCAAAAAATTCGAAGTAACTCCAAACAGAATCAACGGTGTCACTAAGTTTTCACCCACGTTGGCAATGTTGAGGGTAATTATTTTCCTTAGGAAGTGAAGTCCCTGGCATTCAGCAAATGCGTGAATAACGGAGTTAAATAATTTCCCGCAATCCTTGCATGGAGCATTAAAGTAAATACAGTCATTCAAAATTTGTAATTGCGCTGTGAATTTCTTGGGGTCCTTAATTTTTGTCATAGAGGACATTATTCTTTTTCCCCAGGAGCATGTAAGGTTTAGCTTTGTAATAAATCTATTACATATTTCCACATATTTTATTTTAGTAAAATGTTTGCATCTATTTAAATACCATGAATTAAGTTTTAAACATTATAAAGCCGGCATATAATTTTTAGTCTTTTCCACAGCAGGAGCCGCAGCTGTGGAAGCAGAACACATAGAAAAATAGGGTTTTGTGAATGTAAAGAAATATAAATATTAAATATTTTGCATAGGATTCGTCGACATAACTAATATTTTAGATGGTGAAGTTGAAACGTTTTGAGACTAAAAAGAAACTAGAGGACTCAGAGAGTGCAAACCTCCGCCGATCCCCACCAAATGAATCACTTGGTCTTTTTGTCATTTGCCAATAGATGTCGCTGTGCTGTGCTCTCTTCTTTGAGAGCACAGCACAGCGACAGCTATTGGCAAAGTAGGCTAATTTTAAATATTTATTAGTATTTAGCTCATTTTGCATCTTATAGAAGCACTCAGAGATGCCAAAAATTAATCACTTGTTCCTTTTGCATTTTCAACAACTCCACAAAGTTTCATCCGAATCCGTTCCGCACTTTTTGAGTTATCCTGCTGACAAACAAACCAACCATCCAACAAACCTACGCCAGTGAAAACAATACCTTCTTCAGCGGAGGTAAAAAGCTAGAAAGATAAGATGAATCTTAGTGAGGATTTATATATATATATATATATATATATATATATATATATATATATATATATAATATATATATATATACATCCTCTGCTCCATTGTATTCTCAATGAGTGGAAGTAAAATATATTGTAACAGTCTAGTTTTGTAGATTATGTGAATGGTTTCGAAATGACCCGTTACGATGCGATGAAGGTCGAATGTTTGTTTGGTTGTTTGTCATTTTGTGTGTACTCTTTGACAGATTTAATTAAAAAACATTTTCTTATCACTTTCTAGCTCATAAGCCACATATGTGAGTCGATAAGCCTGTATGCAAAGTAAACTTTTCTCACTTTAATAAACATCTTTCATCACTTAATTAAAATTTCTTTATATGTACTTTTTATATGATCAGAGTATTATCCTTTTTCCTTATTATTTAAGTTACTCCTTCATCTTTTTTTCAACATGTGAGTAACATTTTTTTCATATTTGAAATATCTTTAAGCTTTTTTAACATTTTCTTAATTTAACACTCTATGCCCTCACGTAAAAAATGAATACAATAATGTAGGAAAAAGGTGGAGGAATTTATGTATATTGTCAACAATTATGCATGAGTTGATGAATATCATGAAAAACTCTTCTAAAAGAGGAAAATATAATTGAGATACGATGAACGAATGAAAAAACCTGATTAAATATGCAGTGTCTAGAGATTAACGGATAGACACTTTTATTATACAAAGTATCAGTTTCCGTGACTTTAGTTGTTGATAAATATACTTATTTTTTTTGTGAAACTTCATGTGAAAGTTCCTATAAGAAACTCCCTTCTTTTTTTACAAAGGTAGTTAACCTTTCGCATAAAAAGGAGGGAGTTCTTATTCCAGGTTAAGGTATTCCCTGATTAAATTTTACGGGGAAAGGCTTATTTTCTTTTCCGAGGCCCATAGTAGTAATTGAAGGCGCTCTTGATTGAAAAACGGTTGAGCGTATGCAATCATTTTCTGTAGCTAAAAATGATACCAATGAGTTTTTATAGCTAAAAACGTAAAGATTCTATCTATCTTCTGTATCTAAATGTGGAGATATAGAAATATCAATACAAATGTTTCTCATTCGATTTGGGGGTGGCGAAACTATCGGCTGATTAATCGGTAAAAACTTTGGGTAATATATTTCACGATTCGACTTTGTTGATATTCCATATTCTAAAAACCACATACCTTTTTTTACAATATATAAATTATAGACATTTGTTTATTCATTTGATTAGATATGTGAATTTTTTTCCCTCATCAGCAAGGCCTTTATGTATCTAAGTGACAAAAAGTAACATACTAAAATAAATAGTAAAATAGGAAACTGTGCTTTTTACAATAAAACATAAATAAACATTCTAGTTTTTTTTTTTTTTTTTTTGGTATGACTATTGTTATTAATGTTATACAATTCGGACGTTACCCCTTTTGATATTTGATGCATACCGTTATATATTTATGATTGTAATTTTTTCAATACTACATAGTGAATATAAGCCCCTTGCGGCCAAGAAAAAAAATATTAAAAACGGAAAAACACATTATTATATTATGAAGATATCGAACAAAGCAATATCTTTTTGTCGATTCCGATTTTTGAAAATGACGTGATCGACCCCGATCGATCGGGACTAATATATATATATATATATATATATATATATATATATATATATATATATATATATATATATATATAATATATATATATATATATATATATATATATATATATATATATATATAAGAAGATCAAATGAAGATAACCGATTTTTTCGAAGATAACTTCTCCAACGAAATTAAATCAAATATGGACATAAAAATAATCATAACACTCAATACAAGAGGTGGTAGGAACAGACTAAAGAGATATGGTCTTTTGAACTATATCTTAAAAAAAATCACGATATTGTTTACCTACAAGATGTAAAAGTTGAGGTGCCATCAAAATGTCTTGCGAACTGTTGGTTATGCAAACCTCGACGCTTCAAAACGTTCTTTACGGGTAATAACTCAATTTGGGGGACTTAGACGTTTATGTCGAAAAATATAAAGACAGCGAAATCAGTTATCAGTGATTGGCATTGAAACGAGTGATTGGCACAAATATATATTTCGACAAGTTTTATCTATCTAATTAATGCTTGTGGTCTCAATGTGAAATGCACGGACTTATATGAATCCATTGTTGGAGCCCTGTCGGACAGTCTGTGAGTAACCAATGTACCAGTGATACTGGTTGGAGGCTTGAATGTAGATTTGGACAGACTGGATGTATATTACTCAAATTAGAGAAGTCTTCAAACGGCTATCAATATTTTCAAAACTTGTGGATACAATTGATCGATTCTCTCCCGGTAGTTGGCTCGAGGGAAATATAGATTAAAAATTGATATGACCTTAGCTTCTCCTAGTATAATTAAAATGATAAAAATACCACTTATAAACCAGAACCTTATATGTTTAATGATTTGGGGCTACGGCACTTCAGTTCTCTCTTCAAGTTCTTCAGGAGGCCAAGTAAAAAAAAAGTTGCAATCAGGCATATGAAAAACTTTTACTCCCAAATCCTCCGCTGACACGACAATGAGGGTTTTCACAAAAACGATTCAATCTACCACAACTACTTTCTTGAGAGAAAAGAGAGAAGCCTCAAAAGAGCGACAACAGGATATTGAAACCATTCTTATATATATATATATATATATATATATATATATATATATATATATATATATATATATATATATATATATATATATATATATATATATATATATATATATATATGTGTGTGTGTTTATGTGTGTCCCTTACAAGATGTACCTTTTTAAATAAGTCTTTTGGTTTCTCCATCTTTTCACAATGTTTAACACTGATGTATTTATTACTCCCAGAATGGACACTTCATTTATGACCCAGAGAAGAATCATGACAGTGAAAGCTGAAATTCAATGACTCAGTCGGCAGTCCAGTAGAGGATTGAGTTTCAGTTTTAAGAGACAAAGATTGCTAAAGAAATATCAAAATTCAAACATCTTCTTAGTGCTGTTCCTGAGAATATAATTGGGAAATTACTTAAATATTATTTCAAAAGAAGCTCAAAAAAACCTCTCAGCATCTTTAACGATCTTCTGATCAAATAATGCCTGGTATCAGAGCAACAGTTTATCTCATAATTGATCGAATTAACATCCAACAATGATGACTTGTGCGTCTAAAGATGGAGACTAAGGCTAGTGAGATTCTGTATATATTTTTTATTGCAACTTTGATTATGGTATCCATGCAAAAGAACCAAAAAATATTCTAATGGATAGGTTATTGGCTTTTTCCTGCTCCAAATTATCGTAACCATATCGACCCTTAAAAACTGTAAACTATATCTTGAGTTCCAGTTATAGGAAACATGATACTGAAAGTCCAGTCAAAAATAAATATTTAATTTCAACAAACGAATCTTGGGCCAAACCCATCACATTTTATATATATATATATATATATATATATATATATATATATATATATATATATATATATATATATATATATATATATATATATTACTTTGATCCCCATATTATCACTTATTATGCTAAAATCCTCAAAACGTTACATTACTCACCATATTTGATCTTATCTAATGCACAATCAATTACCTCATTTGACCTCCTTTTGTTAATATGCTTTTAAGTCCTTGAAAACTTTATTGTTACGCTTTTAAATTTTTGGTTACTATATTATTTACATATCTCGTAGCCTTATACAAATATATAAAAAGACTGTAGTATATCTATTATATGTAAAATATGTCTAGATATTTCTGAAGTAACCTGGAAAAGAAAAATTGGGGTTATGGCTCACTCTTTTACTGAGCTGTGATAGAATAAGAAACAACTGTTGATTGATCTATGGCAATCGTAACAAAGACATCTCTACTTATTGTTGTGCATTCTATGTTAAGATATTTATTTGATTTTTTGTTTGTTAATCTTTTTTGAAGTTTGAATTTTTGACTACAATGTCTATTTATGTATTTTAAAACACAATCACTTCATTGAAATAAAGATTTGTAAAAAAAGACATCTCTACGGCACAAGAAATATGTTAGTCACAAACCTTTCACTTGCTGCCTTTCTCTTCGACTTTTTTGGCGATATATTGTATTTGTTTTTCCCATTCACAATCAGGGGAAAGAGCTGGAAACTAGTACCGGAGGCGTCTGCAAAAGTGAATAGTATAATCAACATCATGGATATATATTATCAATAGAAAGCAAAAAATGTGATGATTTTTGCCAAAAATGTTTTTTTAATGTTACCGCAAATGAGCAAAAAATGTTAATTATGTAGATTCCAAATTTGATTTAATGCGAATTTATTTTTCATAAAAATAGTGACATATAATATTCTCTGCCAAATTTTTCTCGGTGAGGTTTTGACGACGGTCGGATAAAACATTTTCAACCTCGAAAATAATCTCTCCACATCTACTGAGGTTATGGGACAGTATTTTAGAATATCACCATCCATTGTGCTCATCCCATCTGGAAGAGCAGCTCCAGGTTTGCGTGGTAGCAAATCCCGTACTTGTCTCAATGCTGGCAGGGCAGGATTTTTCTTTACAACGTAATCCAACTTAGTTTTAAAAACATCTCCGGCGTCACCTGGAATCGTACGGATTCTTTCCTCAACATCTTCAAAGATTTGAGTCTATCTTCGAGTGCAATTCCTACAGTCTCCAGGCTAGTAATTGAATCTGGCAGAAACGATAAATGACTAGCAATGAATATTAAGTCAACAAGGATGCTTTTCATTTAAAAATCGGCGGACAATCGGATATACATTTGGCATCGTCAGGGTCAAACATATCTACGACTGCTTTGACTTCCTGGAAATTATGACCACACCAAACAACTGCTAGGATCCAGGTCCTCTATTTGGTTATAATTGGATCAGGGAGGAGCTCTACGCCAGTAACCACCAAAGGTTTATTTATAAAAAAATCCTTACCTTGTGTATAATAGGGGTCAGACTTAGTGATGGAGTCCAGCACAATAACAACGATTGCTATCAATCAAATAATATGGAATAAGCATAACTCTTCCTTTTTATAGGGAAAACGTGGATTGACCAAAAGCCCGACTAAAAGTATATTTATTCAAAAGGGACCATAAACTTAGGCGTGGATTATTTTCCTTCAAAAATCAACAAAAGAAGGAAATGAAGGAAAAAATTATAAGAATGATGCAAGAGGTGAGGAATTTTTTTTTAACAATTTTTCTAAAAAGAGAAAAAAATGTTTATTTCAGGGATATTATGAAGAAAAATTTGTTTTTTCAGAAGCTTCCCAAAAATGTTTTTATTAGTTAAAAATGGAACACATGTGAAAAACTATTTTTATGTGATTCACATTTTTTTCCGATCTCTAATTATCAACCATAAAGAAAAAAAACCTCCCCACATTTAAGAAAAAATATTTTCGATTCAATTTTATGAGCCTGATTTTTCAGAGCAAATTTACTGTATGAAAATAAAAATGTGAAATAAATACAATTAAAGAATACATTACTAATAACAAATGTGACGACCCTCTTATTATTTTTCCTTTCTTAAAGCATAAAAGAACCCTGGTTGGAGTTGTTATTTAAAAAATGGTTGGTTCGTCCGAACTGATGTTCATTTTTTTGTACTAAATATTACGTGATATTTTTTCTTTTAATTTTTTCCCAGTAATATGCAAAAATTTAATACAGTGTAATAATAAAATACACCGAAGTTACATACAAGAAACAGAGTAAAACTATTCTGGGCAGTCGTAAAAATTCATATATGCATATTTTAGTTCACATTTACTGCCCTGAAGAATTACATTATATAAAAGGACGCATAAGTTGTAACATATTTGAATGAAACATACAACTCATAAATTGATCATATCTAAATTTTGAGTAACTAACTTTTTGTGAGCAGTAAATGAGCAGTAACATAAAAGTTTTGCTTCAAAACGAAACCTTTGAACGCAATTTTTTTTTTTTTTTGGGGGGGGGTCAAACTCAAATCCAATTTTTGTACGATCATTTAGTTTAAAATGATGCAACTTTCGAGGGGGGATGCACGTTTCTTATCTCATTTTTGGGTTTCTATGATACCCCTTATATATATATATAATCAATTGACATGAATAATATATATTCAAAAATAATCTTACGCCATCTACCTAGTGTTAAAGCTTATATGCTGTTAGAAGTACCATATACGATGCAATAAAACAGTAATCAATGTACATAACTGTTATCTTATCTATATTCCAAGTCGTAAATAATTATTTATTATCAGTATACCTTTATTTATTTAGTTATTACAATTTCTGTATGTCATGGACATAAACTCCAAGCATTGTTTATTCAGTCAGAACCCCTTACATTTATACTTAGTTTAAATGACTCAAGTTTCTAGTACACCTAGAATTCGTATAGATACAGTCATACGTATAAATATATTTACATTGAAACACTAGACGTCAACTCAAAATATGTAAGAAAAATTCTAAAAGCTTACCTAATAGTTGGTAAATCTAAATATTTTTAAACAGAATAATTGTATATGGTTTTCAACTTATTTATAACTCTGCACATTGTATTTTAGCTGATAAATATTTTATTGATTCTGTGAATTTAAAAAAAATGTTATTACTGCATGGACCGTCAAGAAATGGATACATTTAACAATAATATCATAAATTATATTTAAAATCATTGGAAGGGAGCAACCCTATTGATTCTAAATGTATATTTTAGAAATCCATCAAGACAATTTTATATGAATATGTGGATGATTTTAATATCTTCCTCATGATAAACTTCATGCATCTCATAAAATAGAGATGATCGCCACCTTGTAAACAGAGTTCCTGTTCCGGTCTTTGAAAAACATAAAGTTTATCAGATGATGATAAAAATTATAATTCAACATAGTTAATGATGTCACATTACGGAATTACGTCTTACGAAAATCAATAGTAAATCCAATCATTTCATAGAGATATAAGGACTAATTAAAGAATCTTTGGAACTCATCTCAATCAATATTCCCTACAACATCAGATTATGACGTTACGTATTAATGTAAATTCAGCCTAAGAAATACTACACTTCAGGTTAACCATAAATATATTACTAAAGTACTTTAAGGCCTACCATTGCTTATAAGTATTAATTGGACCTATATAAGTTATAAATTCGCAAAATACCAGCACGTCATATTTTTGAAATTGTTTCCATTTACGAAACATAAATAAGAGTTTCAACAAGAACTTTAAATAATTTACAACACTGGCCATGACAGTGATATAATATATCATTTTATTTTAATCCTTGTCTTCAAAGAAGTTAAGGGGTTCTGGATTCCATAATCAAATACTATGTAAGATAAGTTTCAGAATGTATTCATCATGAAAGGCTATATAAAATTCCGTGAGGATGTAATATTCCTTTTTAATTGAATAACTTACTTAGGCTTAAGAAGATCCTTCGCCGGAATTATAATTTTCAATCTATTTAATGGAATATCTACTATAATGATGTTAGAATGAAAAAAGACTTTGAATATGTTATATATTTATGTATAGAGAAATAGAGTCTATATACTATACATACATAAGAAGCATTTTAAATATATTACTTCTATATATTTGCATATTCATGCTTAGAAAACCATTTACAAAAAAATCTTTGTTTACAGACATAGTATAAAGAATTACTAAGCAGGGTGAGAAGCCTGGTGAGATACATTGTAGCTGATAAATTTGAAGTTTAATATAACCAAATGCCTTCAAATTTTTAGAAATAAAGTCAAGAAGTAACATGTATGAGAACCCCTCTTCTGGTAATAAAAAAATATAGAAAAAATTGGTTAAAACAGTGGCTTTCGACTTCCTCTCTAAAAGTTACGTCTATAACTTATATACATAAGACATGTTATAATTTGTACCTAAGTAGATGATCGTAATAAAAACACATATTCACCAATTATAAGAAATATAATATATATATATATATTGAGTAACCAATATATATACATGTTATATATATATATAAGATATGTTATAATTTATAAATATAGATGATTATAATAATATAATATATATATATATATATATATATATATATATATATATATATATATATATATATATATATATATAATATATATGCAGTTTGCAGTCCAATCCAAAATCTCACGAGCGTAATGAACGAAAAAGTAGAATTTTACCCGGGTAACACAAATGATCTTTCAGCAATGACACAGCACAAAAGTAGAGCCGCTCAAGTATTTCTGTAAGTTCCTTTGAATTGCTTAATTATATTGTAATTAACTGTGTTTTTCCTTCTGTTTGAAATAAATTCGTGAAAGTAAGTTATCTAAGTTTGTTCTTAATTAAACATATTACATATGTCTATTACCTGCCTACGTTTTCAAGGGTGAAATCATGTTCTATCTTTAGATAATCAGAAAGGCTTAGAACTGAATATGATTTTTCATTGACAGTGGGAATTTATATTACCTTTTTATGTGAATTTAACATATGTATAACTGTCAGAGTTAGTATTAATATTTAAAATTGCTTTTTAAACATACACTAAGTATTAGTTATTATATTTTATTATCAGATATCGTAAAAATAAATACATTATCCTAACGTTTTGATTGCTGTGATTTGTTCTATAAGCATTTGGTAATTATTTTAAGTTATTATGATATTTACTGATTTTATGATATTTGTATATCAATTTGCATTAGTTCTAAAAAAATAATTGGGTTAAATAGGTTCAAATATTAGTTTCCCCTTTCAATATATTAACTGACATCTTTATTGGTTCAACGTTATTTATGCCTTTAAACGTATTATTTTAGTAGACAGAAAAGTAATCTTTTTATTAAAAGGTATTTTTTCTTAGACAAATGGCCTCAACTTTTTAATTTATTTAACATTACACAAGCATGTTATTTATAAAAGATACCCAAAAGAAACATTTGGATCAAACCTTATTTCTTGCGACATGTATCCTTTAAAACCTTAAAGTGAAGCTTAACTATTGATAAGATGCCCAAAATATCCTTGCATGATGCACTTCTCCTAAAATATAGAACATGCTGTATTTTGTAATAGTAGTATTAATCAAATGTTCATTGGGTCCAAGGTAAAAGGCTATAAAATCTCTTCTCTTAGGCTGATAACAACCAAAGTTGCCATTAAAAGATCAGAGACGGATTTATATTAAGTGGCAGGAAACTCGTATATGCAGTCATATAAAAAAGTGATCACTGAACTCACTCTGCATACGGCAAAGTAACATTACTTTGATCTTCCGAAAATAATTTGTCCCGATTTCGAACGTACCAGAGAGAACACGGTATTTGAACCACTTCTCTGATGACGACAACATTCAATGGTTCATAAGATTTATAGCTTTAGTCACTAGTATATTTATTAACCGTATTTAAAAAAGTTAATGAATGGACTCATATTTGGCATTCAACAAATTCTTCGGATCTCTATCAATTTTATAATGCTTATTCATATCCACAGGGAAAGACATGTTATAATTTGTAACTAAGTAGATGATCGTTATAAAACACAAATATTCAGTAACCAATTAAGTAATAAATATATATATATATATATATATATATACGTGTTTTATTAAATTTTAATGACTCTATCGTGATTTGGAAGAGTTTCTCAAGACTTTCAAATTTCTCTAACGCTTTTAGTTTTGAGAAAAATACGATAATCAAATTATGCTAGTCAGCAATATATTTTTACTCTTGCAGAAAAACATGGTACTTAGTTAATAAAACGTCATGCCCAAAATAATGGTAATATTTACATCTACTTATATAGTACTCAGACATGTACAAAGCAATTGAGGGCATAAAAAAACAAAATTATACTTGAAGCCTCTTTCATCATAGAGTTTATACCTCTTTCATTAAAATTTAAAAGGGCAGAAGAAAGCTAATATACCTGTATTTCTTTTAAATAACAGTTCCTGCAATATATTTAAAAAGTATCAGAACTCTTAGTTGTAAAATCAACTATCTATCCCATATTAAAAAATCATGTAATTCCATAGGTTAGTTGCTCGAAAGTCTATGTTATTCATAGAGACTTGATAATCTTTTGAAAATGATCTTGCAAGAAAAAGTGTCCTATAAATATGATAATATTCTTCTCTTATTGATTTATATCTCCCTTTTACAGAAAATATTTTATTATTTATCTCATTGATTATATACTAAAAACTACATCTACTTATCAGCACAAATCATATGATATAAACTAAAAATCAACCTAATACAAAAGTCTAAGAGCATTAAGGCTAGCACTATATAGACCCCTTAGAGAAGAGAATCTGAGAACCAAAGATACATCAGCTGAGTATTTAACTCAGTATGTTAAAGTTCCAATGTGCGAATGAAAATCGTGGTGGTGCGTTGATGAATTATTGCAATTTCTTCCTTTAACTTCTTTCAAATTATTGAATAAAACTCTTTAGAATTTTGTAAAAAAATATCCTGATTTTATATTATATGCAAAAAGTTTTCTATTATTGAAAGTGTTGATATTTTTCCCATTCTCCTAATCTTAGACATCAAATTTTATTCATATATTCTGTTTACTCCGGTTTATTTATGTCTGATTATCTGTTTAAATATATATAACATATATATTTACATTTAAAAAACTATAAAAAAGAATTGCCTCAAGATCTTTCCTTTTAAATTAACTAATATTTTCTTTCCTTCTCACTTTCATATTTATAAAATGTCAGGAAATATAGAATAAAGTTTATTTTTTGGTAGAAAAAGTATCTTCGGTTTGAAGGAACTTAGATAAATTTAGTGCTATATGTAAATACATATATAGAGTTTTAAATAACTTTTTACATCTTCCTTTATCATATAAGGGAACGTGTTTGAATCGACGTAATTGGTCGAATTCTTATGTTGATGGTTCAGATTTGAATCATAAGAGGGTAATGCATGTAAAAATCTAATTCCATAAAGTACTCCAGCGTTAGGTTGAGTGGTTTTAATACATAAACTCTTATTAGTGTCCGAATATTATTGTACATTCTCCTCATTTTATCTTCCCCACTATGATAGCACTGGAAAAAATGAAGCAAATCCTTTTGGCTTATATGAAGAAATGGAGCTTCATATTTCAACGAAGGTCTTATGTGTAATGAACAAACAAAATAACAAAACTCTATATATTGATGGAACAAGTATGTCTTCAGGGAAGGGAATGCATTTTTTATAAACCTCAGGTTTGAATTCTTATCCAAAAATATCATGCTACTCCATTGATGCATATCCTTACACTAATCTAAATAAATTAAAAAGAAAGCTGTGTTAATCGCGATTGATAACACAGGGCAACAAAAAAATTTTTTGCTGAATTAGACTAATTTTGATACTCTGAGTCCGAAAATGACCTTAGTTTTGCTCAATCAGGTCAGGTTTTTTTGATACCGAAATTTTAAAAAAATCGATTTTTGTAATAAAAAAATAATTCTGTGGATCATCAGCTGATCCTCAAGAATAAAAATCGACGTATCCAAATTTATTCAGTTTTTATTTAGTCCATCAAATTTTATAAGCATAATTATCATAATATTAGTGCGTTACATGACACAAAAGTTCAGAATTCATGGCATAAATCGGCGTTTCTTCGATTCCCGTGTGTGAGCAGCTGCTGTGTTGTCTCGCTTCAGCGACCAGCAGTAGTCCGCCATCATGACTACGTCCCACCTCCCCTGGTAACTCTCCTCCATTTGGCATGTCCGGATGGAACCTTTCTCCCTGCTCGTCGGTCATCGCCCCGAGATTTTTAGGAATTTCTTCATGTGTGAGAACAGGAAGTGCATCTTTATACTCATCAAACACCCGAGTTTTTGGAAGGCCTCTATCATGGTGCTAATGAGTCTGGCGTGGTTTGCTGCCTTCGTGTTCCCCAGGAAGTTGTTCACTACCTGCACAAAACGATTTCCACGCGGGCGCACTCTAGCGTGTTCATGGAGTTTTGGAACTCTGTGTCCTTTATAAGCTTCCGTATCTGTGGGCGATCGAAAATGCCGGCCTTCACCTTCTCACTGGTCAGTCGAGGAAAGGCTCGGCACAGGTAGTTGAGGCACCTCCCATCCTTGTCGAGAGCGCGTGTGAACTGTTTCATTAATCCAAGCTTCAAGTGTAGCAGTGGGATCAATATCTTCTCCCGGTCAACAAAAGGTTCGTGTATGATGTTTCTCGCCTCAGGTACTAACTGATCTCGCGCCGGCCACTCTTTCTTTACATAGTGCTGGACTCTGTCTCGACTGTCCCACATACATATAAAGCATGGATACATCATAAACCGGACTGCTGACCAAGTAGAAAGTTCACCATCTTTAAGTCGACGCAGATGATCCATTTGTGCTGCTCATATGGATTATGTCGAGTACGTACTTCACTGCTTCATATTAATATATAATATATATATATATATATGCTTCATATAAATTATTTATAATATTATCGTGTCTGTGAATTGTAATTCGATATATTTTCAAGAAAAATATGATTGAACTCAAAACCGCTGATATTATAATATGTATAGCTCGTCAGGTAGGCCTATGGCTGTATCTCAAAAAGTTGACCTGATGGAGCAAAATCAATGTGATATTCGGACTCAGAACACCAAAATTAGTCTAAATCAGCTGAGAAACCCCTGACTATTTTTTGGCTGTTGACCAGTGTAATCAAAGGATGCATTATATATTTTTTATAGGATCATAGGGTGGCAATTGTCATGTACTCTCATAAATATACCTATGGAGGAAATGCATTTTGATAAATGTAGCATTTTATGTATGACAAAGAAGAGAAAGACATGTTATAATTTGTAAGTAAGTAAAGGATCGTTATCAAACACACATATTCAGTAACCACATATATATAGATATCTATATATATATATATATATATATAGATATATATATATATATATATATATATATATATATATATATATCTCTTCTCTCTTCTGTGGAGACATTTTAATAAATTATGATTAGGACAAAACATTAATAGTAGAGATGTTTAGGAACCATGTTTTTTGCATGCGTCCATCTGCTCCTGATATGCAGGTTTAAGCCTATCGTAGATCATATTTATGACAGGCTAAATACTCATGGTAATATTCTACATATAAATTACCCTTAAGCATAATTGAAATAGTGAAGTAAAAAAATGTCACCTATCTTTTCATTATTTATTGTCTTCAATAATGTAATATAAAATATTGAGTTAAAATATATATATGTTTCTGTCTTTCCAAATATATCATAGAAACTATTTCAAAACTTCTTAAGTTTGTAAAAGTTTTCTTCCTTGAAAAAATTATATAACAGAGCTACTTAATCATTTTTATATAAAATAATGATAAATAACTATAAATCTGCATGATAATTTTACCAAAAAAACAATGATTTATTTATATACTCTCAGATCTTTTTTTTAGACTGTTATATGTTGTTACCTACCATTGGTTTAGGATGAAATTATGCCTGCTACTTGTTGGTCAAAATAATACCAAATACAGATCTGTGGGTATATTTATCCCACTACTTCAGGGCCCTAAAAGCCTAATCATATGGAATTTTATAAATTTATCGAGCTGTGGATTTGGAGTTAGGACATAGATTTATACTTTTTGCTTCAAAAGACGATCCATTATAATTTTTTTCTTTTTTTTCTTGCATGAAAAACTAAATCCCAAATAAATTTATTCAGTAGCTCTTAGTTTTAGGAAATATTTGCCACTTTAGTCTGTCTTGTATTTGTTATTTTATAGATGTAGTTAATTGGGGTTTAATAAATATTTTGTGTGATTTGAGTCTATGCTTTATTGTTTCACTAAATATATGCATTTTCAAATCTATTTTATATTTTATTCAGTTAAAATACATAGTAAAGACTCAAGAAATTGTATAGATAAAATATATAAACAAACATAAGAATAATATTATAACATATGAGTTATTTTTCTTTATTTGTGTTAATGAAATAAATTGAGCAAATTAAAAAAATAAGGCTTTATAATTAAAAAGTTTAACTTACTGGATATTATGCGTAATAATTATAAGGACTTTTTTTAAATCTGATTAAAAAATTGAAACACGTGCAAAATTAGTTATGCTTGCTAATATGACAATAATAATTTCTGTGCTCGCAAGCTCGCCAATCAATAAGAGTATACGCCAGCTACACCATATACATAAGTTCGATAAACTCATTTTAAGGATATCATGTTTATACACACGAATGCAATTTCATTTACAGGTAAAGACACAAAAACAATAATAAAGTATTTATTATTATATCATTATTGTAATATATTCAGGTATAGGAGAGCACAACTTGCTGCCGTTGATAGGAGTACTGGCTTATTATTCGACCTTAATAATCCAATCATTAGGATTTCGTTTAGCATGGCTTTATGTCTTTCTTGGTTTAGTATGGGACATCTTTTGATTAGGTGGTTGTCTGTCTGTGGCTCTTCATTAATGATGTTATACATCGCATTTATTTACTAATATATATATACATTATATATATATATATATATATATATATATAGATATATATATATATATATATATATATATTATATAGGGTGGTAAGATCAATCCAGTGGGTTTTCAGGACATCCTTTAACAAGAATGATGTCCTCCGATCCGCGCAGCTGATTTTTAAGCAACCAGCCAACATAGGAGAGATCATTTCAGTTGACGCAGAAGAACCCCCCAAGCTCACCTGATTTGAATCCTATGGACTCTTTTTTTTCTTGGGCTACCTTGAGCGACACACCAACCCACTGGCTCACAACGCAAGGCCGCCCTGATCAACTCCATATTGAAGCAAGCCAGGAAGTTGGACAGGGCCCTGGTGGCCAAGGCCTGCTCCTCCTTCCGCGCCAGGATCCAGCTCGTCATCGGCGCAGAAGGTAGATGGATTAAATAAGCAGAATCTACACATCTCTACAAGTATTTTAATGTCTAAGTAAATAAAATGAACTGAAATAAACGATTTTATGTGTATTTTAAGTTGATAGGAGAAAAAATGCCGGATTGGATCTTACCACCCTGTATATATATAAGTGCGTTTCAAAAAACGCGGAAAATTTCTTGCTCGTGAAAATGGCTTATTTCTAGCGCTTTTCTACGTTTACAAGCTTCATTTATACTTCATTAAAAAGAACTTTAAATGAACTTTCAGATGATACCCATTAAATTGATGTGAGACTTCAGGTTGGCCTTGAAGGTCAGGATGAAGTTCATATTGGATTATTAACAATTTCTAAATAAATTGGATACTGTGCTAACATGCTTTAACCAATCAAAGTGAAAGTTTGGCCAATTATGGATAGCTATTGGTAGTATTGATTGCACCATTATTGTCCCATGAGTATGGACATCAAGGACATTAAGGCCAAAAACATCCTTTTTTTCTTGTTTTCTAAAACAAGTTTTTTGATAAGTTGAATAGAGAAAAATTGAAATTATTCCGTGATCACAGTAACCAATTAAAACACAGCTATCAGACGAGCTATTTTGAGTCAAAATAAGAGTATTTTGAGCTGAGATATTGAGCAAAATGGAAATTAAACGAGAGCGTGTGGCAGCTCTCCTGGCCGCTGGACACAAAGTCCAGGACATCTGTAAGGCTGATAATGTGGGCAAAACCCTTGTGTACAAGGTAAATACCCTTGTAAAGAATGGAAGAGACCTCAACCGCAAGTCTGGGTCTGGACGACCTGCCAATATGGAGCAAAAGGCAGCGATTGTGGCCACAGTTATGGCCAATGGCCTCAAAATTGGCACAGAGCAGTATCTGGAGGTCATGAAGGATGTTGTCAAGCCCTGTATGGACTCTACTTACCCTGATGGCAATTATGTATGGGAACAGGACTCCGCACCTGCCCATAAAGCCAAGAAAACTCACGAGGGGTGTAAGGGCAAGTTGAAAGATTTTTGGCCATGGCAAATGTGGCCGCCCTCCTCCCAAGACCTGGCCCCCCTGGACTATGGAATTTAGGGCGATCTAGAGTGGAGGGCATGCAGAATCCGCCATCCAAATGTTGAAGCCATGAAGGATGCGGTCAACGAGCAGTGGGCCGCTACATCCGAGGCCACTATCATCAGGGTCTGTGCCGCCTTCCGCCCCCGTTTGGAGCGTATGTTGGCCCGAGAGGGTGGACATTTTGAACATAAATAGCTATGTCTATATTTATAACCTCAGAAAATTTTATGTGTTTTAATAAATTATTTCTCAAGATATTTCACCTTCAATTTTGACCTTAATTTTTCCGCGTTTTTTTTGAAACGCACTGTATATATATATATAGATAGTATATATATATATATATTATATATATATATATATATAGGGTTAGGAGGTATGGGGTCATATCTTCAAATATGCATTGTACCATTTTTTTTGGACCATTATGGTAAAAAATAAGAAGAATCCCAAAAAAAAATTAATTTTATGCATTTTTGGCGGTTTGCCGCCAAAAAAACCACAAAAACGATATTTGGCCCTGAGATACCTCTGAAAATCAATATTATCACTTAGGCCGGTTTTCTGGTCCCAGGCAACCCCCAATTGCTATGATGGTTATGAATACTTAAGGGGAGTATGGTAAATCATTGTTCCATCAGTTTTGGGGTGTTTGGAGTCTTCAGGGCATAAAATTACCCAAAAATGGTGAATATGATGACAGTTCCAACAGCAGATTGTGTTCTCGCTGCAAGCTGGTAGGAATACGGTTTTGGAAACACAAGGATGAAGCTCCACGTGTCACTCAGCTTCACTTATTGTCACCAGAAGAAAGAGACAGGTTGCCCCTAATAACCTGATTCCGAGCGCCAGCTTTCTGTGTTGGCAAACGTGCACAGTTACAAATTCCGAAACAAAAAATTCACAGCGAAAGGTATACGAAACGACGTCACTCTATTTAAGTCCAAACATTTAAAACTGAACCATGCAAAAATTTAATTCCATTGTGAAGATCCTCAGCACACATGGAGACGAGATGGGTTGCAGAACAGAAGACCTACAACACACAAAGAATACTAGCCAAGATTGAAAAGGGAAAAATCAGACGAAATACACCCAGAAATGTTTACAAGCATGCAAGAGCTGGGGTGGACCCGCAACAACAGTGGAGGAGCTGAATAAGATCCTCCAGGAAAGGAGTGATACTGCTGAGAAGATTTCGCGCACAGAGTTGTCTTACTACCGCGACACCCACAAAGCTGATGTAATCCAACAGCCAGATCTATTCAGGGTCAACAATATCAGTTCCGATGATCACTGCAGAACTTCTGTGCCTTCTGTCTGGAAATGATCCTATGTATGGTTACGTCAATCTCCCCTCCAACAAAGATGTTCTTAAACTTCTGCCATCGTGCGAAACAAATCAGCCAACAGGAGATGAAGATGAAGAGCGTATATCAGTCGGCATGATGTATATCACTCTCGTATCTGAAGGTGATGTGAACACTTGGTACCTTGCAGTTTGTACTGAGGAATGCAGTGGAACATACACCATGGATTTCTTACAGCGTGTGGACAAAAGTTCTAACTTGATATGGAAGCATCCATCAAACCTGACAGAGCAACACTTCGACCAGAATCGATTATTCAATGTGTCATTGATGGTGATTGGATGTATCGAAACAACGGAACATGACTTTTACCTTGAGGAACCACACCTATGTTGACACACTAGTGATGGATGTACAGAATAGTAGTGTCTTACTTTCATTAAAAACACTTCTTAGACTGTGTAGCATTTCTCCTCAGCTTTTACTAAAACTTAAACTCAACGTATTATCTGCTCTTTTTGCAACCCTCAAGTGAAATGGGAACTATTTTCAAAGTTTAAGAGTATATATTTTTTCTAATATATTGTAGATTATTACATTTGTCCACAGATGTCTTATTAAAATATGCTGAGAACTTGATTTTATTTTACTTCACCCAACTCATCTTGTTTCAGAGCTTCAGGCAGTACTGGAGAACTTCTAAGGTCCTATACAATGAGTCCTATCAGTCTGTTTATGGTAAAATAGGCTTATTTTGGCCCTTTTTATGCCCTGGAGGACCCCAAAAACCCATAAAATACTGGAATAATGCTTTGATATGCTGGTTTAAACTATATGATCCATTCATAGCCATTGGGAATGTCTCGAGACCGCCAGAGTACTCAATAGCTGGATAATACAGATTTGGGGCAATTTTTCGTAATTTTTGCCATTTTAGGGTAATTTTATGCTCTGAAGGACTCCAAACACCCCAAAACTGATGGAACAATGATTTACCATACTCCCCTTAAGTATTCATAACCATTCATAGCAATTGGGGGTTGCCTGGGACCAGAAAACCGGCCTTAAGTGATCAATATTTGATTTTCAGAGGTATCTCAGGGCCCAAATATCGTTTTTGTGGGTTTTGGGCGCAAACCGCCAAAAATGCATAAAATTAAAAAAAATTTGGATTCTTCTTATTTTTACCATAATGGTCCAAAAAAAATGGTACAATGCATAATTTGAAGATATGAACCCCAAAATCATGCCTACCTCCTACCCCTAATTATATATTAGGGTTGTTCGTTTATTTTCAAATATTTAAATACTCTCCCCCAAAAATTAATCTTTTTGATATGAGAATATACGATTACCATTTGGTAATTGTTAGTGACCTGGATAGAAAGAAAAAAAGAAGGGAGAGAAGTGAGGCAAAATACTCTCTCCCTTCTCTTTCTATCCAGGTAACACTAACAGCCGTTACCAAATGGTAATCGTATATCTCATATCAAAAGATCATTTTTGGGGGAGAGTACGTATTTGCTTATATCTCTTAAAGTATAACGATTTTTAGAGCACCCAAACATATCAAATGAAAGCTTGGTTAACCCGCTTTATATTTTGGTATACTAAATCATGTCAATTTAATATGTAGAGAGTTAAATGTACATTAAAAAAGCCTATCTCGCGTACAAAATGACGCATATAATGGATTATGTATGCGTCAGAGACAAAGTAAAATTTTGAGAGGATACCTTGACGAAATCTAAGAAACACATTATTATTTATTTTTTCATAATCGATTTCTTATAGGTCTATACAGGCTCTGAAATCATATGATGTAAACTCAGATTGTACTGAAAATTTGAGAGGATACCTTGACGCAAATCTAAGAAAACATTATTATTATTATTTCATAATCGATTTCTTATAGGTCTATACAGGCTCTGAATCAATGATGTAAACTCAGATTGTACTGAACTCTGAATTGATAGAATGCCAACCAAGGTCATTTTTGGATTTATCGTTCTAAAGTTTACTAAGCTTAAAAGTACTATTTTACTCTGAAGCGAACAATCATCTTCAACAGGCGAGTGAAGTTAATTGATACAAAAAAGCTACTAAATAGCTAACAATACACACTCCATTTTTTCTTTGTTTTTACTGAAAACTTTGTTTTATTAAAAAACATCAAACATACTCTGGTAGTAAATTAGATTTCCTTTAAAGAATAATATTATTGAAGTCTGTAACGTCCACCATTTTGAAGAAATTTGCGGAAAACTATATTTTACTAAATTTTTAAAACTTTGACCTCGTTGTGTGACCTCGTAATGTTGACCCAATTTGTTCAAACTTTGTATATCGTCTTCTTTTATCACCAGAAACAGAAAATCCACAATGTTGCTACCCTTTCAAACATTTGAATAATAAGAACAACCCTAATATATATATATATATTATATATAATATATATATATATATATATATAGATATATATATAGGTAGATATATATCCATATATATATATATATAGGGTGGTAAGATCAAATCCGGCATTTTTCTTCTCTCAACTTAAATACACATAAAATCGTTTATTTCAGTTCAATTTTATTTATTTAGACATTAAATATATATATATTCAGTCATTTTTTTTAACGTGGTAAGATACTTGTGTTTAACCATATTGACACTACCTTGACCTAGATCCTAGGTTTGATGGAGTAATTACTCATATCCTTACAATGGAACTCAATTGATCCTATATGGCTAAGAAACATCAATAATAGCAATACTGGATAGTCAAGAGGACATCCAGATATTGAGATTTGATGCTTATTTACATATATCTAAAGAGATTCTGTTCTCTGGTACGACAGAGACACAATGATGATTATAAAAAAGAACCGCCATTTTTATTACAATTTGGAAGGTCAAAAATGATTTCAATGCAAAACAGTGTTTGTCTACTCAGTGATTTATTAGGAGGCGATTTGGAGAGTATTTAAAGAGCTTTGCTTCACTTACATAATCAATCTTCGGCCACGTCCATGACAATTTCTTGAAAATTATAGATAAGCTTTATTAGAGACACCCTCAAGCATTTACACAAATATTCAATAGTCGTTTACTGACCACAAGTTTTCAACGATTTCTTCATAATTTTCCGCACAATTGTTTCAGAGGAAACCTGTAACTACTAGGATGAGATTCAAAATATATTAACCACACCAATTTGCTAAAATATTAATCATGTGCCAAAACTTTAACAGGGATATATTAAGACAAAATAAATTATTGGAGATAATTTTATGGATAAACATATCATAAATTTAAGGGTGAAAAGAAAATATTTAGTTATTTATAATAGAAAAGTTTCATATGGAAATTTCTATTCATATATTAATTCGTACTCAATATATATATCTGATGTAAAAATAAGTAAAGAATAATGAAGAAAATTAAAAAAATCCAAAGAAAATCGATACAACATAAAAAACGAGTTGCTGCCTCAATTATATCCATTTTGATATTATTGAAAGCTGTAAACAGTTTTTTTTTTATATTTTGCCAACATTATTTCTATATGGAAATGCAGGATTAAAGAATTTGCAAAAAACGTAGTACTTTTTTCGAGTAGGCATGAGGTATGTGTTTATGTACAAAGTATGCGTATATTACTTATGTTTTCTATTAAAAGCTTAGCTTTAATGTGTACCAAAGATTTATATAACCTTTTTGATGCTTTTGAAGCTAAACCATAAAAATATTTTTACTTCTTTTTATTCGATAATGCCAAGATTATATAAAATTATTCTCCTTCGTCGTTGTCAATAAAAGAAAACAATTTCAATGCCTTTAAAAAATATTTAAGTACTTTCAAAAATGCTTCTATGAGATAGTAGCAGTTTTGATCTTTATTGATGTATGGACCTTTCAATATTTCTATATCGTTGAAATGATTTTTCTTTAATATAAAGTTTGAGAGATAAGGAAATATAATTTGATTTGTTATGCTGCATGGATATCTCATAAAAATAGTTAGTTCCTGTGTGATGGGGCGGATTTAGGAGCTAAGAAAAAATATTATGTTTATGGTTCATGTATATTTTACCATGATTTCATAAATGAAATGACTCCTGGGTTCGATTTAGTTATTTTGTTTGTGAAAATGATCTCATTTATTCATTTATTCAATTATTTGATTATATACTGCTGTTTAACTTTGCCATTGAAAAACGTTTTATGTTTGTTTTAGGTCTTTACTCCAACACTATGCTTCATATAACAGATATATATATATATATTTTATATAATATGTTTGTGTGTGTGTGTCCATTTGGTTTGATTAATACGAATATCGTTGTGTGGTGTAAATATCATATAGCGTAAAAAAATCGAACCTAGGATCTTATCAATGGGGTAGACCAAAATTGACATTCCCCATCTCGGGATTCGACATTAAAATTTGAACTCGCTTGAGCACATGGAGCTAGTGCACCCTTTAACCCTGTGTGGTATTCGGGTCTGTGGGAACCCATTTTCATTTTTGTCTCAAAGAAAAGTAGTACTAATTTTTATTATTTCAAACTCAGATTCATTGGCCTTGGCTCATTTTCTGTGAAGAACATATATCACAACACGTTTTCAGTGACCACACACCATACACCCCCCCTACACATTTACATTACATAGAGGGTGTTCGGGTCTGCTGAACCCGGGTCAATGAAAGTGGAAATTTTAGGTCTTGTGCACCATCCACCCAACCTACAGAACCATCACCTGCAAAGCCTGAAGTAAGTGTGATGCTATTGCAGTTGATTTGGCACTCATATCTTGTGTGTGAGGAGAGAGAGTTAGAAAAATTTCTGATATTTCATTATTCTAGGTTACAGCCAGCAACAACAAAAGAAGTGATGTTTTATTTTAAATGTGACCTAATGAAGGTAAAAGACTATTATTTATCATTTTTGTTGTTTATATTGCTTGTAATTGAGATAAGGAAAATATCATTTGAGTATTTTAACATAAAATAGTTTTATTGTGTTTAGCTGAGAGCCCCAAAACGCAGCGGGTCCACCGACCCACGAAGAGTGGCTGAGTTACCAAAAATATGAACACCACACAAGGGTTTAATATAGTTATTATTTAATAATAAGATATTTTATTTTAGACGTCATATCAAATAGACCACTACGTCATAACAATCAATTCTCCCCAAAATATATCACCTAATATGGAAATACATTGACTTTCCAAAAAATATTAATGAATCTAGAAGAAAACCTTAAAAAATTAATATAAGAACACCAATATGATTAATGATGGAGTATTTATTAGAGGTTATATACGTGTCGATGAAAATCTGTTCCTTTCATCATTTATTGTTGTTATTATCTCTGAAGTTGCATAAGGGGGATTTAAAGTTTAATGTGGTATATAACCAGAGTGCTTAGAAGAATACTTTCATGTAACACCAATATAAACTAGAATGAGAATCAGGCTGTAATAACCAAAGTCCATTAATATAAAATATTAATATTGGGACAAAACATGAAGGAGTAATATCTTGGGGCCAAAACTAATTATTGGTGGTATTCTATGGATAAATATATCATCATTTTAGAGTGAAGATAAAATATTTGGTTTATTCATATTTGAAAAGATTCCATACAAAAATATAATATTTTATATATTAAATTCGTAGGTAATATATTAATCTGACGGGAAAAGATTTACTCAATTGATCGGAAGCGTTTCCGGCTGTAAGTTATTTGCTTTTTTTGTTGATGTATTCATAAAGAAAAATATTTGTACCTGCAATCATTTTGATGTCCAAAACAAAGCATGTAACACTCAATCTTGGAAAAAGTTTTGGAGTATGAGCCTTTTATTGTTTATAGAAAATACTTATAAGATCAAAAGAAATAATGAAATATAATATAGTTGTTCCTTTTTTAGTGGAATTCATTTTTGTAACATAAAACTTTCATTTCAAAAGAAACAATATAAGTTTTTTCATCCATTGTTGAGTGTCTGTAAATAGCTTATTGGGCCTGAAAAAGTTTTTTTTTTCGGTCCCGAAGTTTTATTTGTTTTTTTATTGTTTATATAAAAATAGTTTATAAGATCAAAGGAAAATAATGAAATGTAAATTTATTAGAGTAATGCTCACAAAACCATCCCTATGTCTAATTGAATGAATTATCAAAAGCTTTAATATTTCAAAGAAAAAAAGTTTTAAATAATCATATCTAAATAATTTAAAAAAAAATATATATTAGAACTATAACGTTCATTTACGTTTTACGCAACTGTTGAGAGAGTTTTATTATTATATATATTTATTATTTTATTATATATATTTATTTTATTTTAGTGTAGTTTGTATTAAACTGTATTGTTTGTTACAAATGCTGAATAAAACTTCGTGACCGAAAAAAAAAATAACTTTTTCAGGCCCAATAAGCTATTTTACAGACACTCAACAATGGATGAAAAAACTATATTTTTCTTTTGAAATGAAAGTTTTATGTTACAAAATTGAATTCCACTAAAAAAGCAACACTATATTATATTTCATTATTTCTTTTGATCTTATAAGCTATTTTCTATAAACAATAAAAAGCTCATATTCCAAAACTTTTTCCAATGATGAGTGTCCATACATCAATAAAGATCAAAACTGGCTACTATCTCATAGAAGCATTTTTGAAAGTACTTAAATTTTTTTAAAGGCATTGAAATTGTTTTCTTTTTATTGACAACGACGAAGGAAAGAATTTTTATATAATCTTTGGCATTATCGAAATAAAAAGGGTAAAAATATTTTTATGGTTTAGCTTCAAAAGCATCAAAAAAGTTATATAAATCTTTGGTACACATTAAAGCTAAGCTTTTAATAGAAACATAAGTACATATACGCATACTTGTACATAACACATACCTCATGCCTACTCGAAAAAAGTACTACGTTTTTTGCAAATCTTTAATCCTGCATTTCCTATAGAAATAATGTTGACAAAATATAAAAACGAGAAACTGTTTACAGCTTTCAATAATATCAAAATAGATATAATTGAGGCCGCAACGTGTTTTTTAGTTTGTATCGATTTTCATTGGATTTTTTAATTTTCTTCATTATTCTTTACTTTTTTTACATCAGATATATATATTGAGTACGAATTTAATGTATGAAATAGAATATTTTCCATATGGAACTTTTTTTATTATAAATACTAAATATTTTCTTTTTCATCCTTAAATTATGATATGTTTATCCATAAAAGTATCGCCAATAATTTATTTTGTCTTATATATTCCCTGTTAAAGTTTTGGCATATGATTAATATTTTAGCAAATTGGCGTGGTTAATATATTTTGACTCTCATCCTAGTAGTTACAGGTTTCCTCTGAAACAATTTATTAGATTAATGCTCACAAAACCATCCCCTATGTCTAATTGATGAATTACAAAGCTTTAATATTTCAAAGAAAAAAGTTTAATATCATATCTAAATAATTAAAATAATATATATATATTTGAACTATAACGTTCATTTATGTTTTTACGCAACTGTTGAAGAGAGTTTTATTATTATATATATTTATTTATTTTATATATATTTATTTGTATTTTAGTGTAGTTTGTATTACACTGTATTGTTTGTTACAAATACTGAATAAAACTTCGTGACCGAAAAAAATTTAACTTTTTCAGGCCCAATAAGCTATTTTACAGACACTCAACAATGAATGAAAAACTTATATTTTTTCTTTTGAAATGAAAGTTTTATGTTACAAAATTGAATTCCACTAAAAAAGCTACATGAATACTGTTTTTGAATGGAATATAAATTAAATGAATCCAACAATACCGAAAAAAAATATATATATTGTCATATATCTTGACAGTGATTTGGGAGTAAGGGAATGTTTTTTTTTCCTTGAAAAAAAAAACAGGTGGTTATTTTTTCATATATTCTAAGCAGTTTCATATATATTTAAAGGGAAATTGTGTTATGCAAAATAAAAATTTGCATTAAGCTACAAATTAATTGCTCCTTAGAGACATGATAGTTTTATATTAATTTAAAGATTTGTTTATATGTTATCTTAATTTTTTCTTTACATTTTACCTTGTATTCTATTTTAACATAACAAATTATAAAGGTTTGAATTAGTCAAAATAGACTTGAACATATTGAAGACTTTTTTAAATATTGAAGACAAGGGTCAATAATCAAAACTACATAATCCTCATATAATAAATAATGTATTAAAAACTACAAAGTTCAAAGGGTAAAAATATATTTATATGAGTCAATAATCAATTCATATATAAATTCTCACATAAATATATTTTAGACGAGCAAAAAGGTTTCCTTAAAAACCGAAAATTACGGACATATCAAGAAACATTTTAACTGTTATAGAATCTTTAGAGAAACGAAAAATTTGGCGCCTTAATAGCCATAGATTTAAAAAAGCCTATGACTCTGTGAACACTGTCAAATTTTAAGATACATAAAAACTTTTACCCGATCCGTTTTTAATCCCATAAGAGCTTTACTTGCCAACGGCTCATCAGTCATCTCATTGAATGGTGCTATAAGTCCACTTATTTTACTGAAGAAGAGCTGCAGACAGGGTTGTCCTGTCGCTCCCTTACTTTTTATATCAGCGATAGATGAACTAACGAAACTCATCACAAAAAAGTATCTTGGTTTTGGTGTATCTTTTGCCGATAAGAAACACCTAATTGACCTTTATACAGATGATGTTTACGTTAACGATTGAAGCCAATACAAAACTCAGTTGGAACATCGCATCAAGATTGTTTTAGCAAGTTTTGGTAAATTCGGATTTAGGTCTGGATTATAAATGAACCACAAAATGACTGCGATGCTTCCATTAGGCTCCTGGCTACCTAATAGCTCAAAAGTTATTGAAGGGTGCCAAGTAGTTAAGCTCGTCAAAATTTGGGAATCGAGTGGACGCGGACTGTATCGCTACAGGTAATTGGCATCGGCTGAAAAGCATGGTGTATAACAACATTCGTCAAGGGCGTAATCTTTCTCTTCAAAAATAATAGATATATACAACATCCGAATTATCCCTCTTATTCTTTACAAGGCCACTTCCATACCATTTATAGCGGAATCTGCAATGGCAGAAGAGGATAAATGGCTGAAATATCTGTTTCATTAAAAATATCTCCCTTCTTTAAAACGTCCAAAAATAGAATTGGCGGTAGTCTCAATCTTTAGTAACATTATTCCAAAATGTTACAAAAAAGTGGTAGGGGAACTAGGTGTTCTCACGGAAAGGATTGGAGGAGGAGATTTACAACTCCAAAATACCTCAACTGGATGCACATGGCACTCCATTGACGAATGATGAATTGGAAACTTCTTCTCCTTTTTTGGCTTCCATAGAGACTTATTTGGAGGGGTACACCGCGCTTTTCTTCCGATTCAACGATAGATATAGTCTATCAAAACAAAATAAAAGCCTTTCACGGATAACATTTGGGGATCCTTCTCTTTAGAAAAGTTTGCTCTTCAGAATGAAATGTTTACTCTGCATGACTTGGTATCCGAATCACTTGATAAAAGGAAGATGCCGTGTTTCCACTTGAGAGGTCTCTCGTCAATTTTAGCCCAACCCGACCATGGCATACAAAACTTTTATATCCTTTGGGGCAGACAACGGATCCTAACTCCATAGTTTGTAAATGTAAAAAAAATACTAAATTTGCCTTCTTCGGGGGGACAGGAGGAAATGTGTGATCAACGTGTAAAATGTGGACGGTAATAATTCACAGCCAGTTTCAAATTCCTCGGACATTATAAGGTTTTACCATCCACGCAAGGACTGCGGTTTTATTTTTAATAGCCCAGTTCACCTTTTGTGGATTGCCCACTTTTAAAAATTGTAAGACATTTGTCACAACTAAATGTTGGCG